>CAKNXH010060825.1:321036-399940 GCA_932178445.1 Andricus quercusramuli | reverse complement strand
GTATGGCGTATTCTCAATACATACTCGATGACTATAAGCAACGCACTTTGTTTAGGAATGTAATATGTTTGTTTTTATTTAATAACAAATTAATTCCGATCGAAAACAGCGTTTTGCCAACTTCGACCAGTGGGCAGGTCATCGAAAAAATGCTAGCTGAAATAACTTATCGCGAGAAAGTTGTTCACTAGACTTTGGGAAAATTTTCCTGAAAATTTGAAGAAAATCGGTTGAAAATTGTGGAAATGGCAGCGAGTTGAAGTCAACTCGCAGGTTCTAATAACTATGCCCTGTTGATCGCAATTCGCCAAAACACCGCATGAGGGAACAAAGGCCGATAATCAGAGCGCTCCAGCGGCAGCGTGTGTTGACTTCAACTCGCTGCCATTTCCACAATTTTCAACCGATTTTCTTCAAATTTTCAGGAAAACTTTCCCAAAGTCTAGTGAACAACTTTCTCGCGATAAGTTATTTCAGCTAGCATTTTTTCGATGACCTGCCCAATGGTCGAAGTTGGCAAAACGCGGTTTTCGATCGGGATTAATTTGTTATTAAATAAAAACAAATATATTACATTTGTAAACAAAGTGCGTTGCTTATAGTCATCTAGTATGTATTGAGAATACGCCATACAATTTTTAAGCATTTTTATCAACAAACGGCCGAATAATCGCGAGTTATGTTTTATAAAACGTCGATTTTCGATCAAAATGTTTTAAAAGTTTTAGTTGTTTATCTTGAGTAATAATTGTCGAATGAGAAAGTTTCATAAGAAAAATTTGTCGGTCGCGTCAATGTGAATACGAAGGTATATTTTGTTTTGCGTTTTGGCCACTTTTTTTTCATCGATCGATTTTGCGGTGTGGTCAATACTTCTACGCGGTTTCGAGCGCTTAGCGAGTTGTTGCATCCGTCACCTCAATTTAACATAAGATAAATATTATTCTTTTATTGTCTTACAGTATGCGCAAAAATGCTGTCCATCACAGGTTACTAGTTGTAAAACGGGGATACAAGCCATTGTGAATTTTTTGAATGAATGCATCAAATCAAGTAAGCAGTGAACTAGTGATTTTTGAAGTTTCTGCGACGGAGACACTGAAGAAAACTGGGATTTTTTTTTTTTTTTTTTTTATACCATTAAGCCATTTCCCTTTCGGCGAGCCTCTAGGGGTAAGCGTGACACTACCCGATTCGGGTAGTGTTTCTAGGTGGATAGTTTCTTGTAGTAAATAACTACAAGTGTGGGCTCACCACACCCACGACCGCCAACAGCAACGCAGTAGTATCAGACGGTCACCCATCCAAGTACTAACCGCGCCCAACACTGCTTAACTTCAGTGATCTAACGGGAACTTGTGTTTCCAGCGTGGTATGGCCGTTGCCATAGTTAAATTTAGTACAATCGGTTAGAAAAACAGTAAAAGCTATCAAAAATTCATTTTATTTTCCTAGTTTTTTAGACAATTTAAGATTTAGCCACATTGGACTAGTAAGCGTCAGATTCACCTTCGCCATTTTCATTATTGTTTAAATTGTAATTCCTGAAATCCAACATAATCTGATTGTACTGATATTAATAAACAATTTTGAAAAAGTAGTCAATTTTTTGTAATAGACCCATTCCATTTCGAATCATGCAGTGGTTCAACCCTAGCGGACTGCGCGACCGGTTACGTTCACTGGGCACGCTAGGGCATATTGTCCTCCTTTTTCACATTTTTTCACAATTTCACATAGAATTCAGCATTTTGTTTATCTTTTTACATATTTATGTATTCATTATTCATGCGTTAAAAAATTAAAAATTAAAAGGTGATAAATTTTAAAAACACTTTAAAAAGCTTTGACAAATTATATTACCAGATATTCTTGAATATATCAGCACCATAAATTAATTAAATGATGAAATAATATTATGAACACATAATTAATCATTTCTTGAATTTGAACCTACAGTCCATAAAATTACGGATAATAATTGAAACAAGCTTTTATTATATCTTTTTATTATTGAATTTAATTTAAATCGCTTCAAATTCCTAACTTTTCAAGTAAACATATATTGACTATTCAACAAGATAGATGAATTTTTAACCAATTAGTTGAATTTTCGATCAAAAAGAATAATTTTCAACAAAAGAGTTTACCTTTCCAACAAGTGGTTTTATTTACAATAAAAAATATGAATTTTGTAATAAAATTATGAATATTTAAGTGAAATACTTGAAATTGAAACCAAAAAGATGAATCTTGAAACAAAAAGATTAATTTTCTACCCAAAGAGAAGATTTTTTAACAAAGACATAAATTTTTAAGGAAATAATTGAATTTTCAACTAAAAAAAGACAAATTATCAACCAAATAGTTGAATTTTAAAATAAAACAGATCAGTTTTCAACCAAAAATGCAGTAGTTAAATTTTAAAGAAAAAATATAAGATTTCAACTAGAATAATGAATCTTTAACCAGAATAGTTGAATTTTCAACCCAGAAGATTAGTTTCTACCTGAAAATGACGAATTTTCAACAAAATACATGAGTTTTCAACTAAAAAAAAAAATAAATTCTCAACCAAAAATCGAATAGTTAAATTTTCAGTTTAAAAATTGTTGTTCGCCCAAACAGATAAATATTTAACTACATAAAATGATGGAATATTTGATTGGAATAGTTACATTCTCAAATTAGAAAAATACTAATTTTCCACCAAAAAAGCAAATTTCCAAAAAATAGTTACATTTTCAATGAAAGTGGTGCTTTTTCAACTAAAATGATGAGTCCTTAACCGAAATAGTTGATTTTTAAAACAAAAAGATCAATTTTCCACTAAAATAATGAATCTTTGACTTGAATAATTGAATTTTCTACCAAGAAGAATAATTTCTAACAAAAAATACGAATTTTCTACTAAAAAAAGAAAATAATTTCTTAACCGAAACTTGTATAGGTAAATTTGCAGTCAAAAATATTAATGTTCAACAAAGAGATGAATTTTCAACTATAATGATGAATATTCAACAGGAATGGTTACAGTTTCCGTTGAAAATTTTATTTTCAAAAAAAAGGTTTCATTAAAATGGTGAAAGTTTCAGTGAAAAAAAAAAATAATTTTCAGACAAACAAAAAAAAACAAATTATAACAAAATATCTCACTTTTCAACCAAAGAGATGATTTTTCAATGAAAATTATGAATCTTCAACAGCAAAAAAATTTAATCAAAATAGTTTACCTTTCTACCAAATAATTAAATTGTCATTTCACAAAATATATATTCGAACGAAATATGTACTAGTTGATATTTCAACCAAAAAATATAATTTTCAATCAAGAACACTTAATTTCAGCCAAAAAAAAAGACTTATTTTCAACGCGAGTTGAATTTTCAACTACGGAAGATTTTTTAGTCAAGAGAGAGAAAAATTGCAAACAAACTGTTGAATTTTCAAATAACAATATGAATTTTCAACCAATAAGATTAATTTTCTACCAAGAAGAACGATTTTTTTACAAAATAGATCAATTTTCAACCAGATACTTATATTTTCCACCAAAAACTATCAATTTTTAACAAAAAATAAAATAGTTAACTTTTCAGTTAAACAAATTAATTTCAAACATAAAAAAATTAATTTTTAACAAAATAGTCAAATGCAGTAATATGGAGCTACTATTGCAAATAAAGAATCACTGTTATTCAACGTAATATTGCAATAAAAAAAATTAAGCACGCACTCGATACAATTTCCTTCCAATAATAGGTTTTTCCAGGTATATACAAATTTCAAAGTTTAGAAAAAAAAATTGAAATTTCGATTCGGATATACTGTTTTTTAAATTATTGGGGAAGTCTTGATCTATCGAATGATAGGTGATTTCAAACAATTTTTTAGTATTGAAAAAATGTTATTGCAAAACATCGTTTTCTTCATTTTGTTGAAAACTGCCAACAAAAGAGATAATTGAGAAATTAATTAGAATTAAAATTCATACAAAAAGTCTCTAAAAATAATTGAATTTGAAATCTTCGAAATAAGTAACTAAGGATGGAAATAAAAAATTGAAAACTAATTTTTAAATTCAGGATTGTATTGTTTTTAAAAAATATAAAGTATACTGTACATTAATTATAGATCAATACATACACATTCTCATAAATTGGTATTCGATTTTTCATAACATGACCAATTTTTCAACTGATTATTATTTGTGGCTTCAATAGAAACCAAATCTCTGGTTCTCCCAATAGAACATTTTTTTAGTGATTAATTGAACGTTTATGCTTGCAACTAATGATCTTCGTAACAAAATTTTATTTACACTAAAAACATTTATTTGAAATTAGTAATATTTTTTCCATTTATTTTCCAAATCCGCCTCTGCAATTCGGGCTAGGTTCTACAGTCTTGTTGCTTCCTTCCCACTGGTCGGGTGTCTTCGCCTTAAAACATTAGAATTTGCTTTATTTTTTATTGAATAAATCGCAATTGGATTTATTATCCGTTATCTTTATTCTATTTTTACTTACCACTATCGATAACGCATGAACTCCACTTGCAAGCTCTGCTTTCAGGATATCATTCACTGTCCTGTGACGCTGCATCAAAGAAATGTACAAAAATTAATTATTGTTTTTAAAAAATCTTCACCAGAGTGTCTACGAGAATTTTGGAAAAAAATTCCCTGAAAATTCCAGATTTTTTCCAGGTACAGTAAAATGGGACTAAGCGGCGCATGTGGGGAAAACTGGCTCACCAGCAAATTTTTTTTTTTAACTGATTATCTCTTTTTGTGAATAACAAATTGTAAAATAAGTGATTATTTTCTTTTTCACAAATGTTGAAGTTTACTTTAAATCTATATTTTGTATCTCTCAAGCAAGGTTTATTCATATTTTTACATGAGCAGAATATATTTTTCGACTTCCAGAATGTTTTTTGTTAGAATGGTTTGTCTGAAATATTCAGCTTTTCTTTGACTTTTTAGTTAGAAACAAATAATAAATATCAATATTATTATTAATTTAAACACAACGGCTCTCAATAACTACTTCAAGGAAAATTTACATTTAATATGATCCATATAGAAAATTTGAAGAATATTTCAAATATCTGTTTTATTTCAGGAAAATGTATTCACGAAAAAGAAAGAGATTGTTTAAAAATGATTATCTCTAATGTTTATTAAATATTTCAGAAGAAACACAACTTTCTAGCATTGTTCAAAGAAAATAATATTAGAAATAATAATATATTGCTTAAACAATTATGTTTGTTGACTTGAATGAATTATTACTTCACTCTAATTAAAAAGTTAAAGCTAAGTTTAAAAATTCGGGAAAAAGCCGCGACCTTCTAGCTCTATTATAAGACAAAATTGCTAAAAACAATGATAAATTGTTTAAACAATTATGTTTGTTAACCTGCAATAATTTGTTGCCTCACAAAGTAAAAAATGAACATAAAGTTAAAAATTTGAGGAAAAGCCGCAACTATCTAGGATTATTATAGAAGAAAATTATGAACAATAATAATTTGTTGAAACAATTATGTTGTGTGAAAAGTGGACAAATAGTTGAACATTTCAGATAAAACCGCAACTTTCTAGCATTATTCAAAATAGTATATTAGTAAAAGGAATAATAAATTCTTTAAACAATTATATTTGTTAACTAGAATTAATAATTACCCCACTCTAATCTCTAATTGGAAAGTTAAAACTGAGTTTAAACAATTTTTTAAAAACCGGGACTTTCTAATTTTATTCTAAGAAGAAAATTGCTAAAAACAATAATAAATTGTTTAAACAATTTATGTAAGCACCTAACTATTAGTAAAAAGTAAAATTTTACGTTTTAGGAATAATTTGTGTCAAAACCGCAAAATAATGCATATGCATGAAATTTGAAGAAAAAAAACTCGAATGCAAAAGTGATGTAACAATATGTATTGAGAATCTCGCAATCATCGTTGTTGAAAACCTGATTGAATTTTCATTACTTGAAGTTGTCTTATATCATAAATTTGAAATGAAACAAAATTTTTCTACAAAAACATTTGTGCTTTTTCCTGCTCTTGCGCGATTAAATAAAAACTTCCAAATTATATAATAAAATATTCAAAATATTAAACATATTTTATGTTCGTTTTTTTCAGCGGAAATTAACATTTTTAAACAAAAATCATAATTAAATTAGGACTCCCAATTATGAACAATTTTAAGTCGTGTTATAATTTTAAAACCGAAAATCGATTATTTTAAACAAAAATTATAAGTTTTTTAGATTATTATTTAGAATCATTATATTTAAAATTTTTGGTTTTGTTGGCGCTTTATACCGGAAATTAGTACTTTTAATAAAAAATCAGGAGATTTCAAAGATCAAAATCGATTATTTTAATCAACAATCTTGTCCTTGTCATTTTGGTCTGAGATTCAACTATTTTGTTGTAAATCTGTATTTTTTGGTTAACTTCAACTGTTTTTTTTTATTTAAAATAAAAATATTTTTAAATGAAATATCATGCGTGATATTTTTCATTTAAAATTCGTCTTTTTTCGTTGAAAACTCAACTACGTACTTGGCTGAAAGTTGAACTACATTGTTAAAATTTCATGTTTTTTGTTAAAGTTTCATCTGTTTGGTTGAAAATTGAAAAATGTTCTTGAAATTTTTGTTTTGTTTTGAAAATTATTTTTTTTTGAACTAAAAATGTAAATATTCAAATGTTTGTTTCCCCTCTCTACCGATTAAACAAGATAAAATGAGTACAATATAATTAATGTTTTACACAATTTTAATTTTTTTTAAAATATAAGTTTATTGTTAGAAACCAAAGTAATGCCTCAAAATATTTCAATTTTTCGAAAAAGGTTTTTAAAAAATATTTAAATGATTTACCAAAATGATTAAATTTCTAACCAAATAGTTGAATTTTCAGGATGCAAAGATGCATTTTTATTCAAAGGGTCGAATTTTCAACAAAAGAGTAAAGTTTTTGAACTCAAAAGTCGAATACTTTAGAAAAAAGTGGACTTTTAAATCGGAAAAAATGAATTTTTAACAACAAAGATAATTTTCTATCAAGAAAGATGAATTTTTAACAAGATAGTTGAATTCTCAATCAAATAGTTGAACTTTCAACAAAGAAAAATCATTTTCTGCCCAAAAAGACGACTTCTTAACAAAATATATGAAATTTCTACCAAATAGTAGAATTTTCAACCAAAAAGTTGAATTTTAAACAAACAAGATTAATTTTCTACCCAAAAAGACAACGTTTCAACAAAATATATGAATTTTCTACCAAATAGTTGAATTTTTAACTTATACGATATACAGGATAAAGTTTCAACCAAAAATAGAATAGTTAAATTTTCAAATAGAAACTCTGACAAAAAAATAACTTTTAACACAAAAAAAACAACGAAGTTTTACCAAAATTGTTAAATTTTTAACCAAAATGATGAATTTTCGACCAAGAAGATAATTTTCTATCAAAAAAGACGAATTATCTACGAAAAAGTTGAACTTTTAACGGAAAAGTTTAATTTTAAAGCAAAAAATTTAATTTCCTATCGAATTGTTCAATTTTTAAACCAAAAAGATGAATTTTCAACCAAACTATTGCATTTTTAATCAAAAAGGATAAATTTTCAACGAAAAAAATTTCATTTCTACCAATAAAGACGAATTCGCAACGAAATACATGAATTTTCGACCAAAAAGCTGAACCTTCAACTAAAAATATTAATTTTTTAACATGGTAGTTGAATTTTTGATTTAAAAAATGATTTTTTAACAATATAATTTCATTTTCAACCAAATAAGTAAATTTTCAACTAAACAATGGAATTTTCAAACAAAAGGGATTAATTTTCCACCAAGAAGATTAAATTTCTACCAAGAAAAACAAATTTTTAACCAAAAAGTTGAAATTTCAACTAAAAAGTTGAACTTTCAACAAAAAAGATAAATTTGCAAACAAAAATGGAATAATTGGATTGGCAGCTTAAAACTCTTATTTCCAACCAAACATGAAAGGAATTTCCGTTACAATAGTTAAACTTTGAACCAAAGAGATGAACCTTTAACTATGAAGAAATTAATTTTGAACATAGCAGTTGAATTGTTGATAAAAAAGATGACTTTTTGTATCAATATAGTTGCGTTTTTAGCAAAATAATGAATTCAGCAAAATAATTGAATTTTCAACCAAATAATGGAATGTTTAACCAAACGTTTATGGAAATTATCACCAGGACACTTTTTCTTTTGGGTAGATTCGCACCTGGTGCAATAATTACCTTGATAAGAGGCTGACCATGGAATTGATCAGAAACAACGAGTACTTTAAAATGAGTCTCCGATCCTTTCGGCACATTGTGCATGTAAGATTCATTCAAAACTTCCATGTGAATAGGTTTCAAGGCCTCTTCCAATTTTCTCCTAATCGAAAATTCCCTAGGTTTATCTTCTGCTGAATCAACCATTGTCCTAACGAAAGTTTTTATACTATTAAATCCTAAAATACAATAAATAAAAATTAAAATATTATCGAGTAAAATTATAAAGAACAAAGGACACACACAATTATTTTGAAAAACGGATTTTTAACTGTTACTCAGGTTTTGACAATATGAAATACGTAAACATAACCAAGTACTAAATTAGGTTTTATTTGCCACAAATTTTATAAGATTCAATCAAAAACTTACTGCTGTATTTCCCTAAAATAATCGACATTAAGTTTCCGTGACTGAAATTAAACAGAAAGGCTAATTTGTCGCAAAAATCTTTCCGATTGTAGAATTCTGTGAACATTCGTCGCCATGTTTTTTCAGTTTACGGACATGCGCCGATGCGCGTAAGCAAATGCTCTTGAGAATTATAGAGCATTAAAGAGAATTTAAAGCATTTATTTTTTAAACAAATATGTATGATAATTGATACGTATATTTATACAAAAACATTCTAGAGTGAAATAAACATATACTTTTTTTAAATTACAGAGTTGCTACAGGTCAGGTAATTTCAGAAAGTCAGGGAAAACCTGACAGAGTTGAAGTTGATTTTATTATTATGGTTAAAAATCGCAACGATTTGGTTGAAAATGAATCTGTTTTGCTTGAGGATTCAAACCAAATTGTGGAAAATTCATCTCGTTTGGTTGAATTAAACTATTTTTGGTATAAATTTAAAATCCGTTTTTGGTTTGTTAAAAATTCATTGATTTGGTTTATGATTCATCATTTTAGTTGGAAAACTTTTCAGTTATTCAAAAGATAATTTTTTTTGTTAAAAATTATATTTTATAGATGAAAATTCGAATTTTGTGGGAGAATATTCAATATTCTTGGTGACTCATTCATCTTTTTGGATGGAAATTCCTTTAAAAATTCAAATATTCAGTGGAAAATGCATGTACTTTATTAAAAATTCATCTATTGAAAATGTAACTGTTACATTTTTTGTCGAAAATTTATTTTATTTGATAGAAATTTAATCTTCTTCGTTAAAAATTATACTATTTCGTTGAAAATTTACTTTAATTTTATTGAAAATTAATTTTGTTACTGAAAATTTTACTTTCTATCTGTAGTTGAAAATGTATCCATTTTTGGTGAGAATTTAACTATATGTTGAAAATCCGTCTTTTTTTTAATAAAATAGTGCTCTCATGAGTTAAAATTTTATCTTC
Organism: Andricus quercusramuli; assembly: GCA_932178445.1. Taxonomy (NCBI): domain Eukaryota; kingdom Metazoa; phylum Arthropoda; class Insecta; order Hymenoptera; family Cynipidae; genus Andricus; species Andricus quercusramuli. Next base: position 390,238 of record CAKNXH010060825.1, on the reverse strand, counting down.
TTGGTTAAAAATTAATTTCTTTGGTTGAAAATTCAACTGTTTTGTTGAAAATTCTTTTGTTTTTTGGTTCAAAATTTATATTACTAACGGAAAATTATCCTGCTTTATTATTGGTAGAAAATTTTTCTTTTTTTTCGTTAAAAAATTATCTATTTCATAGAAAAATGAACTATTTTGTTTTTTTTTTGTCAAGGATTAATTTCTTTCATTGAAAAAAAACAACTATTTAGTTGAAAATTCGTTTTTTATGTTGATAGAAAATTCATCTTTTGGATTGAAAAATCCACTATTTGGTCGAAATTTAATATTTTTTGTTGAAAATTCGTTTCTCTTAGTTAAAAATTAGTTTCATTGACTGAAGATATAACTATTTCATTTTCGCTTGAAAATTTATAATTCTAATTGAAAATTAATTTTGCTGAAAACTCGTTTTTTTTTTTTTTTAATTTACTTTTCTAACTGCAAATGTTAATATTATATTTTTGGTTTGTAAATTTATCTTTAAAATTGAATTATTTTGTTCAGAATTAATTTTTGTGGTTGAAATTTTATTGTTTTAACTGAAAATTCAATTCTTCTATTTTTGGTTGAATAATAGATTTTTTTTTAATGAAAAAAAAATATTTGGTTGAAAATTCGTTTTTTTAGTTAAAATTTCATTTCTTTGATTAAAAATTTCTCTTTATGAGTTGAAAACACAATCAAGAAGTGTTTTAAATATATTTAGAAACAAACTTTATTTTGCATTAACATTATTAATCTTCTAGGTGTAGGGTTGGTTTTATACCTAGAAGAATTTAGAAATTGGGATATTGTAGCAACCCTGAATAAGGCACTATTTGATTCGAATAGTATATGTTTCCTATTACTCTGACTTCTATTATCATTCAAATTTAGCACCCTTTCTAATTTCAAGCCATAAATTTTCCCGCGAAATTTGAATAATGTAATTATTATGAATAAAGATAGAAAATACAATTTTTAAATCCTAATTCAAAATGGTCATAAATGCTCATTAAATTCTCGAAGCACATAAAGGTCGAGCATATTCTCGAGCATATTATCATGCTCGTGAGAATTTCTCCGAGCACTTCAATTCTTTAGAACACTAAACTTTATCTGCGCTAACACAATCTTACGACATTCTCATCATAATTACAAAGATTGGTTTTATGTAAAATTTGACTTAGTCGGTTTTCATCTAATCTCCACGTTTTGAGACCCCCTGAGTCAGAAAAAAACGATTTCTACGAAGGCGTCTGTTTGCCTGTAGTCTGTATATTGGATTGTGCTTTGGCACACTTTTTTAAGCGGAATAACAACGCACGATATGAAAATAAGTCAAGAGAAGAAAAACTTTTCTTTTTGAAAGTCCTATAAGATTAGCATAACAACATTTTTTAATTTTTTCGAAAAAACAAAAATTCAAAATTTGTTCGCAAAAAAAGAATGAAAAATTCCATTTTGAGGTCAAACTATGCAAAATACAAAAAGAGATAAGAAAACAAAAACTGTGCAACCAAAAAAGATCTACAATTTTTTCACTGATTACTTTTTAACAGGACGCTTAGTATTTCTTTTATTCGTGAAAAATAACATTGAAAATTGAACATTTTAATTTTTGGACAAACAACAGAAGCTACGAAAAAAAAAAATTAATAGGCGAAAGTTGTTCACTTGAAGACGATCTGCGATTTCGTTATTTATAATTTTTATAAAGGGCGAGTAGATTTTTTTTCAATCGTAAAAAGTAAGAATAAACATAAAAGAAAGTAATTTTTGAAAAAACGTAACGAATTGCAGTAGAGTGTATAATAACAACATTTTTTGTATAGGATGTGCACTTTTTTTTAAATTATAACAACAAGACAATTAAAATACGTATGTTTCAAATTCAAAACCAATAAATTTACTGGAATGATAGATATTTCAGGGTAGCTAACAATAAAAATAAGTGCAAAATAAGGAGCAAATACTGAAGTAATCATGAAAAATAAAACGTATACAATATTTTGCAATATCTGAATAAACAGTACCAGCTTAAGTTCAGAAATAAATATAATATACATTTGATATAATAGTGTTGAGCATAATGTAGAAAATTTCGCATTTTTGACAAAATCGAGTGCAAAGCACGAGACACGTGATTACAATGTGTTCGTTAAAGCCGAAGGAGCTTTCACAAAAGAGAATTCACAATCACCAAATTACGGTGGTCGATGATTTGACCTTCAATTTTAAAAGGTCTGTGCTCAAATGTAGGGAAATAAAAGTCCAAGCGCGTAGCGCGAGGTAAATACATTATCGAACGCAAAGCGCTCCAACCAACAGTCGCGCGCCCTAAGCGCGCTCAAACCATAGCGAGTGGATACATTACTTTAAGAACGCGGTAACGAGAATGAGAATATTACCGAGAATATAAACGGTGGATAAATTCTTTGAGAATTTATGAGAACAATTGAAAGTCAACATAATTCAAATTTCAATTCACATATTGATAAATTAGCGGCAAATTCAAATTTAGATATCTGACAATACAAAATTTTAATATTTTGTCTGTATTACTTCTTCTACGTATTTTTCTTTATTTATAAATATATTTATATAAGTATATAACTTATATGTAACTATGTAAATAACGTAAACAAGACAAATATTGTTAAAAATCAAACATTCTTAAATTCTCCTAAATTCTGTCATATTCTCAGTTATATGCAGACGGCATGCGTATATTGCCGTCGATGAAATCATTTTTATTTCATAGCATAGAAAAGATTCAAAAAGAGGAATTATTAATTTACTTTAACAATTTCTATATTGAATAATTTTAGTACCATGAAAAAGAGAAGCTTTTTAATATATTTTGCAATTCTAATATGAATTCCCCAACATACACTGTCTTTCTCTTGATTCGAAAAAGAATAATCCTGATTCAATTTACAAAAGGGCATAAATTTGGATATGTAAAATGCATCCCTGCCAAAAGTCACGTAGATCGGGCCCATGGATCGGGCCTACGTGATAAACTGCACCCGCTATAGCCTACGTGAGCTGCGCTCCTATTGGCAGGCTTAACGGCTGGGCCTTGCGCTTGGCTCCCCCGCTCTAATCTCTAATGCCACCCTTTGCACGTAATCCAAAAAACGCAAGGTTATAAATACAGTCCAAACCCCGAGCATTGCCGTTTCCGCGGCTGTAGGGGAGTATAATTCTAAGACGCCACAAACCCCCGCTCTAAGCGCGTTCATGCTCGAATGCTGGAGGAGAAGAATGCAGCTGACAAACTCCGAGCATTGCCGTGCGTCGATTATTTTAAAAATCTATCTCGAAAATCGTTTTATGTACGTAGTGTACAAACATGTGTACAAAAGTGATTCATATTGATTTCTTATATGTATAAAAAAACCGGCAATCCTCGTTAGTTATGAAATTCATCGGTCGCGAGCGACGCTAAAGTGGTGGTAGCGCTCGAACGAGAAACCGGGCAAGCGGCAATGCTCGAGGCGACAATGCTCGCAGTTTGGACTGCATGAAACTGAATGTCCAATATGATTTAGATTAATCATAATTAATTTAGTTCAAATTAAACAATGTGTTTGTTGCATTCATTGGGTGTTTAATGAATGAAGTTATATTTTTAATTAATAAAAAACAATTAAGAATAAATCTCTTTCATTCTCCCTATTTTCCCGTTTTAGTATGTTTGCCAGTTTCGCGGTAGTCGGTTTTTAAATCAAGCCAGCCGACGAAGAGAAGGACGCCAGCCAATCATCGCTGGGTTGAAAATCTTTTCTGCCATATCGAACAGGCAGGACGTAACACTTTATCGCAAAAGTAATTTAAAAAATATTAGGAAGCTATACCTTAATTAATTTTCTAGAACAAATTCATTTATTTAAGGGCGTTGGAACCAGGCCCGGACATCAAAATTGAATTGCCTTATTCATTTTACTACATAAATACTAAAGGCGCGTTATTAAAAAAAAACAGGATTACTAGAAAATATTATACTTGTTACTATACCGTTATAAATGTCTCCTTTAGGTTAAATTTTGAACCAAAGAAATCAGTTTGTAACCAAAACCATCAATTTTCAATTCAAAAGATTAATATCCTACTAAAAATGATAAATTTTTAATTGAAGAAATGAATTTTTAACATAAATAAGAAATCTTGAACAAACAAAAAAAAATGAATTTTGAACTACGTAAATAAGTTTTTTACCAAAAGAGACGAATTTTAAACCAAATTCATGAATTTTCAACTAAAAAAAGATCAATTTTCAACTCAAAATGAAATAATTATATTTGCAGTTAAAAAAACTTAATCTTCTACAAAGAAAAAAGAATTTCAAACCAAATAGTTGAAATTTCGACCAAGTAAGATGAATTATCAACCATGAATATTTATTTTCTTCCAAAAAAGACAAACTTTCAAGAAAATTCATGAATTTTCAACTCAAGAAGACAAATTTTAAACCAATAAATACGCAGTTGTTAAATTTTCCACACAAAAAAAAAGAATTTTCAACAAAATAGATGAATTTTTAATCTGAGAAATGTATTTTTATCTAGAAGGATGAATCTTCAATAAGAAAAATGTATCTTGAACCGAATAGTTGAAATTTCGACCAAGAGGATGATCTTTCAATAAAACACACGAATTTACAACTAAAAAAGATACACTTTTAACCAAAAATAGAATTGTTAAATTTTAGTAGACAAATCATTTTTCAAACAATTAAAAACGAATTTTCAACAAAACCATTGCATTTTCAAATTGGAAATATAAATTGTCAAACAAAAAATTGATATTTGACAAAATAGTTAAATTTTTAAACCAAAAAAACGAATTTTTAAGAAAACAGTTACATTTTCAATCAAAAATAAGGACTTTTTTGTTTTTAATAAAATGATTGAATTTTAAGCAAAATATGAAATAAAATTGTATGTTGATTTACTATGTTTATAAAGTATACAAATATCTTTTTCAAGATCAACATTTTTATTAAAATAGCGAGTGCAATCTGTGTAACATGTTCATTATTATGAATGCTTTTCAGAACTTCCCATTTTTTTTAGGCAATTCTATGGTTTCCTTTCTCCTTAAACAAACGGCGATACCACGCTGAAAACACCAGTTCCCGTTAGATCACTGAAGTTAAGCAGTGTTGGGCGCGGTTAGTACTTGGATGGGTGACCGTTCGGGGAATACTGCGTGTTGTTGACCCGTCGTGGGAGTGGTGGACCCACACTGGTAGTATTTATCCACCTAGAAACACTACCCGAATCGGGTAGTGAGGCAATGAACTTTCGAGTTCGAAATGCTAATCAATTTTTTTTTTTTTTAAACATTAGTAAGATTCCACACAGATCAAGTTCTGAAATTGAATTTAACAGTCGTAGTGAGACTGCGCCGTCAGAAATTTCAAACAAAATTTAGGTTCACGTAATTAAAATCGCAAAATTTCGTTTTCGAGAATGAAAAATTAGGACACATCATAGCAAATCAGGACAGCGATCAAAAAATCAGGACAACGCTTAAAACATTTCGGCACACAATGACGAGCCTCATCAGTAAATTCTATTAATTTGTAAAAAATTACATAATTTCTTGTAAGAACGGAATTTACAATGAAAAGTGTTCCTCTGTGGTTAATGGCGCAAATGTAAAATTGATGAAAAATTACATTTAAGAACATTTTATTTTTTAAAAATTGAAGAATACTGAATTTTTTTTGAAATCACACTGTAGAACTTGAAGAATTCTTTTTAACAATTTTTTGAATCTCTAGCAACGTAAATTTAAAAACTTTCTTAATTTTGTTGTATGAGAATTGTTTAAAAAATTATTATTTCGGTTCCTCACAGAGGAAGCTTTGTAATGGTAACATTTTCCAAAAAATTTTAATTCATTTAATTAAACCCTCCCTAATTAAAAAATGTCTAATACAATGTTCTAAGCAATTGTCGGGATGTGTACTCTGTGTGTGTGGATGTGTGGATTTCACGCTTTTTTGTGAACAGGATAACTAGAAAACGTTAGCAGATAAATTGATGAAATTTGGAGAGCTTATTTTCCTCACTAATATCTTGAAACTGACTGAAGGATTTCTAAATATATTTATTGCATTTTTTTGAGCACTCACTTATATTTTAAAAATTGGATTTTTATAGTAAAACTTTTTTCATTAGCATGATTCAAAGTTGATGCAAGAATGTGAAAGATTCCTTGGTTCGAGACGAATCGATTGACCTATAATATCAATACATTTTATCAGAGAGTACGGAAGTTATGGTAATTTATGCATTCTGAAAATCGGTTTTTTATAGTCAAACTTTGTTCATTAACAGAATTTAAAGTTGATGCGAGAACAGAAAAGATGTGTTGATTCGAGTCTAATCGATTGACCTATAATATTAATCAATTTTATTGACGAGTGAGGAAGCTATGGTAATGCATAATATTTGAAAATACGGTTTTCTATAGTAAAACTTTTTTCTTCAACATAATTTAAAGTTGATGCAAGAATATAAAAGATTCCTTGGTTCAAAACGAATCGATTGAGCTATAATATTGATGCATTTTATTGAAGAGTAAGGAAGCTATGGTAATGCATAATATTTGAAAACACGGTTTTTTATAGTACAACTTTTTTCATTAACATAATTCAAAGTTGATGCAAGAACAGAAAAGATGTGTTGATTCGAGTCTAATCGATTGACCTATAATATTAATAAATTTTATTGACGAGTGAGGAAGCTATGGTAATGCATACTATTTTGAAGTACGGTTTTCTATAGTAAACCTTTTTCTTCAACATAATTTAACGTTGATACAAGAATATAAAAGATTCCTTGGTGCAAAACGAATCAATTGACTTATAATATTGATGCATTTTATTGAAGAGTAAGGAAGCTATGGTAATGCATAATATTTGAAAACACGGTTTTTTATAGTACAACTTTTTTCAATAATATAATTCAAAATTGATGCAAGAACGGAAAAGATTTCTTGATTCGAGGCAAATCGATTGATCTCTAATAATAATACACGTTATCAGTTTTAAACAGAAAAACTTTTCTCATCGACATAATTCAAAGTTGACGCATGAATAGAAAAGACTTTTTGATGATAAATTTTCAAATAGTGTAATTCTGACCATTTTTGTAAAGAAATCATAAAGCTGGGAAAGGGATAGGGTGCGACAGAACTCTTCCTTTCGCTTTTCCAGCTCGAAAAATTATTATTTCGAATACAAGATTTGATTTGTCTGATTTGTCTTTGTATTTAAAACATGTTTTGTATTATTTTGTAATTTTGTATTTTTTGTAAATTTCTATTTTTGAATTGAGCAAAATGAAGACTTTGGTTTGTTTATTATTGGAAAAAATAACTAATGCTTCCTCTATGAGGAAGCAAATATATTTGCTAACATGAAGCAAAGTGCTCGTGAAATGAGCACCATATAATTATAAATACAAAGAAAGTGGAAATACTCGAGATCGAATTCACAGCTAGTTTATTCAATATTCAATTGATTAAAATTAAAATGTACTGAATTTTCTGTTCTCATTAAAAATTGTTTTTGTGAAAGTTAAATTTTTTCCACAATCTTACTGTAGTAAAAATACAAAATTATCTAAGAACAATGTAGTTAAATACTTTTTTAAATATCATTAAAAAAATATATAGCTACGTACATATATTATTACACTATAATAAAAATACAAAGTTATTTTTGATAACTTTGTATTTTTTTTTAATTGTTACCAATGTACATTTGATGGGAAAAATTTCCTTAAATTTTTTGTATACAAAATTGCATTAAAATCTAATAAATTTTCTGTTTTCATTAGAAATTTTTTCTGTGAAAGTAACATGTTTCTAAAATCACAGTAGTAAGAATACAAAATTATCAAAAAAACATTGTAGTTGAATAATTTTCCAAACATTATTTGAAAAAAATGTATAGCGACATGCATACGATGAGAAAAATGTTCTTTAATTTTTTGTATAAAAAAATTGTATTGAATTAAAATTTTTTTTCTTTTCTTCAATTTCTAAAATTAAAATACATTAAATTTTCTGCTCTAATCATACATTATTCATGTAAAAGTAAAACTTTTCCAAAATCCCAGTGTGGTAGAAGTACAAAATTATCAAATAACATTGTAGTTCAATAATTTTTCAATAATTCTTTTAAAAATATGTATAGCGACGTACCTGATAAAAACATGTACACTGCAGTAAGACTAGGAAGTTGTCAACAAACATTGTAGTTGAAGAATCATTTTTAAACAATTATTTGCGACGTACATTTCATGCGAAAATTCTCCTTTATTTTTTTGTATGAGAAATTTTTTTTTAAATTTGATCAAGTTACAGAATGAAAATGTCACAACTTTTCTACTATTATAAGACACTATTTCTATGGAACTCAAATTTTTTCTCAGTCACACTTTACAAAAATACAAAATTTAAGTTATATAAATATATACTTTTAACAATAACCTTTAAAATTTTTTTGCGACGTATATTTGATGAAAACAATATCATTTTAAAAATTGTTCAATAAAAATTTACTTAATTTTATGTTATCACTAGAACTTATTTAAGTAAATGAAAAATTTTGTTCCTCAAACTCAAATTGTAGTGGCAATAAAAAATTATGAAAACATTTTATATGAACAATTTTTCAACCATTTTTTTGACACACATTTGATGAAAACATTAAGATTCGCTTTAGCAATTTGTGGCTAAATACCAAGTTGCACTGTAGTAAAAAATACAAAATTATCAGAAATTTTACCTAGTTGAAGAAGTCTTTTAAAAGTTTTTTGGCGACTTCCATTTAATGAAAGAACATTTTTGTATATATATATACGGTTGTGAGACGTGGCCATAAGTGTGATTTACCGCGGTTCTACTGGGGGCCATTGACATTTTTTAGATGGCAGTTGCTCTTAGTGGGACCCAGCGGTGGTTGTTTAACTCTTTTTTAAACTATATGTATATATATATGTGTGTGTTCAAATTTGATGTATGTTGAAAAATTATTATTTTTATTTATTTGAAGTAGAGTAATAATCTTATTACTAACCTTATGGTATAACTGACCCTAAAGCCAACAACAAACATCAATATTCTCAAAAGAAAAAAAAATCTGATGCAGCAGAGTAAACATCAAAGGAAAGGAAGGAAGAAAAATTGAGCCGAGTGATATCTTTTTTAATACTTTATTTGATATTGTTGTATTCAGACATTGGAAAATAAAAAGCTGCACAGAAATGTTCTAGTGAAACAACTTTTCGCATTATCAACAAGTGACTAGGTAGTGAGAACGCAGCCTCATCCTATTGTATTCGTTAAGAAACAATATGTAATACAGTTGAGATATGTAAACACATTGTTGTTCTTCAGGGTACCAGGCATTTTTACTTAATCGCCAGCTAGCTTCACTTGGTCGAGTGCCGAGGGAGAAAACAAATTCATTGGACAAAACTTTATTTTTGTAATATCTTCGCAATAAATAACAATTATCATTTTATTCTTTTTTTACGAAGATGTTAACAAAATAATGTTTATTCCCATGCATTTAAACCATTGTTTTCCCTTTCAGCACTCGACAAAGTAAAGTTAGCTAGCGATTAAGTGAAAATACTCAAGTCTCCTCGTGTCGCGTTTGAACATTATGCGGAACTGCGGATTTAAATAAACATACACAGTACACGTTCTATTTACAAATTAATCGGCCATGTTTTCTTAAACTAAAAATCACTGTAGGTCGAACTACAAAGGAACAGAGATAAAAGTTGGACGTTCATATGAACACCGCAGTGTCCATATCGATCACGCCTTTTTAAAATTTGGATAAATTTTCCGTTCTGACTGAGACCGCTTAAATTAGCTAACTGCATGAGCACGCGTGTGCAAAAAAAAATAACACTTTATATTGTCAACATAAAACTTATATGGACGACAAAGAATCGAGGCTCCACGCTAAGAGCGTCGAATCTCGTTTCCTCGACTGACGCCATTTAATACAACAATTCAACTAAAATACCATGTTAGCGTATAATAAGGACTCAATATGAGTCGTCGTACCGTTAATAGTCTTAAATCGGCCTTGTCCGAAATCACTAAGAAATGCTACTCCGCTTTCTTCGCCCCCGGGAAACCAGAAGGATTTCAAAAAGTTTGCACTCTTTTCTCCTTCATCGTCCTCGAAGACACGACGAGCAACGATGATCTGCCATCTCGGTGAGGATTTGGCCACACGTAAGATTTAAGGCGAACGCTTTTATTGCTATACAACCTAATCACTGACCACGGAGCTGCCAAGAGATGCGAATGACGAAGAAGAATAAAGAAGCCTGTGGAAAGGCAGCACCGAGGGTCATGTTTCCCGGGTGTACATAATACTAGTTTCTCGAAGTTAGTCTCTACTAATCGAGTGTAAAAACGTACACAAAAGCTACGAGGTAACTCGTTTTGTCGTACTCTTTACGTTTTCAGTCTCATCGAGTTCTTCTTCTTCCTGCGCCACGTCGTTCAGCGGAACGAAGTTCAACGATTCCAGTTTATTCGTATTTTCAATTCGCGTATGCCGTTGACAAATGAGAAGCACACTGAAATTGCTACTTTTTGCTAGCCGTTAAACCTTCCTCTTAACTGGATCGGGCACTCAGTTTTTTAATTTTTTGCGTAAGAACCGCTACCTTATCGGATGATACGACTTTTTCTCTAAAAACCGCTAGCAACACTCAGCAAAACTAGTGCAACTCACTCGCGACAACTGACGCGTACACTTTCTTGCGCGGATAGAACGTGGAAAAGGCACTTTCTTGGTCGGCATTACAGCGTGCGTATACGTTGAACCGAAAGCGACTGGAGAAATTGTAGAATGTTGATTAAACGGTTTTCAAACATTATTTGCAAAATTATCGTTCGTTGTTAAATATACCTCCAAATTAGGCACTGGTTGTGTTTTAAAATCTGTACAATCGCGCTGGCCAAGTGACTAATTAATATAAAAGCTTCCTAAATCGCAAGGCAACGCTTTTTTCTCCAGTCGAGTGCTTTCGAAGCGAGGCACTCTGTAGATATGTGATATTTACTCTTCGCTAATTTCGAGCCCACTCGGCTCGCAGTTTGAATACATTCGCCACACAACTTTCAGTCTCTGGATTTCTTTTAAAAAGAAGGTTCTTCCCCAGTCAGGAATTCACATATCAAAATATCAATTTACAAATAGAAGAGAGAATGTTGTGGGACGTTGCTATCGACCAAGCGCTGTCTATCCGAATTTTTGACCGAAGCGTAGAACATAGATTGTATGATTACAAATACATCTCTTTCTGACTGCTGATACTTACGCCGACAATGGTCGCTCTTTACTAGTAACAATCACGCAAAAAAAAAAAACAGACTCTCATGCACGCCAGTCATACTCTCAGCACACGCGCGAAATTTCTCGTCATTAATTATCTTACAATACAGGAAAGCATAGATTATCGAGTGGAAGGTTCACATATAAATAGGTGATGGCCCATTTGAGGCTGTCAATAGACGTAGATGGTCTTCAGCTGATCCTTGAGTTCCGGTGGAAAGGCACATGTATCTGTTTCCGGTTTCCTCTTCACAAGGCGACGCCAGCGTCCCCCAAGATTCTTTCGGAAGCCCTTCGCAAAGCCTTGCCTGTCCGATGATAGTCCGTGTACAAGGGTATCCTGAAATGAAAAAGAACATTTTAGATCTCTCTCCAAATAAGAATCAAACAAATACTTAAAGATAGGCATTCGAAATGGTGTTTTTTACAACTCTTATATTTATTCTTTTGGGCTTGACCCGAGTTTAACTGTAAGTTTTATCAACTGAAATCTTTAATGTCTTGTTGTAATTCTTAGCAGGACTTTGAACTCCAAAGAGGGAGCGACTCGGTTTAGGGTGGCATGCGGAGATAGTGTGAGAATATGTGAGTGGCCTGCTTATGAGGGTTAGGCAGAGTGTGCAACATGCAATATATCTATATTGCAGTGTAGCATCGGCCCCTTAGGTTTGAAAGCCCTTTCGTGATCGATAATACACCATAGTCTCATTTTGGTCATTGAACTAACGTCTAACTTGTTCCTTTCAGTTTACACATCTCCATGAACCCTGTAACGATCCTAAAATTGCTTCCCCTTCTGGAATCGATCTTCTACGACCTGCAGTTTTTCCCAGCAGAAAATTAAACTCGAAGTAGTTTTCAAAAATGATAATAAGATCATATATGGGAGAGAACCAATAAGATCTGGGTCAGACTTTTTATATTTATAAATGGCCCTCTTTTTTATTGGAACCAACTCAAAGTAGGCTGTTTAGCCTAGAGCCAGATTGATGTGTCATTGAGAAAGTCTTTATAAAACTAGGTGATACTGATAAGAATGATCACAATATTAAGATCACACAATTAATCAAGCTTACAATACGAATTCTTACAGACAGAAGAAATATCCTTCGAAAAGGGAAAGTTCTCTCGACTTGGCAGGATATTCTATTTTAATTTTTTGAAATGCCAGTGAGAGTTAGAGAAGGAGTAGAATAGACAACCGGGGTCGAACAATAGACAAATAATGTGGGTAGCGCCTAAGTTGTGAAACTGGCAGTGACTGTCAGGCCATAAATGCATAGATCCTGGGAATGTCACGCCTGGTGCGAGGAAACGTCTCGTCCTATGGGACTCAAAGAAAACCAGACACCGGAAATCGACCATCAGTTCATCAGGCAACCTGAACTCCAGTAGAGTGTCTGCAATCTACAGTGTGTTGGTAGACTCGACTTCGAACTTTGTTTCATTGGTGGATGTCGAGACAGCTGTCGGTTGTCAGGAGCAAGCTGGCAACCGACCACTACGAACGCCCACCCACATTAATTTTAGCGTCAAGCCGAAAGAGACCTGGCACAAAAGTAGACCCCGCATTTCCATTATAGAAACTTCGCACCTATCCACGCTTGAATCGCAATAGCTATATCGCTCTTGGCTAAGGTGACGACAATCAGACCAGTGAGAGAGACACTTAACTTGGTCCAATTTTGGAAACCAGATCCTTCCTAGCAAACATGTGATAAGCGTGGATTCAAAAACCAAAGTTTAAATTTTTAAGGAGAGAGGATTTGGTATAAGGGCTAATCCTGCGCCTATGCGAGCGTATACCCCACCCCTACCAACGCACACGCAATTGGATCTCCCATACTTTGCGGTCTCCGGAAAGAGGGAGAACCTTGCAAGGGAGTAGGAACTAATCAAATGTAAGGAGCAAGATAAAAAATCATCTCATGTAAAACAAGCTTCCAGGTCCTTTTCATCCAAACTGAGATCCAAGACTGACTGTTTCTGCATAACCCAGACTATCTGGAGCTGACCGTTAATCTCATTAAAAGTTGCGCAACCTGCAAGAGTATTCCGACCACCTTAAGGAGGGCGTACGTAGCATGGAGATACAACAAAACAGGATTTCTCTAAAGTTTACAAAGGGTGGTGACCTAAAGGCGAAGCTTCTACCAATCCAAATAATAATTACAGATGTATTGTACAGGAAAGCAGTGAAATACTGGCGATAATAATAAGTGTGGAGAGTGAAACGATGTCACAACAGTGCCGAAGCAAGACTCGGCAACGTTGCCGATTGTTTAGGATTTTTCTGGCGACAGAGTGCCTGAGCCTCGACCTTACAACTTACAACGCTTACGCCTCGTTTACCTGGTCTGGTCTGGCTGGGTCGTACGCACCCGACAAAGTATACGATGGGTACGGCCTTGACGAATCGATAGCAACGTCAGTTTTGTTCTTATCGACGACACATTTCACCAGAAATGTGTGAATAATAATTCGTAATCGTATCTTTCAGAAACTGCATGTACCAAGCCATCTTCATTGATGATGATATTGGCAAAGAATACGCAACCTGAGGTTAAACCTCTCACAAGATTGTACTCATGTACCCTTGAAGAGGACGTTTCCTCTGGAGGAGAACTTAACAGAGAAGGCCCCTTTAGAACACAAGATTTAGATACGCCACTGTTACCCTCTCCAAACAGAACACGACTCTTTCCCCTCTCTAAAAGCCTCATGGGACCGCCCCTCAAACTATCAGCTCGATCAACCTCGGACGAAAGAGGTGGCTTTCGACCTCATTTTTTGGGGCCCCGCTAATCTAGAAAGTGTTGCGATTCTACAATTCTTACATAAATAGTTTGCAACTGGTCGCTAAATGGAGACAAAATCCATTCGCCAATGTCCAAATACCAAGAGCCAACTTCGAAATTAAACATTTCCATTCCTTTCCATTTCCTTTCACTTAAGATCCATTTGATAACAGGAACAGATGATTCTTTAAATACCTTCTAAGCAAAAATTATTATAATTGTTGGATTCCATTCAGGGTTCTTTGAAGCTTCAAGCCGATCCTGAGGTCAACGATCGAAGGGTAACCAACCTTGCCGAAAATTAGTAGCTGTGAAAGACTAGCAGACTAGCTACTACCACTAACGACTAACCGAAGGGGAATCATAAAAAGCAGATGGTAAAACTATGTTATACCAGACAGAAATCGATGAAGTTGGAAATAAAACGTAGATTGAATCAGGTGCTATCGGAAACCAGGCAGAAATTGATACGACGATGTTAATATTCAGTTTCGCAGAACATTTAGCAAATTATTATGATACAGATGTTTTCATTTAGAGATCAACCTGACGTTTACTGCAATCTCGAATTACGTTTGGAACACATTATGCATCAACTGCAGCTGTTGTTTCGAATGAATCTTAATGACGTGATCTTGATTAGAAACGAACGCGATTGAATTCTTTTGTCTTATAAATGACTTCAGATTCACGACTTACTATTAGTGTCTCATGGATCAAGAATTTAGTTTATTTTAAATATGCTATCTAATATAGAATGAATTTGCTTCTGGTAGCCAAACTCTCGAATTTTTTACTCAAGGAGAAACTAATCTTTAGCGGAAATGTAACATCATTTTGATGCATCCTTGAGTGGTAACGTTGTCACGACTCTGATTATTATTGTATTCACGCGATTTCATGATTCGTCATTATAGTTGATCTTGCACAATACACAATTACAAACTCCTGGGCTTTAAAAAAATCATTATATTTGTTACGAACCTCTGTTAAAGCTTTCATAAGTTTTATGACACGTTCAAAATTAATACTTTCGGATTCATATTGTGGGGAAACTCTTATCTTACAATCTAAGCTTGTTTTACGAATGAGGAGCGATAAAAAAAGAAACCTTATCTCTCTGATATATGAACTGCTTATAGTTGCAAACCTCTTCATTTTTAAGCAAGTTTCGATTATTAAAAAGTTGGCCTTTGGGAGGTCCGGTTCACGGACAAAATCGTTACATCCGCCTAATTCGTCTGCCAACTGCCACACTAGCCGAACTAACACGATTTTTGTCGGTACCGACCGAACGTTGAAATTTAAATTCATTAGACGCTGTACGAATATATATTATAAACTATACACTATGGATTAAGCAATATGGTGTGGCAAGATGTACTATATGAATGAAATATTCTTAATATATTCTTGGTTTTTACGCATTCAATTTATTATCAATGATAATTTTGTTATTTAGCGTAAGAGGAATTCTCCATTCCGTCATTGAGAAGGAAACTGATAATAAAAAAACGTGGATATTCTTATGGCAGCAAAAGAAAGTAGCTTTATAATATTTTGATTTCCATATTGCTTTCTCTTATATAGTATACCAAAAAAATTATTCAAAAAGGTTAAACTTGGTTGGTAACTTAATTTTTGTAAGTATTCATTTTTCTATAGCCCATTTTATTTTTGTAAACGAGAAAAAGCAACGGTTCACAATCTTCCTCAATTCCGAATTCATTAAGAAACTGAAAATAAATTTAATCATAAAATTCTAGTTTCGAAACGTGAGTTGATTGTTGAATAGGATGTTTATAATCTTATTTCAGTGAGAATATGAATGTCAATAATACTCGAGATAATACTCTCAAAATAAAATTCAAAACATTGACAACAGAGTAAACTGAAGAAAAGGAAAATAACAGAGTTTTAGTTGTGCCTTATGGAAAATTTTATCATAGGTATTATTCCAATACTGTACGTTTTTAATCAACTGTACGAAGTAATTGATATGAAATAACCATTCCAAATTTGGTCTACACAATTTTCAATTTTGGATGAAAGTATATATGAAACGTGGTAAAGGAACAGCAATTTGTAAAAATACTTTCCAATGTCAAAGTAGGACAATTTAACATGATGGAAAAATATATTATAATAATTGGACATTGGAATTATGTAAAAAGCAGATCTAAAAAAGAGTTTAGAGGTGAAGGCTTGATTGACAAAAACATCAAACATTGTCAAGAAACGTATATTGTACAAAAAGGGCACAATAACAAGAGGACAAAATGAATTTGTTTATACCATTTTTTGGGAGAATTTAACTGAAATTATCAATACAAAATTTTGTACGATTAACCGACCTTTTAAGAATTTGATGTTTTTCAAGTATTCGTAAATTACATGACTAAAAACAATATCGAAACATATCAGGAAATGCAAAGTTTACAAACAAGCTTCATAACATTATGATCGAAATCTAGAAGATTCTTTTGAAAGAGCTGAGAATAAACTTGAGTGATTTTAGATGATTATTACATATAAACGTAATTTTCTACTTTCAGGTTAAACATTCAAGGTTCCAAAAGTTTTCCAATTCTTCAGATCATTCTAACTAAATTTGTTAAACGTATTCATTGACAACAATGTCAAACTATCAAGAAATGTAAACAATGCTAAATTCTGCAAAATTTAGTCACTATGTCCAATCCTCAGAATATTATAAATGGAAGAAGAGGTTTCTCGAGGAACTTGATTACAATAATCGTTAGAGAGGTTCTACAATTTTATTACTACCGAATCTAATATTTTCTTCGGGTCAAACATTAAAGATAAATGTAAGCTTGTTAAAAAAGACACATTTTTAGGAAGCACTAGATCTACCGAGTCAAAAAGTATAGTATTTTTCCGCTGCTGAGTACATCCTAAGTGAAGGTTTGACAACATTACTGAAGAAAATTTAAAACTCTAATCAGAAATGTACACAATTACATATACATATTCTACAATCTCTATATCTATAACATTCTGAAACTGTACTTCTGACCTTAAGAATGAGATTTCAAAGGCATTTTTGAAGAAGAAAGATTATCAAACAATTAGGAGAATACATTTACCCTGGCCTTAGGTCTTTTTGGTCTTATGCACACTTTCAACTGACAATGTCACCCCTATTCAGAAATGTCAACAATTTTGGATAGCACTTTAGCCAAGTGACAATGTTAGGACACTTTACAAAGAAACCTAATGAAATTATGAATAAAATTTCAAAGGCAACATTCACGGTGGTCAAAAAACGTCAGTTTAAAAACTCTCTGCCTTTTCCCTGACTAATTTTTCATTTTGCGTGACAATTAATATTCAATTCAAAAAGTCTAATGTTGTAAAATTTGTTATATAAAATATTTTATAACTGGAATAAAACCATTTTTAATTTATAAAATTTTGATTTATTATTCGCAGGGCCTGCCAAACACTAATTTTAGGTGAAATTTAACGAATTCAAGATAAATTCCTAAGACTTTCAAAACAATTCGAATAGATTTGGAAAAAGTTAAATAATTCACATGATTGCAGTAAATTTGGAGTAAATTTAGAGGAATTGAAGGGAAGAATTCGATGAAATTCATAATATAACAAGGTGAATTGAAAAGAAATTTAAGTGAATTGAAAACGATCCAAAAATATGAAAAAATCAATTGAATTCAGTAAGTTTGAAATGAGGTAAAAAAGTTCAGAATGAATTAAACAAAAACTAAATAAAATAAAAAAATCCATTGAATTGAGCAGAACAGAGTGAATGAGTGCAAAAGACTTTAGGAGGAATTACGCAAAACTAAAAAAAATGGAAATCCATTGAATTGAGTGAATTTAGAAAAATCTACAAAATTCAAAAGAATGCCAAAGAATTCATGATGAATTAATATGAATTTAGGATGAATTCCAAATAAATTGAAATAAATTGCAAAAAGAAATTGCAAATTTTTTCAAATATTTCGAAATTCCTTGACGCTAACATTACAGTTACATACACTTATATGTACTATAAAAAAAAGTGTTTCGTACTTGTTATTAATTAATTCATGTTAATTAATTGAAATAAAAGTGACTAAAGGGATCTTTTTATTTCAAACAGTTACTATAGTGACTATCTTTAAAAAGTGACTCAAGAAAGAAAAAAAAGTGACAACTTGACTGTGTGGCAGCCCTGATTATTCTTGACAGTTACTTCTTACAGAAATTCACTCACTTTTGAATTTTTCTAAAATCCCTGACTTTTCCGAGACCAACAAAATTCCCTGATTTAAAATTTGTCCCTGACCTAGGACCACCCTGATCATTGCAGGGGTAGCAGAGACCAATGACTGTGTTGTTGTTAGTAATGAACGAAATGGTCTTTTGAGGTCAAACAAAAAGGAGTGAGTAAAAGAATGGGGACAAGAATAAGTAGATAATGAGAGTGAGTACCACCAACCTGGTCATTGTACAACGTGTACTGAGGTGGTGGCGTGTTTGGCGGCGGATAAGGTGGCGGAAACTGCCAAATGAACTGTTCAGCTGTGGCGGTGGTGGTCGTGGTGAAGATAGGATCAGGTTCCTCGGTGTTGTTATGGTTATCCATCGTGACGACAGCAGTGGTGGTGGTCGTCACCACGGTGGTCTGTGTGCAGCAACCTTCCGCAGGACCAGTTGTCGTCGTGACGGATGTCGTGGAGACGACGTTGTTCCCTGGCGTCGCCGTCTGCACGACAGCTGGCTCAGGGTGCACAGCATTCGAATGATCCTCCCTCTTCCGCAGCTTACTACGGACAAGGCGAATCGCAATCATGGTCCCGTTGCTCCCGACCATCTTCTTGTACTTTATGTACAGCCTCGTGAGCTTCTTCGCTACGTTGGCAGGAATTTTCAGGCCGTTTTATGGCGAATTCTCGAACGAGTCGAGAATTCTTACGGTCTGAGATGAAAAAACCACACCAACAAAGAAGGCGCAAAGTTCAGCGGAGAGAGAACTCCTGCAGACTCCTCTACAAGAGGAGACAATTTTAAGATAGGGTTTCCATCACTTCAATTCCTGTGGGAATCAAACGAGCACTGATATCAAACTAACTATATATAACTAACTGGTTTCAACTGGTTTGAGTTGACTATCAACTGACTTCAACTGCAAATGTTGCACAGTTCCTCCGCACTTGTTCTTTTTGGTCGAAGGATAATAAATAATTATTTACACTTTGTACAGTCACACGTCGAGAACGCGGCACCATTTAAACTTGGTTTTAAGTTTTAGTTTGACTAGTTTTATAGATCCTTGGTTGTAACGGTGTTTATTGTTTTTGACTGATTATTTATTATTGGTTTAAGTGTGAACTCCGGGAGTAACGACGATTTGTTACTCAGCTGCACTCTCACTGGAGTCTCAGTGAAGAGAGATGCAGACTCACCGAGAACTGCTACCTGGCCACGCTCATTTCTCAAAGCTAGCTTGAGGTCTGAGCTCGAAACTGACGCGCAACGGTTTTATATAGCCGCGCCTGACGTCACAGACGCGTGCCGAGCCGATTGGCCGGCGCGAGCCGACCAACCTAAGCGCCACGCGGGATTCAAAGAAACGGTCGAAAGCTTTCCCACACGCGGAAGAACTTGACGCATTCAAACTTCCCCGCTTAAACGGGGTCACGACCTATCAGCTATCACCTATCAGCTATCACCTATCACCTACAGTCTACACATCAGCCTCCTAGGATTTTCAAAACGCGATGCGAGTTTGAATAATGCTTTTCAATTCTAAAGTCCAATCTATTCAGATTTTATTGATTGTTACCCTTTCCTAGTTGGAGAGCTTTTTTCATGCTTGTTTAACATACAATTTCGTAATATAACATCAAGGTGGTTTGCATTTCATGTCGCAACCCTTAGAAACATTTTATTGTGTGAAAAAAGACATTCTTGTGACATTACATGGTTAAAACCTCGGTTAAAACTAACACAAGTTATCAATCGACTTTTGGGTGTGCAAATTTCTAGACATTTCAAAAGATTTCAAAATTTCAAAAGCTTCTAAGAGATTTCCAAATATTTCAAAGGTTTCGAAGATTTCAAAAGATTAAAAAACTTTCGAAAGATTTCAAGATATTTTAAGACATTTCAAAGCTTTCTCAAAGATTTCAAGAAATTTGAGAAGAATAAAAAAACTTCAAAAGCATCCAAAGATTTATCAATGATTTTACAAAAATTTCGAAAGATTTCAAAATATTCGTAAAAAATTACTAGAAACTTCTTGGGACTTTAAAAGATTTGAAAGTTTTCACAAGTTTTCAAACAATTTCAAAGATTTTACAATGATTTCAAAAGCTATCAACAGATTTTAAAAGCCATCAGCGGATTTTGAAAGCCATCAAACAAATTTTAAATGTCAAAGCTTTCAAAGATTTCTTAAGCTTTTTCAAAGATTTCGAGAGCTTCCATAGATTTCTAGAGATTACAAGAAATTTCTTGGGATTCAAGAGATTTCAAAGTTTTCACAAGATTTCAAAAACTTTCAAAGAGTTCACAACGATTACAAAATATTTCTAGAGTTTTCGAATATTTCAAAAACTTCAAAAGAGTTCTTAACGATTTCACAAAGATTTCAAAACATTTAAAAGATTCAAAAACATTCCGAAAGATTTCAAGAGATTTCAAAAGCTTTTCAGAGATTTCAATCGTTTTTAAACATTTCAAAAAATGTCAAGAGATTTCAGAAGCCTTCAAAAGCTTCCTCAAAGATTTCATAAGAATTTCGTCAGATTTTAAACAACTTCTAGAAATTTCTACAGATTTCAAAAGATTTTAAAGATTTCAAAATATCACGAAGATTTCGAAAGATTTCAAGAGATTTCAAGAGATTTTAAAGGTTTCTCAAAGATTTCTAAAAAATTACACAAAGATTTCACAACATTTGTAAAGAATGAAACAATTTTTTAAACTACTGAAGATTTCTCTAAGAGTTTACAAAGATTTCCAGAGTTCAAAAACATTTCAAGGAATTTCTAAATATATGGAAGATTTTGACAAATTTCAACATATTTCAAAGATTTCAAAATATTTCAAATATTTCAAAAAATTTCAAATATTTCAAAAAATATCAAATATTTCAAAAAAATTTCAAAAGATTTCAAAGATTTCAAACAATTTAAAAAGATTCTAAAAATTTCAAAGATTTCTCTACGATTTGATAAATTTTGAGAGATTAAAAAATATCATTCGAAATTATTAGAAATTTCTTGGGATTTCAAGAGATTTCAAAAGATTTCGAAGAGTTGAAAAACTTTAGACATTTCTAAAAGATTTCATAAAAAAATCAAAAGATTTCTCAAAGATTATACAAAGACTTCTAGGGATTAATATAGACTTTTCTTGGGATTTCAAGAAATTTCAAAGTTTTCACAAGATTTCAAACGCTTTAAGAGATTTCACAAGATTTTCAAAAGATTTCTAGAGATTGCAAAAGACTGAAAGATTTCTCAGAAATTTCACAGTGATTTCGAAAGATTTCACAAAATTTAAAAAGATTTAAAAATTTTCAAAAATTTCTTAAGATTGCAAAATACTTCACGAGATCTCAAAAGAATTGATCGTCGTCTGCTCTAATTCATATGCTGTTTGTTCAATGAAATCATGAACTATTTTTATCCTCAAAAGGGATCGTTTATGATCCGTAAGGGTTTTCATATTTATAGCAATTCGCTAGTTAAAGCTGACGCGACGATATTTCAGTTTTACTACTGATCCTTGACACAATTGTACTAGAAAATATAAAAACACTGAAAATTCACTTTTTGCCATAACAAGGGATTTTTTCAAATATTATGAATAATTAAAAGAAATGTTGAGTATTTCCAATATTATATGTACGTTTTTTAATATAATTTCAGAAATTGTAATTTAAACTCCCCGCCAAAAGTTGGGTAGAATGAGATTTTTCAAAAACTTTTAATGGTTTTTCATATCTTTAATAGAAATTCTCAAAACATTTGAATTATATTGTCTTGAAACGTATAGAAATCTGCGTACAATATAATTCAGTAAAGTTGAGATAAAAAAAGAAAATGTTCAACAAAATAGTTGAATCCGCAACCAAGAGAGATGAAGATTTTTACGTATAGGCTTTAAGATAATCGCAAACTAAACGATCTAATATTAGATTTAGATAGTTTATTTATAACAACTGAGACCATTCAATCATATTTTGGAACTTAAAAATAATAATCTCTCTGAGCAAAAAGTATTAGTTAATAAACTAATCATAACATAAATAATATTGAATTATATACACTGAAAGACTGATACTTTTCTTACTTTCTACTTATAAATGTTTAAAAATAAATTCTTTTCATGTTATTTCTTTTTATGCTACATATTTTTTGAACATCGTAAAATATTTTTTATTACTTTTGCGCATCGAAAGTTAAAAATACATAGCTTTGAGATCTGTCAACGATTGCAAAACATTTCAAAAAGAAGAGTAAAATATCGTTTACAAATGTGCAAAAATAAACTCACGAACTTTAACAATATATGCAATGCATTCATTTAAAAAACGTTTACAAAAAATAGTTTTAATAAAAGTATATGACCAATTTTTAGATTTTCGGACCAATTTGACCATAAACGGAATAAAACAATTTCAAATTGAAAGTAAAAAATATCAAATTTATTTATTTGAACAAAAAAAAAAACTTTCCACCATAAAAATCGAATTTTATACCAAATAGTTAAATTTTCAACTAACATGTTAAATTGTCAACAAAAAACAGAGTAGATCAATTTTCAGTTTGAAAAGTTAATTTCCAACCTAACAAAATGAATCCTTAAACAAAAAGACGAATTTGAAATTTGCAACAAAATTCCTGAATTTTCAGCTAAAAAATATCAATTCTCAAGCAAAAATGGAGAAGTTGAATTTTCAGCAAAAAAATATATAATTTTTAACCAATTTTCATTTTTTTTTTTCAATTTCAATTTCAACCAATCAATTTTCAACAAAAAATGTTAATAGTTTAACTGTTTTGTAAAAATTTGTAAAAATAATTTTAACAAATATGAAGATTTTTCAGTCAAGAAAAAACCAAAAATCCATCCAAATTGTTGAACTTTCAAGTCAAAAGATGAATTTTCTGTAAAAAAATGAATTTTCCACAAAAAAGTTTATTTACAATCAACCAGTTTCATTTTCAACCAAAAAGGAGGAAATTTCAACTAAAAAAATTAATTTTTACCAATAATGGAAAAGTTACATGTTCAATTATAAAAATTAATTTGCAAAAAAAAAACGAATTTTCGACAAAATAGTTAAATTTTCAACGAAGAGATGAATCTTCTTCAATTTGAAATATTAGTTTCCAACAAAGTGGTTCAACTTTCACCCAGGTAGTTAAATTTTCAATTTAAAAAAAATCAAATTTTAACCTAAAAACAAACAGTTAAATTTTTCGTACGAAAAGTAATTTTTAAACAAAAAAATTCAATTTTTGAGGTAAGAACATTAATTTGCAACCGAAAAGACGAATTTTCTACTAGCCAGTTGAATTTTCTACTACAATTATGAATCTTCAAGAAAAAAATGATTTTTTTTTAGCAAAATGGTTCATTTATTATTAATTTGACGAATAAATATGACACATTTTGAAATATTGTCAAAATTAAATGCCAACTGTAATAATAAAAAAAAAAAAGATGGAATAAAAACAGAACCTTTAAGATAATAGAAAAACGAAAGAGATTTACAAATCTCAAGTTTTCGATAATGAGTTTTTGAAGAAGATATTCTATGGCGTCGAGTAAAACGCGGTTTGTCGCCAGACAAGCAATGTCGCATCATAATTTAATTCTACTAATGGACTAATAATTTAGAGACCCTCGGACGCAAATTATACTCGTTGTACTCGTGCAAGAGCCGGACGTAAGTGCCTC
Source organism: Andricus quercusramuli (assembly GCA_932178445.1). Taxonomy (NCBI): domain Eukaryota; kingdom Metazoa; phylum Arthropoda; class Insecta; order Hymenoptera; family Cynipidae; genus Andricus; species Andricus quercusramuli. The sequence continues at coordinate 366,106 of CAKNXH010060825.1, read as the reverse complement.
AGTCGTCATTACCCTGCCCATAATAAGTATTCTGCTATAAACTCTTCTCCCTAATTTTCTTTTACGTGAGTCCTAAAGAAGGTTGAATTCAAAGAAAATAAATCATCTACCAATTCTATTTCAACCTCCATTTTGAAAAAAATATCTACAATCATTCAAATGGGCAGTGCCCATTTGATCGCCGTCTAAACTCTAACTGCTTGCTTTACCCACTCTACCCAACTTCCCCTAATGTAGCTGAGGGATCGCCAGACGCTGTCGCCAACCCTTGCCAGAAGGGGAGTCCTTTGTACTAATGAGGAATAAAATACAAAGCATATTTAACCCGTGGCAGGCACACTGGTGTGAATTCGCATCAAAGAAAATTTCCATTTTGTAGAATTCAAAGGGAAATTAATTCAAATTTTACATGGGTTGGCATATTCACTTTTCAAATTATTTATAATTTTCATGGTGATAACGAAAAGGAGTATGCCTAGCACATGTTAAAAACATGTCAGTTGGTAATTTAGAAATATTATACTCGAAATCTACGTGTTTTGATCGAGATGAAAAATAGAGTTTATAATTTCATACAAGTTTTGGAATTTTCAGATACAATGTATTAACATGCACTAAAATCTGCGTCAACTAGCGATAATTGCTGTTTAAGTAGGAACATTCGATTTAGTGCTCTATGACAGTTTAAGATGTCTGATAATAGGGACATTTACAACTTAAAAATTTGTACATTTAAAACTTAAAAATTTTAACATTTAAAACTTAATTCCAAAATTAAAAAAAAAAATTTACGTATTGTATTCCTCATTATTACAAAGGATTAGCAAAGGACTAGCAAGGGTCGGTGACAGCGTATGGCGATCCCGCGACTACATGAGGAGACATTGGGTAGCCTTTTATTGATATAGCTATTCTTTATTTCAGAGCTTCAACATTATTTTTGTGATTTTCCCTTCAACTTTGGACTTATTTGAAAGTATACCGAAAAAACAAGTTCTCGAAAGATTGCATCACTGTCACTTTAGGATAAGTCACAAATTTCTAACAATTTCGTAAAACTGCTATTACAAGTTTCAAGACAATCCTCGAAAGATTAAAATAGTTCTTGAAAAATTCAAAAAGATTAATTTTCAACAAAAAAGTCCATTTTTAATTATTTATTTTTTACCTAAACATTTAGAACGAAATAGTACAATTTCAAAGTAAAAGAGACGATTTCTAACAAAATAGTTGAAATTTTAACGAAATGGTTGAATTGTCAACCACATGGTCAAACTTCTAATAAAAAAAGATTAAACTTTAACCAAAAACTGTTGCATTTTCAACAAAATAGTCCAATTTTGAACTAAAGAGATCAATTTTCAACTTAAATGATTAATTTTCCAAACAAAAAAATGAAATTTTAACCAAATATTTAAGTTTTCAGTCAAAAAAGAAATAACAGTTCACTCGAATTGTTGAATTTTCAAACCAAAATACGAATTTTCTGTACAAAAGTTGAATTTTGAATGTGAAAATATAAATTAAAAAAATAATAATAATTTTCAACCAAACAGTTGCATTTTTAACAAAAAAGGGGATATATCAAACCAAGAAGATTAGTTTTCTACAAAAAAAAACGAAGAATTTTCAACTAAAAATAAAAAAACCATTTTCAACGTACAATGGAAAAGTAGCAGTTCCAGATGAAAAAAATTAATTAAAAATTTTTTAAAACTACTTTTCAAAAGAATATTTAACATTTCCACCAGAGAGATGAATCTAAAACCAAAAAATACATTTTTAACCAAGTAGTATGATTAATTAGTAGTATTAAAAAAGATCAATTTACAACAAAATAGTTAAACTTTCAACCAAAGAGGTTAATTTTTTAGTCAGAAAAATCAGTTTTTAACCAAAGAGATGAATTATCAACAAAATTGATGAATCTCAAACAACAAAAAATTATTTTTTCAACAAAGTGCTTCAACCTTCAACGATGTAATTTAATTTTCAACCAAAAAATATGAATTTTCAACAAATAATGTAATAGTAAATATTTCAACAACAAAAATTTCAATTTTCAACAAAAACAATTAGATTCAACCGAAGCGATGAATTTTCAACAAAATAGTTGAATCTGCAACCAAAAAGGATTAATTTCCAAACAGCCAGTTGCATTTTAATCCAGAAAAGATTATTTCTACTAAAACAGATGAATTTTTAAACCAAAACGACGAATTTTCAAGATGCAGCTGAATTTCAACCTAGAAAGATTTTATTTGAATTTTCAATGGCAAAATATGAATTTTTACCAAAAAGATAATTTTCTAACAAAATATTTGAATTCTCAACCACCAAAAGAAATGAATTTTCAATCAAATAATAAAATTTTAAACTAAAAATATAATCGTCATATCGAAGCAACTACAGACAAAAAGTAAATAGAAATGCAAGACAAAAAAATTACTGACAAGAATATTATATCAGGGTGGCCGCAAAACATCATTTTTAAAATTCTCAAATTTTTCCCTGACCTGTTTTTCATTTTTCGTGACCATTAATATTCAAAGACCAGAATCTTAATCGTCGAGAATTTTCAACACACAATCTTTTATAAACGGAATAAAACAATTTAATATTAAAATTTGAAAACTTTTGATTTATTATCCTTGACAGTTATTTATGGTAGTTGTCGTGCCAAAAATCAGGTCACTGAAAAAAATAGTTTTACTATGATTTTAAGAATAAAAATACCATTTCTGATGATGTCATCTGAAATGAAGAACATTTTTTTCAATCAAAAATTTGGAAATATACACAAACCTTTTTTTAATAGTGTTTTGCAACTGAATGTTTTTTTGCTGTCACTTCTGAACAACCTTTGAAAAATTGTTGAATTTTGATAACTGGTAGGTTATTTTTTGAGGAGGAAACATTCTGTACAATTCTGTTTCCAATTTTGAAAGTAAATTTTTCTATGGCTGAAATCGTTGAAATAATTTTTTTAAAGAAAGCATTTTTTAAACAAATAAATATATTTGAAGATTATTTACTTATTTTCAAAATTGGAAACAGTAGAGTTGTGATGAATATTTTCTCCAAAAAATTAACTGGTCGATTAAAATTCAACTGTTTTTACAAAACTGGTAAGAAGCAGTAGTCAGAAAAAATAAATTACAAAAATTATTATTACAATCACTATTTTTCGTAAGTATTAAACTTTTTTCATAAAGAACAATGTTTTTTTTCGCGTAATACACGACTGATAATATTACTTCAATTTTTGAAATCACAGAAAACTTTTTCTTCCAAAGACCTGATTTTTTGGCATGATAACTACCTTATTATTATTATACCTTATTATTATTATATTATTTATAAAACTTTATAAAAATGCTCCGATTTTTGTAAGATTTTTTCAAAATCCCTGATTTTTTTCTGCTTTTCAGGCACTCCTTGACCTACGGCCACCGTGAATAAAAGTTAAACAACATTTTTATACATTTTTGGCCTATCATAAAGCCTTAGATAGTCAAGTAAAGTTTCGACAACTTATTTTTCCACTATGTTCTTTGTATAATGATTACAATCTCTTGAAATTGTTGATACAATTATGTTTGCGTCACTAATTTTAATTATGTAACCGTAACCATTTTGAAATTATGAGAAATGAATTATTATCGTAAGACAATTTACCTTCAATTTGCCTTCACTTTCAAGAGACAATGGCGTGTGCTTGGTGCAAATTAAACTATTGTCATCATCTTCGTCTCAAAAACATAAGTAATCAGCAATTATAAATTCAGATCAGGTACAACATAGACGATTCTTATTGACCTAGTGTTTATCATCAAGGTCCCGCAATAACTTCCTTATCTGTTATCTTTTATCAGTAAACAACAAATAATTTATTGCAAATCACTGAGAACTTCCTTCTATCTACTATCCAGTCAATTCTTTTCTATTGTCAAATTGAATTGCTTGTCAAAATAAATTCTCCTTAAATATTTAAATAAATAATTTTTGAACTAATTTAGTAGGATGAGTATATACATAGAATTTTTATATATAGAAGGCTATATCATTCCAGCGTGTGAAAGAAAAGATATCAGTTTTAATGTCGAGCATCATTGCTATTTTAAACTATATCAATCGTATCATTTATAGCGTGATTAAATGAGATATTTTAGAAAACTATCTCAAAAAATACCCTAATAACAGGGATCACAATTCGTCCTCCTTTTTTACCTAATCCCCTTTTCCCCCTTAAACTTAAAAATTCCCTTAAAACATAGGACGAGAATTTTCACCCAATTTCCCCCTTTTTAACAAGGTTTCGATTAATTGTTTAAGAACCTCAAAGAAAAATTTAAGACAATAAGAAACAAGAAGCTTTCAAAGAGATTCTTTTTGATTATACCAATTTCAAATATTTACTAAACAATTTATTTGATCTTTTTTTTAGATTTGAAGGACATCGTCGATTACATTTTCCATAAAAAAAAAGATTTCCCAACAAAAAATGTAATAATTGATATTTCAATCCAAAAAGATTTGAATTTTAAATTAGAAACAGTTAAATTTATCACGAAATATTTTTAAAAAAATTTCAGTCAAGAAACCGACAAAATTTCAACCAAACTTTCGAATTTTGAAGGCAAAAGAACACTAAGTTTTTATAAAATACTTGAAAATAGTAGTGATAATAGAAAAGAACGAAAATAGAGGAATGAATTCTCTTAAATAAAATGAATTTTAGGATTTAATTTTTTTTTATTATTTCACCTAAAAATTAAAATAAAAAAATAAAAACGTTAATAATCTACCAAATTGATGAATTTTTCACTAAACAAATATGTATTTTGAATAGAAAAGTTAATCTTCAAGCAACTAGTTGCATTTTCTAACAAAATAGTTCATTTTTCAACGAATAATGTAATAGTTTTGATTTTTTAAATAGAAAACTTCTGAAATTTGAATGAAAAAGCAGTTAAATTTATCCCAAAAAGAAGGATTTTCAACACAATAGCTCTTTAGAAAAAAAAAACAATTCTTGAGTAGAGAAACAAACAAAATTTCAAGTAAATTGTTAAATTTTCAAGTCAAAAAGACGAATTTTCAAGAAAATTGTTGAGTCCTCAACCAAAAGAGAATAATTTTCAACCAGTTGCACTTTTAACCAGAGAGGATAAATTTTCTAACATTAGTTGTATTTTCGTTAAAAAAGTATGATTTTTTATTCAAAATAGTTGCATTGTCAACAAAAGCATAACATTTTGGATCCAATAAATTGAACGATAATAATTCCGAAGCAAAAATATAATAGTAGACATTGCAACAACAAATAATGAACTTTGGAACAAAAATAGTTGGATTTTCAGTAAAATATTTGAATTTTCAACTAAAAAGGAGTTTTTAGTTAAGAAAGAACAAAATTTTCAACTAAATTGTTGAATTCATATATTAGAACCGTATACAGGGACCCTCTAACAACGTATGTATAATTATTTTTGAATTGATTGCTTCATGCCTCGGTTTCACATGTTAACAAACTGTGTATTTTAAAAAATTGTTATTTTCATATTAAAAAAAATATTTTTGTGAATAATAAGTGTCTTAATTTCTGTTTTTTACGCTATAAAAATTTTTTAGCTGTACTATTTTTTAGCTATAAAATAATTTTTCAGCTATAACCTTTTTATAACTGACATTAACAATGTTTTAAAATATGATAAAAATATATTAGAAACTAGTTAAACGTCTAAGGAAACAAAAAAAGAAAAAGTAGGGTTTTCAGTCATTTTTTTTCAAATTATTTTTTTCCAGCTGACTTGGAAAAAAACTTTTAACAACTTTGTGTCCGGTACTGAAAAGAATAAACTAGAAAAATTTTATAAGCATAAGGAATCAAAATCTATCTACTGATAAAAATACATTTTAAAAATTCAAACATGATCATTTTGCAATTCTATTGTTTATCTATTTTTCAATCTTTGATCTTCATGTATGTTTTCTGATGATTTTTCAAAGAAAGCTAAAAAAATGCCTGAACACAAAAATTACTAAAAAAAAAATTCACGAGATACCCATATGATGGAAAAAGTTTTTAATAATAAATTAAATCCCCTTTTTACCTAAAACTGAACTACTGAACCCCTTTAATCCCTGTAATCATGAAATCTAATAATGCATAATTTCTAGAAAAAAATCTGACGTTTTCTTATCATCAAATAAGCTTTGTTATATCACATTGCAGAGAAAACAAACTGACGCAGAAATACTTAAGAGGTGCTTAAAAAATCACATATTTATTATCTTATTTAATGATCACCTTTTTCTAGCATACTTTTCGAGAGGTACAATTTCAAGAAACATCAGAAAACAGGCGTGTATATTCGGAAATCAATGTTAATTACTTCTTTATGAGCATAATTTGCGTGCTTGAAGGACAGCAAACAGTTTCATACGTGAATTTGACCGGTTTGACTTTCCTCACTTGACTTTGTTTCTCACGAAAATTAACTTGATTGACAATAATTGTGAATGATTAAAATACATAAATAAAGAGGAACATATTTTTTGATATGTGAAACGTGCTCTCTAAATCTGAATTAGTAAAATATATTCAAAATGCAACTGCTTGGTTAAAAATTAATCTGTTTTGATTGAGGATTCAACAATTTTGTTGAAAGTTCATACTTCTAGGCTGAATTCAACTGGTTGAACGAAAATAAATTTTTTTTTCGGTTGAAACATTAAAACTATTACATGTTCCGTTAAGAAATAATCTTTTTTGGTTGAAAAAAAAACTTATTTTGAAATTAAACTACCTTTTAGAAAACTAATTTTTTTCGTTGAAGATTTATCATTTTAGTTGAAAATTCGTATTTTTGGGTTGAAAATTGAACTGTTTTGTAGATCATTGTCTTTTTGGCTTCAAATTTAACAATTAATTTTCTTGGTAGAAAATTAGTTTCATTGATTGAAAATTTAACTATTTGATTGGAAATTCATCTTTTTTGTTTAAAATTACAGTTCTTGGTTCAAGTTTAAACAACGTAAAAATTCATTTTTTTATCACAAAATACTTCTATCTTGTTAAAAATTAAATTATTTTTGTAGAAAATCCATATTTCCGTGTTGAAAATTTAACTCTTTTGTTTGAATCTCATCTTTTTGGTTCGAAAATTCATCGACTTTTGTAGAAATTTAATCTTTTTTTGGCTAGAAATGAGAATCGTTGAAAATTAATCTATTTTGGTTGAGGATTCAATTATTTTTCTGGTAATTCACATTTGTTAGATGAATTCATCTGTTTTTGATTTAAAGTTGAAATCTTTATTGTTTGAAATTACAAGTATTACATTTTTTAAAGAAAACTGATCGTTTCTGGTTAAAAACTACTTTGTTAAAAATGCATTGTTTTGTTGAAATTCATAATTTTAGTTAAAAATTCATCTCTGGTTCAAAATTAATTTTCTCAAATGAAAAATTAACTATTCGATTTTTGGTTAAAAATTCGTCTTTTTTATTGGTAATTCATCTAATTATTTCGTTAAAAATTCATCTATTTTGTTGATGAATGCAATATTTTTACTTGAAATGTTGGTACACAAAGAAAACGGCACGCATGCGGTAAACTGTACAGACCGACCTTGAAAAAAGTTAAGGACAAGTAATGTGACATAATGGTTCTGGCAATAATCGTGTGGACTTCACACTCAACTGGTTGTTGAAACCGATAATTTAAACAAATTCTTTTCAGACATTACAGACATTTCAGACAGTTTAAATGTTCTCAAAACATGGAAAATGAATTATTTTAAATAAAATTGATGTAAATTCCATATTAAATTCGAAAAAGTATATTTTCAACCAAGAAAGATGAATTTTAAACCAAATAATGGAAGTTTCAACAACAAATTATTTTGCAACCAAACAGTTCCACTTACAACCAAATTGTTGGACTTTCAAGCATTTCTTGATAAATAGGATATTAATACAAACAAAGGTAAATCAATTTTTCTTGAGACAGATCCATTTTCGACTAAAAAGTTATTTTTATACCAAAATAATGGAATTTTCAATTTAAGGAGAAGAATTTGTAACCAAAAACGATGATTTTTTCAATGAATACATTCTTTTAAATAAAATTATTGTATAGGTTCTATGATAAATTAAATTTGAAACGCTTTAAATTCCTAACATTTGAAGTAAAAATATTGCATTTTCAACAAAATCGATCAATTTTTAACCATCTAGTTGAATTTCCAACTAAAATGATGAATGTAAAAAAATCTAATTTTCAACAAAGTAGTTCAACTTTCAATCAAGTAGTTGAATTCTCAAACACAAAAAATGAATTATCAACACAAAATTTAGTAGTTGATATTTGAACCAAAAATATATTTAATTTCAAATTAAAAACAGTCAAGTTCAACCAAATAAGACAAATTTTCAACAAAATATTAGAATCCTTAACCAAAAGAGATTAATTTTCAACAGAACAGTTACATTTTTAACCAAAACAAGATAAAATTTCTACCGAAAGAGAGGAATTTTCAAATAAAAAATGTGAATTTTCAACCATACAAGATTTTTCAGTCATGAAAGAAAAAAAATTCAATCACATTGTTGAATTTTCAAGATAATAATATGAATTTTCATATTTTCATATAATTTAAATTCCACCAAAAAGGATGAATTTTCAACAAAATAGTTGAATTTTCTACCAAAATAGTTGAAATTTCAATCTAAAAAACGAATTTTCAACTAAAAATTACTTTTCTACTATAAAAGATGAATTTTCAAACCAAAAGGACAAATTTTCTATCTAAAAAGAAGAATGTTGAAAAAAAAATAGTTTATACGGACGACTTTTTCATAAAATATTTGAATTTTCAACAGAAAAGCTCGCAGAATAGTAGAATTTCGAACGAATCGAGATGAATTCTGAACATAAAATGTACTAGTAGACTAATCAACAAACAAGGAATAGCTTTTAACCAAAGATAGTTGGATTTTTTTTCTGCGAAAAAAAACGAGAAAAAAGCCGAAGTTTCTTTGACGAATTTTGATTATTTTTTTACACCTAAGAATATTTATTTCGAATTTCATGAATTTTAAAACCCGCACAGCTAGAGAGAAAAAATTTATTTTAGAATTAGATGTCAAGTTTGCTTTTTTTCTGACTACGTAACCTGCGCATTATACAAGATATTTGAAGCAAACATTAAGTACAATAGGCAAAATAATATTGTGCTATTTCCATAGAAATTAGATCTTTCGAGAATGTCACTTAAGTTCGTAAAATGACCGATGGTAACAAGTTTCAAACTTTAGGAGTTATAAATTGAACATGCTGTTCTGGACTTTTGCTATACATACTTGATTAAAGTTTTTTTTTACATTTTTATTTCTTATTAAGATAATTTATTTTAAATAATAATTTAAATATCAAAAATACTAATATCAAAACAAAAATTTTTTGGGAAAAAAACAATAAAAAATTTTCTTTTTGCGTTCGACTTCAAACGCTGAGTTAATATAATATGTATTTTTAAAAATAATGTATAAATATCACGTAAGAAAACCAAACTTACGTCTTTTTCTATCTTGCGATGACAAGAAAATAATTGAGAATAAATAACATTACACCTTTTTTAAAAACTAATATATTAACGAAGTTATATTGCAATGAGTATTGCAACACTGACAAATGTTTTTTTATTTATTTTGACGGTTCAATTTCATGGAAAATTTAACACATGTATCCTGGACCTTTCAGGCATTACACCTGTTAAACTTAATCAATGACAGGTGTGAAAAGGCGAATATGACTCATAGGCTTGAACGCCTATTGTTATAAATAAATTGCTCTAATCGAGAAATTCAGCGGAAACGACTCATTCGTTATCCAGAGGATATCGTTAATCGAATCCACTTCTATTGTTGATTGATTAATTTTTCATTCGTGCCAGTGTACAACGAGCAATGTATTTTACCGACTTAATCAGGAAAAAAAGTTGCAATTTGCCTTAAAAAAACTTACTTTTCAAGTAAAAAATAAATAACAAAAGCAGGAAACAAAGTAAACGTTTTAATTGACAGAACAATGAAAAAATCATTCTTTGATATGGATCGTCTGTTTTGCAGTTAATCTTTATTAGCCATATGTTTTTACTTAATTACTTCACGGGATATAAAGAAAAAACTTCAAGGAAGATTCGCAAAATGCAAGGCTTATCTCTGGATAAAACCCGTAATTGGATTTGATTGCAGGAGCAATTCCACGTGGTATTATTGAATTATTAGCTGTCAATCATGCCAATAGTACACGTGTATAGTTCCTAGTCTGAAAGTGATATTCATTCAATTCTAAGGTCAACAGTTGTGAAGGGACATCAACAATTTCCTGATTTTTTAACCTACAGGTATTTTTGCAATATAATACAAAAAATGACCAAATTTAGAAACAAATATTGTGCCTTTGCAATCAATTTTAAGATGACTTTTTATTTTAAACTTTAAATTAAGATAAAAGAGAATTTAATATGAAAGTTAACTATACGCAGCAATGTTTCTGCAATCTAGAATTACAAGATATTGTGCAACATTCCAGCGTTCGTTAATTAACAATTTGTTGAACGAGACCATTAGTCGAGGGTCGCCCTTAATTGGATGCATCTTACTAGAACGGAAGATTTTTTCACTCAATTCTAAATAAAAACATCAACTATTAACTTTTTTTCCTTCGCTTATATTTGAATCCTTTCGACCAAAAAGTTGTATTCAATTTTTTAAATATTTTTTATTCAGTGCTCGTTTGACTCGGGTTGATTCCGTTGCTTATAATTATATACTTTACCATATCATAAGCTCACGAGGCTATACGAATTGTACGAGAGAAAGGACACTGCTTATTTTAATTAAAATTAATGATTTAATTATAAAATGAAATATAGTAGAGTTTTTTTACATTATTATGAGATGACTTGCTATGAAAAGCCGAAGAGTTATGATCAACATTTTTAAAATTGAGTTTCAAACATAGCTGACAAAAGTTTATTAGTCTATTTGTATTTTTATGTAGGCTTTCTGTAAAAACGTCAGTGATGGCCATGAGATTTCAGTGTTTAAGCTTCACTCTTATCTTTTGAAAATGTTTTAGGGAAAACAATGATCGTGAATTTTTACACTTTGTACAAATACAAGTGGTTTGGCATCCGAAAGAAGTAAAAAAATTACAAAATAATGGTACGTTTCTTCGATTCAGACTGAACAAATTTCCAAGTTACAATACAATTTTTTCATTAACTTTAAGAAAGGCAACCATATAATGAAATTTTTTTAATTTCATTATAGGAAGTGTGAGTTGGAGTTTAAAATTGAGTTGCAGAAAAAAAAAATTTCTAAAAGCCTGAATTGGTTCAAGCAACCCTCTTGTGAAAATTTGGAATAAAAATCTGATTTACCTTGAAAGAAACCAGACTATTGTGAAAATTAATTTTTACTGCTCATCAAATTAAATCTCACAGAACGCACACTACCGAATCGAACTACTAACCGGGTGACCTATAAAAAATTAGCCTTGACTTTGAAAGATGATAGTGCTGTCCAGAATATAAATGAAAATATTTTCAAAAAACTGTTGGAAAGGTAATTAAAATGTGCGTTAAATGACCCTTGGTTCAAGTAATTTGGATGCGTAGGTATTGAATTATCACGCGAGAAAGGCAAAAATAAAATTCCTATCTTTGAGGAACCACAGTACGGTAATGTATTTTAAATTTAGTATGGCCGCACAAAAAAATTATTATTTCATGAAACCGTGAAGATTTTTTAACGTTTAATAGCTCAAATAAAACGCAAAATCCTAAAAACCACTTTTGTAAAATAACAAAATTATACATTCATTTTCCTAACTTCTGCCAAGTGTTGAAGTTGAAGTATAGAATTCCTTAGAAATCGGAATTTTATTTTTATCTATTTCATGTGATAATTAAATACTTACAAGACCAAATTACTTTAGCTAAGGCTAATATTTAATAGTATATTCGGTTATTGGTCCGATAAAATCCGTCGCACAGTGGGGAAAAGTCTTTTTGAAAAAATTAGTCTAGAGCTCATAATTTGAATCCGATTTGAGCATTTAAAGAATTAAATCATTTAACTAAATTTCCAAGAGATTTGCGACAATCAATTTTTTAATTCTTTCTATTAATCTTTTATTCAACAATAAAGTTGACATTTTTTTATTTTATTTTTTTAAAAGCGATCCCATTTTTTTCGCAACTACTTATATCTTTGTAAAACAGCATATCAGTCAAAACACTCATTAAAAATTATATTCTATATATTACAATATTTTTAAAATTTGTATATTTTTATATTAATATATTAATAAGCGAGAGTGCTGCTTCAAGATTGAAAATATTTGGAGAGTTTATTTCTCAACTTTTGGTTCGGGATATACGTAAAAATAATACTCAGCTACCATTCCTTAATTCTCATGTAATTGCTAATGTTATAAACAAAATTAATAAAAAAATGCAAATTACCGTTAACTTTCAAACATCAGCATCCGTTTATTCACTATAAACAATTTTATAAACCAATCCTTAACTTGATTACTTTTCAACAAATGGATGTAGTTTATTTTCATAATCGACTTCCAAAGACTTAGAAAGGGCCCTATTTATTAGGAGACTTTGTGAGGTTACATTATTTGTTATATAATTAAATAATTTTTACAAATAAATGCAACTTTTTGAAATTTCAACAGACAGATTTCGCTTTTTGAACGGAATTACCACTAAATAACTTGGCCACATACCATTCTTATGTTATTTTTTCAATGAGATACAATTGTTCTTTAAAAAAAAAACAATTTTTCTAAACAATCCAGTTTCCTAATTTTTGAAAAGTGAGCAACCGTTTCTTTAAACAATTTAAATGTTACTGTATATGATGACTTTAGCTTCAGTGTTTGTGCTTCTAGATGCAGCGGTCTTTCAATCTTTACTCTGTATTTGTATTTTTTATAACAATTATTTGAATAAAAAACAAATCTTGTCGCCTAACGGAGTCTCCTGATGAATGAGGTCCTTTCTGAGTCACTAGCAGTAGATTTCGTAAAAAAGAACATCCATTTGTTGACAAGCAGTCAAGTTGTGAATTTGTTTATAGAACTGTTTACAAAATAAAAAATTATTATTGGTTCTCAAAGTATCACAAGCGAAGGATTCTTCCAAGTTATTAAAAATTTATTCCATTGAAGAAAATAAATCTGCCAGTTGAAAATTGACGAAAATCTGTATTTTTTATCAGATTTATTGAAATCATTACCAATTGTTATCAGGTAATAAAAATCGTACATATTATTTATTGGAGAAAAATTTTCGATCGATTTTGTTAAAAGAGCGTAAAATGGCTAAGGTATGCATTTGTTCATAAAATTAACAATTACCTTAGATTTTTTATAATGAAAAACTAAGAATTGTTTTTACGTCTATCCTGAACAAAAATTTGAAAATAAAGTCGCCAAGTATTTATGATATTGAAGTAGGAATTTCACTCATCAATTTCTTAATATAAAAATAGACTCATTTTTTTAATGCTGTAACCTTCTGAATATTATTTATAAGGAGTGTCCTTACTGGTATAATGATTTCTTACATAAATGTAAGTGGCTTAAATAATATTGGAATCGTAAAAAAATGTATGAAAACTTTGTTGTTAAATAAAAAATTAATAGCAAAAAATTCAAAAATCGTCTCTCAGAAATCTCTTTCATGTTTAACTAGCTTTCAGTTACTCAAATGTTCAAATCTGATCAAAATTTAAACTCAGAAAAACTTTTTTTGCCCCACTGTGCGACGGATAGTATCGGACCACTAACCACTATTAAAAATTAGCCTTGACGTTTGGAAGTTGATAGCATCATCCAGAATATATTTATAAATATTTTTTAAAAACCCGTTCAAAAACTTATTAAATTCTTCGTTATATTAGCCTAAGCTCAAATAATTTGGCCTTGTGGGTATTGAATTATCACGTGACAAAGACAAAAATAAAATTCCGATTTTTAAGGAACCACTGTGCGGTAACGTATTTTAAATTTAGCAAGCTCGCACAAAATATTTATTTCATGAATCATTGAAGGATTTTCAATATTTAATGGCTCGAATAAAAGTTTTAATCCTGAAGATCACTTTTGTGAAATAACAAATTAATAAATTTATTTTCCAAGCTGCTGCCAAGAGTTGAAGTTGAAGTGAAGAATTCCTTAAAAAAAGAAATGTTATTTTTGCATTTCTCACGTAATAATTTAATACCCACATGGTCAAATTACACCAACTAAGGTTCATTTAACGCAGAATTTAATAAGCTTTCCAACTGTGTTTTAAAAATATTTCTGCTTATTTTCTGGACGGCACTATCACGTTTCAAAGCCAAGGCTAATTTTTGATATGCCACCCGATTGGTGGTCTGATACTATCCGTTGGTAGTGAATCTACGATAAAAAATGCCATCTTTTTAAATTGAATTTAATAGAAATGTGACTGCCAAAACATACCTGATCGTAACAGCCAGTAGAACAATAATGACTCCGACTAGAACCATTGCAATCAAAACGCCGCAAATCATATACACGCTGTCCGCTGGCGGATCTGAAACGAAAAATGTCCATTTTTGATCATCTCGTACAATATTCTGCGAAAAAAATCACACTGGTTCGTGTGATACATATTATAGAAACATGACAAGAAAAAATCAAATAAAAAAAGGCTTTGCCTCGTCTAACGAAGCATGCAAGTGCATTTGCACGAATACTACACGTGTGCCTCTATATATGTATAAGATAGCGAACGAGAAATCTTTTAGCCTTGGTATGGTAGAATGGTAGAAGTGCCTACATTCCAGATTCAACCAATGTACATTGTATGGAATTATAGTTGCAGAAGGTATTACACACCCCTTCTTCTTTTCTATTTAAATTAAATTTAAAATATTGACGCCATTAACTTCTCCCGGGAACCACTTTGTATGAGGATTCAGAAATTTACATTTTCCTGTTAATATAAATATACACAGACGCTTTGAACGGTTAGGGGGAATCCTACTGAAGAATTCCGATTCAAATATTACTTCTTCGAAACCCCATGGACAAATTAAACAAATCACCGTGAAAGAGAGAAAAAAAGGGGGGGATCATGTGGGTTTCTAGTAATCTAGTGAATATGAAACTAAAGTGCCTTCCAAAACACGAAAGAAATTAGGAATTCAATTTTGTTTCAGGTCATTTTCTTAGAAACTCATTTTGAACTTCAGTTATGTTCGCTCTCTTGATAATATAAAAACTGATAAATAATGTAATTGCTTTCAATATTCGTATTGTTCAATATGACGCAATTATGGTTCAATTTTGATTCAGTACATTTTTACCCCTTTCTTATTGTTCAAAATGAAACTTTTTTTTTCTATGAAGAAGAGCCTTTTCTTTAGTAAGTTTTCTAGTCATGTTTGTGTTTAAATTTTGTTTTAGCCAACCTTGAAAAATCTGTTGAATAGTTCAGCACCTTCTACTATCAGTAGATTGATTTTGATTCCTTATACTTATCAATTTTTTTCTACAGTGTATATACAAATTTTATGATTTGGTTGAAAAATTAATTATTTTGTTGAAAATTCCACAATTTCAATCAAAAATCATCCTTTTGGGATGAAAATTCAACTAGTTCGGTGGAAAATTTAATTATTCAGTTCCAAATAAACTTTTTTGTGAGAAACATATAATTTTGGGTCGTATATTCTACTTTTTTGTAGAAAAATAATCATTTAGGTTTGAAAATTCAACAATTGTGTTGACACTTTTTTTCATTCTTGACTGAAAATTCTTTGTGGTGGAACATTGGTCCATTTGGTTGGAAAATTTATCTTTTTTAGGTTAAAAAGTCAATAATTTATTTAACATTTTTTTCTTTTTGACTATAAAATCTTTTTGGGTTAAAAATCAGCTACATTGTTAAAAAAAGGTTTCTTCTTGTTTAAAATATCAACTATTACATTTGTCGTTAAGAGTTCATCTTGTTTTATTGACAATTCATCTGTTTGGTTGTGAAGAATTATTATTATTTTTTTTATTTGGTTGTTGTTCATATTTTGTTCAAAATTCGTATTTTTGGATTGAGATTCAACAATTTGATTGCATTTTTTTCTTTTTGTACTGTAAACTTATTTTGGATTAACAATGCAGCTATATTGTTAAAATATGGCCTTTTGTAGGTTAAAATATCAACCATTACATTTGTCGTTAAGAATTCATCTCATTGGTTGAAAATGTACATATTTTGTTGAAAATTCGTCTTTTTAGTTTAAAAATTCAATAATTTTTCAACATTTTTTTCTTTCTTGACTGTAAAATCTTTTTTGGTTAAAAAATCAACTATTTTGTTAAAATATCATATTTTTTTATGGATTCAACTACTTTTGATTAAGAAAGAAAATCTTTTTCTGCTGAAATATCAACTATTAAATTTGTTGTTGAAAATTCAACTACTTCACTAAAAGTCGAACTGCTTTGTTAAAAAATGATTTCTTTGGTGGAAGATTTATAATAATCGCGCCGTGATGGGGGGGGGCGGCGTATAATTTGAGTTGAAAATTCGTCTCTTTGATTGTAAATGTACGTATTTTGTTTAAAATCCGTTTTTTAATTGAAAGATCAATAATTTGGTTATCACTATTTTTTTGACTGTAAAATCTTTTTTGGTTCAAATATCAACTATTACATTTTTCGTTCACAATAAATCTTTTTGGCTCAAAATGCACTTATCATGTTGAAAGACAGTCTTTTTTGGTTGAAAAATCAACAATTTATTGGTTGAAATTTTTGTCATTTCTTGAGTGTAAAAACATTCTTCGTTAAAATATCAACTATTTTATTAAAATTTCGTTTTTTTGTGTGAATTCAACAGTTTTTAATTATAAATGAAAACACTTTTTGGTTGGAAATTCGACTATTTGGTTGAAAACTACATTATTTTTTTGAAAATTTAAATATTTGGTAGAAAGTGAACTTTCTTTGTTGAAAAATCAAATTATCGGTTTGAAAATTAAACTATTTTGTAGATAATTCATATTTTCTGCCTAAAAATTCAACAATTTGGTTTAAATTGTTTTTATTTCTTGACTTATCTTTTTGTTTCAGAATTCATTGTCAAATGGAATCTATTTCAAAAATGAATTGAAACTTTCTATAAACGGGGGTAAATGGTAAATTAGGGCCATAATTTTCAATTTTAGGTGCTTCAGGGGATTCTTCAAATTTAAGGAGGAAAAAGGGGCGGACTGTGATCCCTGCATATGGAATAGACCCAGCGCCACCTGTTGCAGTTTACGTCACAAGACTTTTACAATCACAAGACACTCTTTACGTAAAGGTTATTCATTTTTCATTTCCGAGATGATGCAGCAATAACGATGGAAAATGTATGGTAGAGGTACTTTTGAATAATTACAATATATTGTTAGCCTTTTACGATTAATTTGACGTAATTTATGAACTACAAACCAATAATGAGCATGCGGGATGGTAAAAAAATTTTCTTTATAATCTAAATAATTTTTTGCAGTGACTGCATCATTTAGTGCTGGATGCAAGGTGGCATTTCCACATTATACACGTGAACGAGTACCAGTCACGCTCGGTTGTAGAGATAGATATACACTCGAATCATGCAAGCGAAGCGTGCAAGAAGAATGAGCAATCCGCCTTCTATCGCTTGGTTTTGTTGTACATTTGACAAGATTTCTCATCGTTGGCGCAGTCACCAAATTTATCAACAAATTCAATATTTCGCGAAAGAGAATGTTTATAAAGAAAATTTAAATTGGGTTCCGCTGGGCATCAGCATTCAGCACTCACAATGATCTAGAGTCTAGACCAACAGATTCTAATTCTAAAAACATAGACAAAGGTTATAAAACATTCCACACTGGTCATGTCAGCTGAGACTGTTGTAATTAACACTAAAGTAAGCGAGCCAAGTACGAAAAATCCGATAGTGGAAACTTAATTGGTTAGATCAATTATATCAGAAAAATACAACATTTATGTAATCATATGGTTTACGCACGAGCTGAAAGATCTAACCTTTGCCAATTGTACCAATACTGGCAAGGACGAATATGAAAATGAAACCTATTGATGCGTCATAGCATAGAGCTTCAATAGGACATGCATTGTTCCACTCTGATCGTGTAATAACTTCCAAGAAGACGAAAGTGCTAAAAAATGAAATATTGTTGAAATTTAAGAAAGTGATGGTTTTGCAATTGAGTATTTTTGTATTGGAAGTGATCTTATATTTGCCTCCTCATCACACAATGTGAGTGTAAACTCTTTCTCTTTCTCACGAAGTCCACTTTCCTTGCGAACCCTCTTTGGTCTTGACATCATATCGTGATTCAAGCGTCCGTGTCCCACATACAAGATGACAACCAAAGTGAACGGTAGTCTGATAGTCTCTCCCGAGACAAGAAAGTTTTTTCCAAGTTTTATTTCCAATAATGTACAATGTAATCATCTAAAAAGTCCTATTGCGTCTAGTTGCGACTGGTATTCGCGACATTTTGAATTTGAGACTCAAATTTCAACTCAGTGAGTATTTAAATCGAGGAATAAATTAAACAACTGCTGTTCAAAGGAAAAACCTGGTGACATTTGCCATAGAGGTTATTTTCTCATGCAAGTATGCCTGAAAATAATCACTATGGCAAATATCACTTACTAGGTTTTTTCCGGCGGACAGCAGACAAGTGGTCTGCTCAAATCCTGCGAAAAAATCCCCAATAATTCTGGGGTTTTCCAGATATATTGCATTTTTTAAACAAAATACTCGGAATGTGTATACGAGTTTATCGCGAGTTTATTATAAATAATGTTGTTATTCATTTCTTGGAAACATCTAAAGTAAAAACAGTACTATTTATACGTAAAAATAAAATACTTTCTTTTTAAATTCTGAAAGTAAGTTTATAAAAGAAGTAATTTCTGAATGATACAAGTTTCTGGGTATATAATCAATATTTTTCACAAATCAGTTGAATTTTCAACCAAAAAGGGTGACTTTAACAAAATGGTTAAATTTACTCTAACGTTTGAAGAGTTGTCTAGTTTTAAAATTAGGTTGTGTTAACCGATTAAAACTAGTAACAATTAAAAATACGATTTTTTAAAAAGAAGTGGTTCAAATTGCATTGGTTATGAAGTTTGTTTATGATAATTGTAAAATCGATTGGTTAGTCAATACAGGGTGTCCCAGACTCAAGTTTCCGGACTTGTATGGCCGTATAAAAATAAAAATAAATAACTCTAAAATTCCTTTTTCAAAAATCAGTTGAAGTTTTAGTTTTTTAGTTACCCTGTGTAACTAAGTTCTTAATGGTGCAAGGTTCTAGGAATTCAATTAATATTTTTAATTTAAAAAGCCTTGACAAGTTATTACAGCATATTATTATATATATTAATTATTACCAACGAATAATTGACTAAATAATATTAAATCGAGCATGAATCATTTCTTAAATTTGTTCACTAAACAGTTAATTTTCAAGCACTTGGAATTTGTTAAAATTTGAAAAATCTCTGTTCCAACTCAGAATTTATTTAAATTTGAAAATTCTCTGTTTCGAGTGAAAATTATAATTCTTAGAAAAAATTATAATTCTTAGAAAAAATGCCATGTTTAAACCATATTGAACAAACGAAATCGATGCTAATTAATCATTTTCACCTTAATTTCTTAAATTTCTATGTATCCTCCTATTGGATGTATTATTTACTTATCTATATTATTTTCAAAACTTTTTATTTTATTTCTATTCTATGGATGAAATTGTCATTCCTGGTTGCTTATTATCAATTACTGGTAATTAGATATCATTCAAATATCAAGTAACGTCGATTTCTATTTCATAAAAAGAGATTTATCGATACGACGTCCCTTACAACGAATTCTTTACATAGAACTTAGAAAGTAGTGTCATATCCATCCATATCAAGAATCTCTGACTACACATTAACTAAATTTGAAATTTAGATAACATCGAAGAATCTTCATTACTAAAAAAAAAAAATATTTTTAAACTTCCGTTGGATAATGACTAAGGCTTATTCGTGGACATACACTCTGAATTTAAATCAGTCTAAATTTGACTGATTAAATTAATCAATCATACTTTGAATCCAAAATAAGTAAATTTCATTGACAACACAGTCGTTTTAACAGACGAATCATTCAATATTGCTGACTTAATCAAATAGGAACCTGAAAAGTCTGATTTTCAGTCAATAGAATGACTGATTTGTACTATAATCAAATATTAAAATTATTTATAAATTGAAATTCTTCATTGAATTCCCAAATTTTAATAAATGATTAAAATTAACTGATTCGTTTGTTGAGAATTAACCTTTTTTATTGAAACTTCAACTACTTGGTTGAGAGTTGAACTGCTTTGTTAAAAATTCATTCTTTTAATTGAAGATTCATAATTTTATTTGCAAATTCATCTCTTTGACGAAAATTGATCTATTTGGTTCAAAATTACTTTTTTTTTTGTTAAAAATTCATTTTGCTAATAGAAAGTAAAACTATTCCATTTTTGTTCGAAAACTGGTCTTTTTTTATTTAAAAGTGCAACTATTTTATTGAAAATTCGTCTCTTTGGCTCAATTTCTCTACTCTTGACTTGAAATTAACATATTTTTTGATTGAAATATCTACTATTTTTTACTTTAAATAAAAACTTTTTGTTCGAAATATCAACTATTACATTTTTTGTTGAGAGTCCATCTTTTTTGGTTAAAAATTCAACTACTTATGGAAAATTTGAACTACTTTGTTCAAAATTCTTCTTTTAGTTAATGATTCATCATTTCCACATGTCAATATGACAAGAAGAGACCAAATAAAAAGGTGTTAACTCGTGGATACAAAATGGAAATGTGCCTACTTGCGTTGAAAACTAATCTTTCTTAGTTGAAAATTCAACTTCATGTTTTTTGTTGCAAATGCAACTACTTGATTGAAAGATGAACCACTTTGTTAGAAGTGTATATTTTTGTTTATTTTATTATTTTAGTTTAAAATTCATCTTTTGTTGAAAATTTAATTTTTTTTTGAAAATTCGTTTTTTTCAATGATTCTATTTTTGATTACAAATTTACCTTTTTTAGATAAAAATTCAACAGCTTGGATCATTTAAAATGACTGATTTCATCAGTGAGTTAAATTGACTGATTTGAACGACTCTTTTTTTAAAAATTGAACTATTTTCTTCAAATTTCATGTTTTTTGATAGAAAATTAATCTTCTTGGTATAAAATTCATTTTTTTCTGAAAATGAAACTACTTGTTCTGAGGTTGAACCATTTTGAAATTTTGTCTATTGAAAATTTAACTATTCTATTTTTGATTGAAAATTTACATTTCTTAGATAAAATTACAACAGATTGGATCATCTAAAATGACTAATTTCATCAATGATTTTAAACCATTTTGTTGGAAATTCTTTTTTTTTATAGAAAATTCATATTCTTGGTGGAAAATTCTTTTTTTTGTTGTTGAAAATTTAACTACTTTGTTCAAAGTTGACAAACTTTGTTAAAAATGTATGTTTTCTTTTTGGTTGAGGATTAATCATTTTAGTTGATAATTCATCTTTTCCGAAAATTAATTATGTTAATTAAAAATTTAACTATTCTATTTTTTCTTGAAAACTGACCTTTTTCGTTATTAATTCGACAGATTAGATAGTTTAAAATAACTGTTTTCATCAATGAGTTAAATTTACTGTTGTTGAAAATTTAACTACTTCGCTTATAGTTGAAATACTTTGTTTAAAGTTTATTTTGTTGGTTGAAGATTAATCATCTTAGTTGAAAATGAATCTGTTCTGGAAATTTAACTGTACTGATGACATTTTTTTCGAATGAAAATTAATTTTGTTAATTAAAAATTTAACGATTCCATTTTTGCGCAAAACCTGCCCTTTTTTAATTGATAATTCAACAGATTAGATCATTTAAAATGACTTATTTCATCAGTGAGTAAAATTGACTGATTTGAAAAATCGATTTCGACTGAATTTACAGTCGTTGAATACTTCAATCCACATACTAACTTCGAATCAGTCACTTTTGAATGGTTCAAATTTTGAGTCTAAGGTCTAAGGGAACTCATTCTTAGACAGTATGATACTTTATACACTGGTTCCTAGAATTTCTGACTTTAGAATTTGGTGATACAGGGACCACGGTATCGAAAAAGAGGCTGTGCCCAGTCAAGCGTGTCAAACATTATGAGGGCCACACTTTCAGCGCATTAGTTGCATCAGGTTGCGTCATGCGCCCAAATCCAACAGAAATTATTCACGCGGCTCTGCCTTAATAAGTTTGGAGCGAGCGAATGTTGTGTTCGATTTAAGTGAAGGCCATTTAGGACCAGAACCGAAACCGCACTTAAATGTGATTTTCAATGCACAAGCAATTTAAATTTAATTCAATCTCATACCTATTTATAATCGAGTTTATAATCCAGCTTTCCAAAAATGAATCCTCTATAAAATGAGTAACGCATTTGTTTGCTTTACTGAAAAATCTTCAACGCGAACTTGTTCGCAAAGATAAAACACACGTGGAAACTACATGTGATCAACATTTGCTGAATGTTCTAATCTACGTCACTGAGTATCGAGAAGTACGTACAAAGGTATATTTCAAAGAATCAGACAAACTTTGATAGTTTTGTAAATATCGTAGAAAAACTATAAATACTATAGCAAAATCGTAATTTACGATCAACGTAAATATTGCTCAGCTAACGATAATAGCAAAACCATCATCATTTGATCGTCTTCATGAGACTCTATCAAGAAAATTAAAGCTTGAAAGAAAAATCAATATTATTACCACTTTGCGAGCAAAGAAATGAATAGGAAAAACGATATCTATTAATACCAGCAGATTACTTCACTCATTGATTAGAAGATAAGTAAAATAAAAATTTGTTTTGTTACAGTGAAGCAGCTTCACACATAAGGCATGCATTTTTTTACTGGCATTTATTCAAAAAATTATTTATAATTTTTCTGACTAAGGTAAATGTCCCAGTAATCGTGACGGTCCCAGTGATCGTGAAACTTGGTTATAGTTTGAACATATTGTTACAAAAATGTGTTAAAAGTAACATTTAATGTTAAAACTCACTTATTTTTAGCATTTTGTAATAGCAAATAGAAATTACATTCATTCAAATCAAATAAAAAGCAAGAACATTGGCATCACGATTACTAAGGTCACGATTACTGGGACGTTTACCTTAATTCGTCATTTTCCCTGAGTATTAATATCTAAATACCAAACTACACTTCTCCTAGAATTTTTAATACAGAATCTTTTATAAATGAAATAAAATAATTTTTAATTTATAAATTTTAGATGTAATATTCTCAAGGCTGAAACAGCCTAATTTATATAGAAAAACTGACCAAAGGTGACTAATTTCAAACCCGAAAAGTGACTAAAAGTGACTAATCTACATTAATAATATGAGGAATGTTCTTTTGAATTTGAAAGAATTCAAAAGAAATCAATTAAAATTTATAAGAATTTCAGGTGAGCTTGAATTCAAATAAATTGAAGAAGAAAAAAGTCAAAGAATTCCATTATTCTCAGTAAAATTTGAGTAAATTTATAGGAATTTAAGAGAAATAAGAAGAATTCGATGATCATCATACAAATGCAAGTGAATTGAAAACACTTGAAAAATATTTAAAAATGCATTGAATTTATTTTGTTTAAAATGAGTTTAGAAAAATTCAAGAGAATCTAAAAGAATTTGATGAAATGCCTAAAAATTCAAAATGTTTAAAAAGTTTCGGATTAATTAAACAAAAACTAAAAAATAATGAATAAAAATCCATTGAATTGAGTGAAATTGAGCAAATTTAAAAGAATTCAATTGAATTAAAGAAGTTCAAGAGAATTCAGAAGAATTCTAAAGAATTCAGGACAAAATAATAAGAATTCAGGGTTAATTCCAAATGAATTCGAAATGTACTGGAAAAAATATTTGAAAATCTATTTAAATATTTGAGACCATACGAGATCCCACACTTCTTGCGAATAAATTCTTTGAAATCCATTAAATTATTATAAAATTCCGTGAAATTCTATGAAATCTGATATTTCCTGAAACCCTGGAAAATTTAATAAAATACCTTGAGATCTTTCAAAATCCCTTAAAATCATTGAAATCCGTGGAAAACCCTGATTTTTTTTAACTCTTGAAACTTTTTAAAGTTCTTGAAAATGCCTCGGTATAAGCCTAAAATCTTCAAAAACCTTTGAAATACCTTCAAATTATTGAAATCTATTAAAAATTCAGTCGAATCTTCAAAATATACCCTCAAATATATTTGTTTAAAGTTACTATAAAGTGACCTTTTCATTTTTAAAAAGTGACCAAAACGTGATTCGAGAAAAAAGTGTCTGTGTGGCAGCCCTGATTGTTCTTGAAATTACTCAAAGTGCTTCTTACAGGAATCCCCTAACTTTTGCAATATTTTTTTCAAAATCCCTGACTTTTCCCTGTATTTCCCTGACCTAAAATTCCCTGACTTTTCCCTGATTTCTAGGTTTCCTCTGACCTGCAGCCACCCTGTTAATGGTGCATCGCATCTATTCAGATTGTTCACAAAAAAAACGGTTCCTATGAAATATAAACTGCGCTATCTTCAGAATACCAATTTTCAAAAATCATTAAAGAAAAAAGCGCGCAATAGAACGCTGAACATGACAGGTCTTAGCGATGAGGAGAAAACTAGACTTAAAAATGATTACAGACACAAAAATAGGAAAGTTAAACGACTAGTCAAAGAGAGTAAAGAGAAAATCAGAACAGAAGAAGAGAACAAAATAAAAAACTGCTTTGAAGGAATTATGAAACTATTATATAAACAGTTGAAGGAAAGTAAAAGTACAGAGTTTGCTAGCATGAGAAACAGTAAAGGCGAAATGCTATATGATATAGACGGGATAGTAGACGCTTTAAAAGATTCTTTTAAAGAACTATTAGGAGGTGAAGATATAGGGCAACAAAACTGCGACATAGAACATAATGCACTAGAAAACCCAATTGAAAAAGTCTGTGTCACTGAGGTCAGAGATATAATTAAGAACTTGAAAAACGGTAAGGCTGCGGGTATAGACAATATTAGCGCTGAAATGCTTAAATACGGTGGTGAGTACATACCTCACAGGTTGTGCGAATTAATAAATTTATGTATCGAAACGGGAGAAGTCCCAGACGATTGGAGAAAAGCGATTATCGTACCAATATACAAAAGAAAAGGAGATAAAAGCAACTGCAGTAATTACAGAGGTATCAGCCTACTAAGTACCGTAAGTAAAATATACTCAAAAATACTTATCCGTAGGGTAATGGAAATTACAGAAGAGAAGATATGGGAAGTCCAATGTGGATTTATGCCAGGAAGGTCATGTACAGATCAGATATTTAGCCTAAGACAGATCACAGAAAAGAGCTTGAGAGTAGGAAAGAAAGTTTTCTGTGCATTTATTGATCTAGAAAAAGCATTCGACAAGGTAAATAGAACTAAACTTTGGGAAATCCTTAAAGAGTATGGAGTAAATGGAGGGCTCCTACAAGCAATAAAAACAATTTATACAGGCAGTAAAGCGAGTGTAAGGGTAAATGGGAAACTGAGCGACTGGTTCGATATTATGCAAGGGGTGAAGCAAGGATGCGTTATGTCCTCGTGGCTATTTATCATATTCATGGATAAATGTCTAAGAACTGCCCTCTTCGACGAAGAAGGTGTAAATCTCGAAACCGTCAAGGTACGTGGGTTAGCTTTCGCAGATGACAAGATTCTTATGGCAGAATCAATCGAGGACTTGCAAAGAATGTTGAATAAACTAAATACAAGCATGGAGAACATGGGCCTCAAAATTAACGTGAATAAAACGAAAATCATGGTGTTTGAGGGAAAAAGCGAGAAAACAATGTGCAACATTGTCCTAAATGGTGAGGGATTAGAACAAGTTGACAAGTACGTATATCTGGGTAGCCTATTCACTAGCGACGGAAAAATAGATGGGGAGTTAGATAGGCGCATAAATAAGGGTAAGCAGGTTATCGGTAGAGCAGGATCCATCCTCAGAAATAAAAACATATCAAAAAAAGCTAAAATGGCCATACATAACTCTATCTTCGTACCAACTGTACTATACGGTAGCGAGACATGGACCTGTCAAGAAAAGGACAGGAGCAAAATCAACGCGATCGGCATGAAACCTCTCCGCATAATATGCGGGAAAACACTGATGGACAAAGTCAGAAATGAGACAATCCTCAAAGAATGTGGTACACAAGAGACACTAGTTGACATATGGGAAAGAAATCAGCTAAGGTGGTTCGGACATCTTGAAAGAATGAAAGATGAACGACTGACGAAGCAAGTGTATAAAGGTAAAGTAAATGGTAGAATGCCCAGAGGTAGACCGCCGAAAGAATGGTCAGAATCTGTGAATGAGACATTAATCCGAAGAGACGTAAGAAGCCATAGGAACAGAAGAGCTTGCGTGAAGAAATGCATGGACGTGAAGGAGCTAGAGTAGTATGCCAGGACAGAAATGTGTGGCGACAAATAGTTTGTAAACAGAGTGACAATAGTGTGAATGGCGCCTGAAACAGAGACTTTGGATACTAATGGGCCCAAGTGGGGAACCATACATAACAATTTTGTGAGGTTCCTCACTTGGGGTGATCGCTAGAGAGATTGATCAGCAACCTGGGTCGGAGCAGTGTTGCGGAATGAACGTGTCATCTAAATAAATGACACGAGAATTCCAGATCGATCTAAAACACCTATCCCTAACACCTATAAAACTCCTATATACCTTATGCCCATATACCAACCTACTCTATACCTATTCACCTGTTTACTATTCCCCAACCGAGCAAGTCACGCCTACCCCGAAAGGGAAATGGCTTAATGGTATAATAATAATAATAATTAGCTATAGAAACAGGAGAGCTTGCATGAAAAAATGCATGGACGTGAAGGAAGCTAGAGAAGCATGCCAGGACAGAAAAGTGTGGCGACCAATAGTTTATAAAAATAATATCAGTAGAGTGAATGACGCCTAAACAAAGGACCTTGGATGCTAATGGGTCCGAGTGGGGAACCTCACATAACAACCTTGTGAAGCTCTTCACTTGGGGTGATGGCTAGAGATATTGATCAGAAACCTGGGTCGGAGCAGTGTTGCGGAACGAACGTGTTATTTAAATAAATAACACGAAAATTCTAGATCAATCTAAAAAATCTATACCTTCTTCCCAACACTACTATTTTCCAACGAGCGAGTCACGCCTGCCCCGAAAGGAAAATGGCTCAATGGTATAATAATAATAGTTGTCAAGAAGATTTCGTTAGCTTCTCGTTGCTCCTTACATCGAGTCTGTTTTGTTAGTTTAACCAAAATACTCCATGTGTCATTAAGGAACCTTTCTTTCCCCAAAGTCACCTGATTCTAGAAAGCTCATTATAAATAAAGAGCATTAAATATATTTTCCACATGAGCAGCTTGTGGATTTTCCTCAATATTAGGGGAACACAGTGACACGCTAATTCCAAATTTTGCGAAAGAGCTTATGTAAAAAGAGTTTTCTTCCCTCGAAATGTCGTAAATCTTGGAATTACGTCTTAATAACGATGTTTGGTGTAGCCAAAGATTTACAGATACGACTACATGTTGAGAAAACGTGTTCGTGTTCTGTAAGGCACAAATATATAGTGATTGCGGAAATCCATATGTTCGGTTGACGCGATCCTTCTTTCTATAGTGGCGAAAGTACAGTAAACCTGATGCGTTTAGCACCCACACAAGTTTTTTTTCGAAGATCTAAAGGTCAGTAAACGAGAGTCTATTGACAGAATTCCCAGATTCCCAGTAAGGACTCTATCGGAAAAGGTAATCTTATCGGTTCTCGCAATATGTAACTCACACTAAATACCATTTTCCTCTTAAATCACACTCTGTATTTTACAAATTACATCCGGGCAAAAGCAATATCGCTCAGATTGCGTCTGGAAGACAACGAAGAGGAGACCGTAGGAACGAGAAACAGAGTTGACATCGACCTGTTCTAATCTCGTGGTTGTCTGATGTCTCGTATTCCTTCAAAGATAAATGAAACGTTCACCCTGGAGCGTAGGCCAAGGTTCTTTTGTTCCTTCGAGTTCTCAGGAACCTAAGCGCGGCAAAAAAGTCGTCGTCCTTTCGAGTTCGATGACACAACGGAACATCTAAGGGAGGAATAGAAAAAAAAAGTCAACAAACTGGAGGTTGCTCGACGAATACCTGCTTCAAGCATGGTCCAGAAGATTTTACCACATCCAGTAAATTTTGCCACTTTGTACCAACCACCCTTCGTTCTTTTCCCGAATTTCCACACTGTACAAAACCGCACATTTTTAACTCAATACTCGCAAGTAACACGAGAAACCGGTTAGGAATATTAATTTCAAAAATTTCAAATCTTCTTGCAGCCTCGCTTGCAGCTTATTAAAAAGAGGAAGAGTTTGAGACCCATATAAGTAAATCTAGCTAGCAACATCTATCAGTTTCTTTTATCTCCTATGATAATTTTTATCTTTCTCCTGTGAAGCCTCCTTGTTACGGTACTGTGAACTGGTCTCGATTTTATCTTTGTGTGGACTCTGCCAGACGAGAAAGAACGAAAAAACGCCGGCATGGGCCGCATAGAGACGACTTCCATTCATTCGGCGAAAAAGGATCTGAAAAACGGCTGAAAGGATAGCCATTCCATGGACGGTTATTTTGGCTGAGGCACCATCCGATAAACGCCAAGTGTCGACCGTTGAATCTGCCTTAAACGTTAAACAGTCCGCCTGCTAGGTTAGAAACGAGTCTATTTTAGCTCGAGGTTTGATGGCAATGTGCAATTTGGCGACTCAACAATAACATTTATACTCGAGCGTCGCGAAAATATTTTCTGAACATCGACGCTGCGTTCAACGACTAAAATTTATCATCGACAGACCAATATTGAGTTTTCTATCATGGTTGAGCTTACCATATTATACTTTATGATACTTATATGACTGGTACTTAATAAGTAATAGAATATGCAATTCATCATGACTTAAAGGGTATGATTGTTCTGACATACATGACTACACACAGAAATTGAACGCAGTTGTCTGCATATTGACAATCTTAAGCATGTTTCCGCATTGAGAAATACGCCACTCTTATAGGTGGATCTAATTACATTGTTCTCATGATGGTCACAAGGTTTGTTCACAAAGTTACAAGAAAGAAATTATTCTTAAATTCATGATGAAAATGTACTTCCCTATTGACTCTTGTAACTACAAACAAGATGAATGAACTGATGAACTCTAAACTACTTGAAGAGAATAATTTTGCATACAAGAGTGACTCATACCACGAATTCCGTATAGTGTCCAAACCTTGATTATGTAAGAAACATACAGTATAAATGTCGATTATACAATTCGAAAAAGACCAGAAACATTATCGCCGAGAGAGTTCTGAAAGTCGATAGATATGGTAAAATTTTTCTTTGAGTACATTAATAGGTCTTTGACGATTCACTGAGCCAAAACAAATTCTGAAGTAGCAGTTTGCTTCCGCAAACAATGTTGCTCACGGATGTAATGGATTATTTTACCGTTCGAAACTTATGTATGACATTAAATGTAATTTAATTCATTAAAAGATATATTAAAATATTTTGTGTAACTGGTTTATATATGTCAAAGATAAGTTATTTTCCATGACAAAAGTTGAAGGAGATTAAAAAGATTCGACGAAGCATTTAGCATCTAAATGACTCAATGCAGAAATTTATCATCACATAACGACAGAATCTGGAAAGAAACCACAAGCTTCGTACTTGAATTATGTAACAAGTACTAATTTTTCTGCATGGATATCTTTAAGTCCGAATCATCTTTAAATTTGCAAACTTCGCAAAATAATATTTTTCAATGGTATCATCTTACAAATCATAACAATATGAGGAAGGAATAAAGTTTAATGAGTGCTAAGAAAAAATTGAAGCTATAGCTTTTAAAATTATGTGAAGAGGAACATAACGTATTCCAACATCTGGCAACCCCGCCATGTAAATAGTGGAGAAATATCTCTCACGAACTTTTAAAACCGGCCAGCATGGATTCCGGGGTCCCTTCGTGCAGACAAATTCATCAATAAAAAAAGAAAGAAAATGAAGAATGGTTAAAGATCTGTCGCCTCATCCTAGGGACCTAGGACCTAGGTTCCACGTTAGAGTCCACATTGAGCTTATCCTTGCAGGTAAGCTGAGTATAACCAAAAGCCGAGACCTGGACCAAGAAACAGGATTCTTTGATGACGGGCAGAGTCGGTCCCTTTGCTTTTCACGGAAGAATAATGTTCTGGTGGAGTGCTCTCATCTCGTCAATCAACCCGTGAATTTTTATTCATTTTGTGATCAAGAAGGTTAATGAGAAGGTGTGGCAGAAAATAAAACCTGAAGATTATTAAACTCGTTCACGAGATTAAGAAAAAAACTTCTACAGGCTTTTATGCTTTGGGACTCTCTTGTTTTACTGAAAGGATACGGTATGCAAAATGTAAATCTGCGTAACTTTTTTTTTAAATTGATTTTGCATAAAGAATTTTGAGAGTTTCCTCACATACGTCAGCCCTGGATCGATCAACGTTAATTCTAAAGAACGAACGCGTAACTTAGCAACACCAGATCTCCTTTTTCCTGGATCCCCTTATACAGGCTTTTGCTATTGCATCCCCTGTCATTGTACGAGAAGTCTCTTCTCGAGTTCTAATGGCGTTAGAACAGACGTAAAAGCTTCTGAATTACAGTCGTACACGATCAAGCGCATGTTTTTCAGGTAAAGATCAATCGTTTACAAGACAGATTGATACGTAATGAGAAAGCAATTTGAGGCGGGCGGTGGGAGCAGGTTTGGTGACTATTTGTGACATAGAATGTTTTAATTATAATTTTTTGTCGTAGCTATCTTTTTTGGTAAAAACTTTCAAATTCAACCATTTGGTTGAAAATTCATGTATTCTGTTGAATTTTCATCTCTTTCGTTAAAAATTCAACTACTTGTTAAAAATGTTAACTACTTTGTTAAATATTTATTTTATTTGTTGAATATTTAACTATTTTCTTAAAAAAACCTCTTTTTTGGTTGAAAATTCATTTTCTTACCTGAAAACATAATTAATCCATTTTTCGCTGAAAATTTATCGTTTTTATTTGAAAAATCAGGCATTAAATTTTTCAATGAGTATTATTTTTTGGTTGCAAATTTGACTACTTATTTTAAAGTTGTTAAACAAATATTTTACTGGTTTAACATGTAACTACTACTTGTTTGGAATTTTAACTACTCTGTTAAACATTCACTTGATTCGTTAAAGATTCAACTATTTTGTTGAAAATGATTATTATATTTTTTTGAAAATCAATTGTTTTGGACTGCAAATTTAACTATTACATTTTTTGTTCAAAATTGATAGTTTTTATTTTAAGATTCAACTGTTTGGTTAAAAATTAACTTTTTTTGGTGAAAATTAATATTTCGGGGTTGAAAATTTCAACCGTTTTGTAGAAATTTGACCTTTTTTAGGTTAAAACTGCAACTGTTTGTTTGAAAAATTAACCTTGTCTTGTTGAGGATTCAATTATTTTGTTTTAAATTCGTTTTTTTTCAAGTTGAATTCAACTGTTTTTGATATAAATTCAAAATTATTTTGATTGCAAATTTAACTGGTTCGTTGAAAATTTGTCTTTTTGGATAGAAAATTCACCGTTTTAGGTTGAAAAAAAATTTTTAACTGTCAACTTAACTATACTGCTTTTTGTTCAAAATTGATCATTTGTATATTAAAATTCAACTATTTGGTTGTGAATGCACTTTTTTCTTGAAAATTTGTCTTTTTTGGTTGAATTCAACTGTTTATTATTTAAAATTAAAATCTTGTTTGGTCGAAAATTTAACAGTTTTGTTCAAGATTTGACATTTTGGACAAAAAATTCGTCCCTTTGGGTTAACAATTCAACTGCCTTCTAAAGATGTTGACCATTTAGTTCAAAATTCATCTTCGTAGGTTGAACATTCAACTATTTGGTTAAAAATTCAACTATTTTATTGAAATTACGTTAATTTTTCTTGAAAGTTTAACTATTTAGTTGTAAATGAAAGAGTTTGATCGATAATTATTTATTATTGTTAAAAATTTATCTATTTACTTAAAAATTTATCTTTGTAGGTTAAACATTTTTTTTTAAGTTTTAGGTTGCAAATGCAACGGTATTCTAAAAAATTCTTCTTTCTGACTTGAAGCTTGAACTATTTGTTTAAGAAAGAAACTGATTATGGTTGAAGCTTAATCTTTTTTTGTTTCAAAATTCATTTCGGTAAGCTAGAAATTCAAATATTTTTTAAAAATGTAACTATATTTGGTAGAAAAATCCAAATAATTTCTTCCCTTATTATTCCTCCATTTTCGTGAAAAAATATTCTAGTTCCCCTGCTTTGAGAGAACGAAATCGAAGACAAAATTTGTACTTAAAGGGTGGAGGGGTGCTTGTATTTGTGACGTCACCCTGGGGGGTTCAAGGATTGTGTAAGGATCTTTGACGAAGAAGGGGAGGCGTGGAAAAAGTTTTCAAAATAGCGTGACGTAGTTTTTGAACGGCCTCCTTTATAAAAGAAGAATCATTCTTGAATCTAGTTCCCCTTAGATTAATTTAAGCTTATTTGGAGGGAAATCTCCTTGGAAATGTTTGAAGGGGAATATAAGCGATTTTAAAGTTCAGTGCACGATTCGAAATCTCCAGACGGTAAAGAACACTCGATAACATTCTATTCAGGCAGCCTGCACAACGTTTAGAAGTTCCGGTTCCCTGCTTTCAGACTCTTGTCAGACAGTCGTCGACCTTGATGCTCTTCCGTTCCCATAGACATTAGGCCCAAAAAATAATGTTATGCCCAGAATTGCCAGAAGGAATTTATTTATACAAACCTGATCAAGTTTTCTACCCGACGGATGCTTTAGAGTTCCCGGTCATTTCCCGGTTTTCTCCCTGATGATTTCGTATCTTTGTGTGGTCTATAAAAAATAATCATTTAAAAGAATTCAAAAGATTTGAAGGATTGCAGAAGATTTTTAAAGGTTAGAAAAGAATCTTTAAAAACATAAACCAAAAACAGTCAAATTCTGTAACAGAAATATTTGAAGAGAATAAGAGATTTATAAACATTAAAAAATATGTCAAAGATTTGTGAAACCGCGTGGAAATTCAAATGGAGGGCTTATCGAGTAAACGACCAGTTGGCCCAACTTTAATTCGGGGGCTTGTCGGGACAAATGACTAGGATACTCGTCCAGTTTATCACGGTGAATTATTCGGCGGCTGGCCAGTTGACCCGACTTATCCCAGTCAGGGTCTAGTCGGGTACTACCAAGCTGAAAATACACCACTGGCACAGTACCGCTATTGCTATACTCTAAAGATATAACAAAAAGGTATTTAAAAAATAACTAATAATTGATTGTGAGTATTTTGTCTATAAATGTTAATTGCCCTGCATAGAATGAATAACGCTACGAGGTTTCGAACCTACTTCTATACCTGAATCTGTCGCCTAGTATTTGATAGTCTTAACAATTACTCTATAATTACAGAATTGAAATTCGATGAAAAAACCATCCTCATAAGCCACATCTCAAAAAAGTCATAACGACAATTTTTTAACTCTTTTTTATCATTACTTTTTTTAATATTATGCGACATCATATAGATGTAAAATAAATGAATAATTTCAATAATTTTCTAAAGAATTTGTTCACAAGAATTCAGAAATTTCACAACATATCAAAGAA
Organism: Andricus quercusramuli; assembly: GCA_932178445.1. Taxonomy (NCBI): domain Eukaryota; kingdom Metazoa; phylum Arthropoda; class Insecta; order Hymenoptera; family Cynipidae; genus Andricus; species Andricus quercusramuli. The sequence continues at coordinate 332,076 of CAKNXH010060825.1, read as the reverse complement.
TTGTAAATACTCAAAAGTGTTTTTAAGAATTTGAAATAATTTTTCAAGGTTTTAGACTATTTATAATGATTTTAAGAAATTTTCAATTTATTTTCATAATATGGAAGTATTTCAAAGAATTTGCAAGAATTGGACTGTTTTGGAGAATTTTTAAAAGGTTTTTCAACAGATTAAAATAAAATAAAAATCTAGAAGAGATATTTTTAAATTTTCCTCAGAGTATTTTAAGAGATTTCAAAGTTAATATTTTGAACATTTGTTGACATTTTGGGGCCTTTTAAGGTATTTCATAGACTTGCGCGGAATTTTCGTAATAATTTACAGAATTTTTTGAAGAATTTGTTCACAAGAATTCAGAAATTTCAAAAAATTGTAAATACTCAAAAGTATTTCCAAGAATTTGAAAGAATTTTCCAAGGTTTTAGATTATTTATAATGATTTGAACAAATTTTCAATTCGTAAATAAATAATTTAAATCGGTTAAGAATTACATCAAATGTATTTTTTTTCTGAGCATTTACAATTTACCTTAAGGATGGACCTCAGCATTTTTTTCATAAAAAAAAAAATAGAAAAAAATTGTTTTCGCCATGTTTGTATATATAGTTTTTCGAAATTTTAGAATACATGAATATTTTAATATCAATTAAATTGATATTAAAAACGTTACATTAAAACAAGAATAGCCCGACCAGAACCCGCCTATGAATGTTGTCACAAAAATAGCCTACACAGAGGATTAAGATTTTTTGTAAATAGTATGTCTAGTCCCCGACCAGCAACCGACTAAAAAAGTTCACCAAAATGAACCCGACTAGCGTCTGACCAGTCCCCGACTAAATACATTCCCTACAAAATGTCTCTGACTATCCCCCCCACTAGTGCCATACTTCTAATAGGGCCAAGTGAGGCTATTTCTAAACTGGAATTGGACAAGGGAATTTTGGAAAAAAATTATAATTCTGAGATGGAACATCAGACAAATTAAAGAAAGGATTTATTTACAAAAAAACCTAGAGTGAAAATTATAATTCTTTATGGAAATTCCTTGTTCCAAATCAAAATTATATTTATTTACAACATTTTCTGTCACAATTTCGAAATACAATAACTCCCCTTTTCTAAAATTTGAAAGACAAACGCTTCAAATTCCGGCAAACACATTCTGATTCGAAACAAGAAATAATCAAAATCTGACAAATTCTGACTTATAACAAGGAATGTTTTCATAAATTCCTTTTCTATAAATAAAAATGGAAATTATTTTACATAATTTCCAGTTTCATATCAAAAATACCTTTCATGTGAAAAATCCCTGTTCCAAGACAAATTATAATTCTTTACGGAAAATTCCTGTCCTAAATTAAAAATTAGAATTCTTAACGAAATTTCCTATTCTAAAATTAACCTAAAAGGAAAATTATATTTCTTTATACAAAAATTTCCAGTTCCACCCCAGATTTATGATTCTTTTCGAAAATGTCCTGTTCCTGGTCAGAATTGTAATTCTTTTGAATAATTTCTTATTCTAGGTGAGAATTATGATTTTTTCACAAATTCTCTGTTCCAAATCAAAATTACAGTGATAATAATATATAAAACCACTTTTAATTTGCATGTTAGTATTACATTCAAGAGAAAAATTACCCTCAATTTCGGAAGAAAAATGTTTTCTATGTGACATAGCACAAAATGAGTGACTTACGAAGGAATTAAAATATGTTTGTAAAAAAAACTAAATAAATTTGAATACAAGAATAATTTAATAAATAGAGAAGAGCCGAGGAAAGAACATTCGTATAGAGCAATATACGGAGCGACTCAGCAATAAATTTTCCCGAGTAGGGTATTTCCATATATAGAAAAATCCATATATAGAAAAATGAAACATGGAAATTCTGCGATATCGAAGAAATAGAGTGTTGGGAAATGTGAAGGAAACTTTTGAAGATTCATTCGGAACTTCCAGGAAATCCTTTGACGTCAAATTATTCAAACGTTTATATGTTAATTGTTTATGAAGGTTTTAATTTTAATTCTATTGACGATAGGAATTACTTTTATAACAAAAATTCTGACATTCTATTTGTAGAAATGAAGGGCGTTACGGCATAAGCATTTAAGTGCCACTTTTTTCAAAACACGTTTTTTCTTCTCCTGAACAATTTATTGTTAGCACTCACATCAAGCCTCGGAATCATTTCAGAGATCAAAAATAGTATAAATAGTGTCAATAGTGTCACAAATTTGAAAAAAGTGCAAAATAGTGTCATCAAATTTTTCAAGTATTAAACTTATGTGCAATGAAAAATGTTATTTTTTAAGCAAAATTTCCAGTTTTCTAACTTAATATTTTGAAAATATTCAATATGAACTTTAATATTTATTTAAAATGTTATTCTTTAGTCTATAAATGATCAAAATCCCTATTCGTTTACCGCGTCTGGTTGCAAAGTTTACTATTAAATTTTTGATTATAGATTTATATTTTTGGTTCAAAATAAATTGTTTTATTGAAAATTTTACTATTTTATTGAACATTCATAGTTTTAGTTCGAAAATTCATCTCCTTATGTAGAAATTTTACAGTTTGTGGTTAAAAATACAACTGGCTTGTCAAAAATTAATCTGTTACGGTTGAAAAATTTAATTTTTGTTGAAAATTCGTCATTTTTGGTAGAAAATCATTTTTCTTGTTAAACATGCAACTTTTGGTTGAAAATTAATCAGATGTAGTTAAGGATTCAATGATTTAGTTCATAATTCATTTTTATTGTTTGAATCCAAATATTTTTTTTTATTCAAATTTTTCTTTTTGAATATCTACTATTACATTTTTTCTTGACAAATAATTTTTTTAGGTTAAAAATTCAACACCTTAGTTGAAAATTGAACTGCTTTCTTAGAAGTTCATTTTTTTCATGAAGATTGATCATTTTAGTTAAAAGTTCCTTTTTTTGGTTAAACTATAATGTTTTCGACTGAAAATTGCACCATTTTTTTGAAAAATCAACTGTTTTGTATGAATCAAATCTTTTTGGTTTAAAACGCAACAGTTTGTTTGAAAATTATTCTGTTCGAAAAATCAACTATTTTGTTGGAAATTCGTCCTTTTTGGTTCAATTCAACAGTTTTTTATTTTAAATGAAAATTTTTATTATTAATAATTCATCTATTTAGTTGAAAGATGAAATACCCCCCCCCCCCTCCTTCCCCAAATCGTCTAGCGTCATTTTTTAATAACCTATAAATAAATTCACGAAAAAAATATAGTCGACAAAAATTACGCAAAATGGGTGAGGGGGAAGGGGGGCAAAACTTACGAATCCTAGCGAAGAGTGAAACGTGTTTCAAATTTTCAGAAAAACACTTTAGATAATCTATGCACAACCCCTTATCAACCATTGTTTTAGCCAATTAGCGAAGAAGTTCAAAAATATTTTTCAAGGAAAAGTAAAGAAATAGTGGTATTGGCGGACTATCGCGAAAAATAGGTGTCTTTAGTGTCAAATAGTGTCAATAGTGTGGTGAGTCCGAAGCCTGTTGCAAGGATCTGCCACGAAACCCTTCAATTGTTCTTTTATTGTTCTTAGTATTGTTATTATATAATAGAGCCACATCCCTTTCGGGGTAAGCGTAACTCACTCTGACTCCGACAAAGGTTGCTGATTAATCTCTCTAGTAATCACCCCAGGTGAAGAGCTTGACAAAGTCATCATTATATCATAGATCACACAGATATAAGTAAACTAACCGATTATCCTAAAGTAATCACACCCACTGAGTAAAGCTCTCCATGAGGGCCCATTAGTATTACATATATTGTATATTTTACAACTTGAATTTTCTGCTATGCTTTCCAGTGTGAACTCGTTGGAAATCTCTTTCGGCTAAAGCAGCAGCATGGAAAAATTTCGAATTGACACGGAGAATTTTCCACAGTGCCCACACGGGCTAAATGCATGAAGCCAACGTGCGATACTTCCTTGTTTCCCCCCACATTCGATTTGCCTCATCCTCGAAGCGTTCATGCATGAATCACGTGGTTCACCATGGACATCCATTGTGAAATTCTCACGTTAATTAGTACCGTTGAAGGACCTTCTTCTAATAAAAACATACATCACGAAAAAAAGTTAACATATAACTAAACAATTGAACATACGAAAATCTTGTTTCATTTGTTTACATAGAATTTTTGCTTCAAATAAATCAATTTTAATAATTGCAAATCACTTTTCAGCGGAAAATTCCTTGCACATTGCCCCGGTTTACAATAGAGAAATTGAAGTCATAAGGTAACATAGGTTCTTCTTAATTCAAAAGAATTCGATTAAATCCATACAAATTTAAGGGAATTGAAAAAAAGCCGAAATATTCCGCTGATTTCAGTACATTTGGATTCAATTTAGAAGAATTCAAGAGAATTCAGAAGAATGTGACAAAATCCTTGAGAATTCAAGTATAGTTTAAAAGATTTCAGGATGAATTTTTTTAAAACTTTGAAATATTTTTCAAATGCATTTAATTTACTAGAATTGAGTGAATTTTGAAGAATTCAGCGAGATTTAAAAAAAAATCAAAAGAATGCCAGAGAATATTTTTGTTAAAGAATTTAGGAGAAATTAATAAGAATCGAAGCTTAATTCGAAATTAATTCAATGAGTTGCAAAAATTTGATGAAATTCGTAAGAATTTGAAAGAATATAATTGAACAAAATATTGAAAATCAAAAGATTTCCATCAGAATGAGTAAAATTGAAGTAGACAGATTTCAAAGTGAATTTTAAAAACTTCAAAATCAATTAAACGTAAACTAGAAAACTCAATTGAATTGAATAGAATTGAGTGAATTCCGAAAAATTCAAGTGAACTCAAAGGAACTCAAGAAAAATAAAAAAACTATGAGAAATTTGAAGAATTCAAAAGAATTTAAAATAATTCAGAATAAATTAATAAGAATTCAGGGTGAATTACAAATGAACTTAAATGAACAGAAAGAAAATCTTAAAAATCAAAATTATTCCATTGACTTCAGTAAGATTGAAATGAATTTAAAAGAATTCAAGAAAATTTCATGAAATCCACACAATATCACAAGATAAATGAAGAATAATTCAACTCCATAAAATTAAAATTTTCAAATCCAAGAAAATCCTATTGAATTCAGATACATAGGAGTGAATAGAATTAGTGAATAAGAATCCGATGTTCCTTGCTAGTCTAGTGACAAGACGCTCGACTTAGAGCTTTGCGGTCAGGGTTCGATTCTCAGTGCCTGTGAATTTGGAATAAGAATCTGATAAAATCCATAAGAATTCAAGGTGAATTTAAAAATTTTCTCACAGAAAGAACAATTGGTGAAATTAACGCTTTTTTCCGGGTACCATTTCCCTACAACAGAAATTATTCTTGGTAGTGTGAATGGGCGAGATGGAACCCCATCTTGAAATTAGCTGCAATAAAATTTATCCCAGATTTTTTTAATGTGCTGGGTGAATTAAAAAAAATTAAAATCCCAAAAGACTATGACGCAGAATTTAAATTTGTAGCGCAGGGGGATTTTTTCAAGGCCCACAAGAGTGTCTTAAAATCATTCAACTCTGAAAGTTATGATTGATTCTCTGATGAATTTTGAAGAAAATACTGAAACACGGAGTTATTTTATATTATCGCGTTTGAATCGTACTTTAACAAAAATCTACCTTTTTCCCATATTAAATTGATGGTAAATTCAATGGGGTATATATATTAACCGATTTGGCTCAAATTTAGAGATAATTTTTAGGCATAAAAAAACTCGAGGTTGATAATGAAGAAATTTCTAAAAAATATTTTGCACTTTGTATGAATAATAACCACCACTAGTGGATATTAGGATGTCCTAAAAAACCCTATGAGTTTTATTTTAACATGCAACCCCTAAACAGCTTCCATTCGATGAAAAAATGAATGCGCATTTCTGTTTTATTCAAAATAAAGTTTGAACCGCTGTTATGGGGCTTAAACCACCCCAATATGATAAAAACTATTAATTAATGTTTATTTCTGTAAGAATAATAAGTTTTTAGCAGAAAATGAAACTGACGATACCAGAAGCTGACAAGAAAAATTTGATGCACTCAGAACAAAAATACTATTCCTAAGCGTAAAAACCTCCCCTTTTGTTAGTTCAAATATCAAATTGCATTTTGAAAATTGTACACGCAATTCTACGCATATTTTAGTAATTCCTGCCAAGACCTTATTATTCATACGGAAATTAACCGTAATTATTAGTTCTATAATCGTTTTAGGGCTACTTAAGATCCCAGGACCGCGGTTGCGGCTTTTTTTTTTAATATAAAACAAAAACACGAATTTATTTTTTCACAAAATGGAAAAAGTTTAGAGATGTTCAAGAAACGTGCTTGAAAAAAAATGTAATAGTACGAAACACATTTTTCAAACGTGGAAAATTCCGCGTACATTACCCTCCTTGTTAGTTCTATGTCAGCTGCGCGTGCGAGTATCTGGGCTACTCGTGCCAAGCTCGCATAGTATCATTTTGCATTTGTCAGCGAGAATCCATCAAAGTTTTCAGAAAGCAAACTGGAATCAAGAAGACCTCTTCTCAACGTGGCAGACAGAAAGATGACATGTTTACTGATATTCAAATGAAATGTATACCATGTAGTACTCGAGCATATTTTATGGATTGTTAAAAACACGTGGAATACGGCATTTCACTAAAGAGATATTTGTCTTATTAGTAAGAGCACCAGACAGGAGATCTGCAGACCTGGGATCGAATCCCAGCGGACCTAGAGAGAAATTTTTTTCACAGCTAAGATTTAAAGCCATTTTGGTTTCAGACTAGTAGATCAAGAACCATCATTACACTGACAAAAAAATAAATTACTACTCTAGTTAAAAACATTACATCAAAACTCAATTTCTCAATGAAATTGAATATATAAATTCCTATAAAACTTGTAACGACTTCGTCGTTCGCATGAAAAAGGCTGTGAAAGAAACGATGAATCTCGATTCCTCCGTAGCTTAGTTGGTAAGAGCACCAGATCGGTAATCTGTAGACCTGGGTACGAACCTCAGCGGAGCTAGGGAGAAATTTTCTTCACATCTAAGATTAAAAACAATTTCGGTTTTAGACTAGTGACTAGTAGATCAGAAAACATTCGTTCCATTGATAAAGAATAATATCGTCTTACGTTCAAGGTTAACCTTCTCCATCCGGAATCTGATTCGTATTGAAAGTTTTAATCCAAGGTGAGCGCAAAACTTCATTTTCAACATTTCCTGACTGTTCCCTGACTAATTTTACATTTTTCCAGTCAATTTATATTTAATTTAACCAAAAAAGTTACCGAAAGTGACTAATATGCATTATTAATCTGACTAATGTTCTTTTGATTTTGAAAGGATTTAAATTTATTGGAAAAAATGGAAAAAATCCATTGATTTCAGTAAAATTGAAGTTAGTTAATAATAAGGGAAATGAGAAGAATTCGTTTGATATGAATATAGAAGGTTATTTCATTTATTAGGGTATTTAGATTCAAAGGAATTCAAAAGAATTGGATGAAATGCCTATGAATTCAAGGTGAGTTTAAAAGACTTCAGAATAAATTAAGCAAAAAGTGAACAAAAATGTTTGAAATCCATTGAATTGAGTACAATTGAGTAAATTTAGAAAAATTTAAGTATATTTTTCAAAAAATCAAGAGAATTCCGAATAATTTGAAGGAATTTGAAAGAATTCAGGGGTTTTGCCATTTTTTTAAATCCCTTAAAATCATCAAAATTCTTGGAAATTAATTCAAGTTAATTGAAACGAAATCCTTGACTTCTTGGGAATAAATACTTTAAAAAATATTGAAATCTATTGAAAATTCATTGGAATCTTTTAAAATATATCAAAATCTTTTAAAGTCTGTAAATTCTTTGAAAACGAGTTGAAATCCTTGAAAATTTTTTAAACTCTTGAAAATATACCTTGTATCAATCTTTTAAAATATGTACCCTGAAATATTTCAAATCTTTTTAATTTTCATTAGATTACTGGAATCAATTGAAAACTCCTTGGAATCTTTGAAAATACCCTAAAATATACAAAATCCTTTACAATCTCTTGAAATCTCCACCAATTTTTTAAAGCTCGTGAAAATTCCTTAAAAATTTGAAAAAAACCCTAAAATCTTTAAAATTCTTTAAAATATCTTGAAATATTTTTAAATCTTTGAAATCCTACGAAATCCCTCACTTTTTCTCAATAAATTCTTTGTAATTCATTGAAATATTACGAAATACCGTGAAATTATATGAAATCTGATGATACTTCCTGAAATCTTGAAAAATGTATTCAAGTATCTTGAGAGCTTTTACAATAAAAAACCTTTCATATGATTAAAATCCTCGGAAATCTTTTAAAATCCCTTGGAATCTTTTGAAATATCCCAAAACCTTATAGGTCATATAAAATCGTTTCATATCTTCCGAAATTTTAGGAAATTCTTCAAAACCCCATGTAAATTTGTTCAAACCCCTTAAAATCATTGAAATTCTAGGGATTTTATTAATCTCTTATAAATGCCTTGGAATCTATTAAAATACCCTTTAATATTTCAAATTGTTTGAAATCTTTTGAAATTGCTTGAAACTTTTTAAGGCTCTTGAAAATTCCATGGAATTTTTAAAAATACCCTAAAATCTTCAAACTCTTTTGAAATCTCTTCAAATTATTGAAAATTACTAGAAATGTCTTGGAATCTTTAAAACAACTCTGTAATATTTCAAAAGAGTTTAGGAAAATTAAAAAATATGTATAGGCTGGAATTCAATAAATTAAACCATGGATTATATTATTGAAAGGAAAGTGATTAAAGTGATCTGATTTTAAACAGTGACTAAAAAGTGATTTAGGAAAACAAAGTGAATAAAAGTGAATGTGTGGTAGCCCTGATTATTATTGACCTAATGATCTTACAGTAATTCCCTGATTTTTGCAATTTTTTTTAGATCCTTGACATTCCCCGACCAACAAAATTCCCTGAATTTTCCCTGATTTCCAGGTTTTCCCTGACTTATAACCACCCTGTTGAATTGTTTATATTCCGGATGAATTGCACTGTGGTTGACCCTGTACTCGATCGAAGTGAATTTAGAAATTTAGCCACCCGCTTAACCTTCTTTTCATTATATAGTGCAACACTCGCGGGGAATCTTATTTTTAGTAGGAACGAGTTTCGACCTAAGTTTTTCGATATGCTGTGGGTGCCCAGATTAATGGCGAACATTTATCAATGTCTCTTGACTAGGATTCCCTCATTTGTAGATGTTACGCATCCCTCGGATCATGACCTCTGACATCATCAGAATAAATTGCACTCTAATCTCACCTATATGAAGTCTACCACGGTGAATGCAGGTGCAAATGGTGAGTTATTTTTAGTAACTTTGCTTGCGTGGGTTGTAATTGGGTAACGAGAACGAGGAAAACGAGAATATCTCGGAAATGAATGTTATACGGGATACTAATTTTGAACAGTCTGCATTGAAGTCGAACTAAACTACAGGGATCAAGGATTTTAAAGTCGAGTACCAAACTTCCTTATTGACTCAGGGAATATTTCCTTTTGCCGCTTACTATCTCATGTCTAAAATTAAATGAAAAGTTTATGCTAATCTCCAATAAGCCCTCACATGTGGTATCCTCTTAAAAGATTGAATTAGTCTTAATTGGATATGAATAGAATGAAATCAATCTCTTCAAATCCTTCATCTGAAAGACGTCTAGAAGATACTTCAAACTCTTGTTGAAGATGGAAAACATATTGAAAGCAAATCAATGAATAATAAGAAGAAAACCTCCGACAACCTGTTCCTTGGATCGATCCTAGTGGTTAGGAAAAACTTAAATGTTGATTGGTCGACAACTAATGCAAGACCTGATTGCTGCAGCAAGTTCACCTTCTGCGGTTGGCTCGACTCATGAAGACCCTTTTGCGTGCAACCCCGTTCTATTTATAAACCGCTGAAGGAGGATTGACCGCCTTGCTGGATTATCCACTCAGAAATAGCTACTACATTATCTTGGATAAGGCAGTTATTATCGGCCATAGTCCAAGAATAACTCTTAAATGTAAACGACATCCTCACCGTTTTAGTTACCAACCCTGAGATAAGTTGTGATAAGCCATGGTATTCACACCGCCTTGAGACAACAAGTAATGAAGATAACAAATTAATCATTTCTTCAAACTAATACGTTTCAAGCTGAAAATAACACTTAATCATCTCAGGAAAGTTCAACTTCTTGTACTATAGCTATCAGGGTAGAGCGGGGCAGGAACGATCAGCGGGACAAGACCGACTTTGCAAATAACATTGCAATTTCTAAATCATTGTAATTCTTCTTTGTATCCAGTACTCTATTTCATTGGAAAATTGGTTCTATAAACTCAAATCTCTAAATTTTACGTTGTAAAAGAAAAATTGTGCAGAAAACAGTTTTGACAACTAAATAATGGAAGATTCGCTGGCAGGAATACAACGTTTGCAACATTAATTGAAATAATTACAGCATGACAATTTGTACTACTAGAAAATGAATCATTATTCCATTAAGCAATTGTAAAAATTATAAACCTAATCTGAGCCCAAAATATATTAAATGTAGAAAATAGCTGAGGCTTCACTATCATCGCAAGAGAAATCAAGAAAACAGTTGACCACAGCTGTCATGATTTTTAATAACAAGACCTTTTTTATAACTCATGCATAATTTCAGCCCTTTTCGACGCCTGTGAAGCGGGGCTTAAGCTCTACTTTTTACTCCCTAGGGACTGAAAAGTGACGTCAGAGGTGAATAATGAAAATTATATATATCTATGAGCTCGCATTTTAAGATTATAGGCCCACTCGCCGTAAAACTGTGAAGCAATTTTGATTACAGATAATAGAATTTTGCGGTCATTTATGGAAAGGTATAATATACAGGGTGTCCACGCCAGGGCTTACCAAAAATTATGCAACCCGCT
>CAKNXH010060825.1:309131-320636 GCA_932178445.1 Andricus quercusramuli | reverse complement strand
AATTACCGTAAATTACCGAAAATTTTCATAAATTTCCGAAAATTCTTTTAATTTAATTTTGGGTAATTTATGGTAAGTTGCCATATATACTTGTAAAATTACCATAACTGACCAGAAATTTTCATAAATTTCCAGAAAAGTATGGGAATTTTTGAAAATGAGTTTTTGGTAATTTATGGTAAGTTACCTTATTTAGCGGTGAAATTACCATAAATGACCGAACCTTTCCATAAATGTCTGCAAATTTATAGACATGTTCAAATTTAATTTTGGGCAATTTATGGTAAGTCACCATCAATCACCTCTAAAATTACCGTAAATTACCAAAAATTTTCGGCAATTTTTTGATTGAATTTTTGATAACTTGGAATAAGTTAACATAAATGGTATGCTTCTTCACTCAAAAGGTAATATGGATTGAAAACGTGACTGTATTTCGAGAAATGTCTGAAATCATCCATTTGTTATAAAAAATATCGTATGCGGCAAGGGGGAGAGGCACTTTTTCGCCCCCAGGGTGCATAATATAATACAATTACTTCTTGCTTCTATATCATGAAAAAGCCAGGGTCTGTCTTGCACCGGCTCCCGGGGTAAGACCGACGGAATACAGGTTGTTAGAAATAATTAAATGATCAAATCCTTATTTTATAAATATTATTAATGCGTATGGGTGGGTGTGGTGAGCCCACACTTGTAGTTCTTTACTACAAGAAACTATCCACCTAGAAACACTACTCGAATCGGGTAGTGTAACGCCTACCCCGAAAGGGAAATGGCTTAATGGTATACATTAATGCGTATGGAAATATTCAAAAAATTCTTTATGCCCCGTTTTCAAGAAACTTTCTCCCTTCCGCCTTTTCTCGTTTTACCCGAAATAAGAACCGAATTGATAGAACCCGCAATAAGAAAATCGAACTATTTTTGGTTGCAATTTTTTGTTTTGTTAAAAAGTGTACTATTATGTTTTTGATTCTGAATTGCTAAACGTCGGTTGAAAATTTGTTTCATTTTTGGTTAGAAATGTTGCTTTTTTAGTTGAAAATTCATATTTTCGAGTGGAGAAAATTCGTCTTCTTCATGGTTTCAAAATTCAACAGCTTTGTATAAATTGAAATATTTGGTTAAAAGTTAACTTTTATGTTGAAAATGTATATTTATGCTTGAAAATTCAAGTAATTTAGTATAAAGTTCAACTATTTGGTTAAAAATTTCAATTTCTTTGTTGATAATTCATTTATTTGGTTGAAGATTCAACAATTTTGTTAAAAATTGGTGTTTTTTCGTTAAATTCAACTGTTTGAAAATTCGGTTGTTTTCTTGAAAAGTAATTTGTTAAGCTGAAAATTGAACAATTCCATTTTTTGTTGAAAAATTATCTTTTTTAGTTGGTGTAAAATTAATCTTCTTGATTGCAAATTCATCTTTGTATTTTGAAAATTCAGCTTTTTGGTTGAAAATTAAACTATGTTGTCACAAATTCGTCTTTTTGGATTGAACATTGATCTTTTATGGTAGAAAAGTCATCTTTCCAGGTTGAAAATTCTTGGTTCAAAATGAGCTTTTTTGTGGAAAATGTTAACTTTTCGGGTTGAAAATTCAACTATTGGTTGAAAATTGAACTATTTGCTTGAAAATTTGTCACTTTTACCGATTTTTTAGATCATTATTCCACTACTGATCTTTCCCTTCGAATAACTCCTTCCAGATCTTCCGGCATTCCTATCAGTCTTTCTTTGCAGAATTCCTTCCTTTCTCTTGAGTAATTTGTTACCGTTTTTCTAACCTTGTCTGACATACTCAATCAAATATTAAGCATCTCAAGAAAGCCCAACAAAAACCATAAGGAAGTTGCCTACTAGAAAGAAAATCATACTGATTTATTCAGTTCCTTAGTAGAAAACTAGAAATCAGTGAAAAAAGCAACTGACTCTTCAAATTCAAATAAGATACACTCGTCGATAATGAAGTGGTTAATTTGCAGATATGTGAAAGTATCGTTTTCAAGGATACTTTTTATGTAATGAATTTACGATACTTTGTCTTGGGATGAAGATCTCATTGTTTCTGCACGAGAAGAGGTTATATGTATTTTTCAAGGCGTCTTTCGCAGCACTCACCACTTTCCAGAACATGCTCATTATATGATTAAAAAGTAAAGAAACGGATTTATTTTTCGGTATACAATAACAAGGGTTTTATGAGCAAGAATACTCGTGAACGAGAAAAGCACCAATGAACAATTGACATTGAGTCTGGCTTTCACGGAAACTTAAATTCTGACCTCGAGGATATAACCGGTTCAATGTTTTAGCTTACGTCACATTAGCTCTTTTACGAAGATCAGTAATGCGAATTTAGTATTTCTTTGCAGTTATAACAAGGTCAACAGCTTTTAAGAGCCTAAGTTTTCTAACCAGGAAGTCAGTCGGATATACAAATCGAATTCAGTTGGTATACAGGAACCAAATCCTTTATCAATTTTTTTCTCATGCTTCTAATTAAAGCGAGCCAAACAAAGAAGAACTGATTGCTACTGGTATGATAAGTTACTTTTTAAGAGGAACTAGTTATAGTACGAAAAAAGTAACTAGGGGAAACCACCCTACAGTAGATAATGATCCTACAGTAGATAATCATTAATTATTATCACAAATATGAGTAAAATAATCATTTCTAATTTTAATATATTGACATGTATCGTGTCTTAACCATCAATTACAATTAATTAATTATTTTACACATCTTAGTATTTTAAAGTAATGTTTATCTACTATAAGAGCATTATCTAATGTAGGATGGTTTCCCTTAGTTGTCGTTATCGTTACCGTTTCAAAATGTAACTTTTTATTAGTTACTTCAGCAAAAAAATAACTACTATTACTTTTGTAGTAACTTTTGTATATTATAAATATATATAATTTATATATATGAAAAATATATACTCAGGAAAATAGTTTACGTTTATTAATATATATATTCAGAGTTGGCATAGTCATTTAAGTAACTTTAAGTCACTTTTTTAAATAAAAAGATCACTTCAGTCACTTCTTTTAATAAATTGGAACAGAGAATCGAATGATTTTTGAATTTTATTGAATTCATTTGAATAATTTTGAATTCTTTTGAATTTCTTTGATTTTTTAAATTCATCCTGAACTCTTCGAAATTTCTTTAGAACCCACTGAATTCTGTTAATCTCTTTTGCATTAAAATTGTTTGATTTCACCCTAATGACTTTTCAATTCACTTTAAATTCTTATGGGTTCTATTAGATTCTTATCCACTAATTCTATTCACTCACATTTATCTGAATTCACTGGAACTTTTTGGAATTAAACAATTTTGTTCTATTGACTTCAATTATGCCTAATTAATCTTGATTTCGTATAATACAAATAGTAATAATTAAATGTTTTGATATTTTTAATTGTTATCAATTCACTTGAATTTTTAGAAATTCCGTAGAATTCTTCTCACTTCTCTTAAATTTCTCTAATTTCACGCGAATTTTTTTAACTCCTTGGTTTTTTTGTTATTTTTTTTTTCAATTTGCTTAAATTCTGTTGAATTCGCCTTGAATTCTGTTCACTACCAGTTTACTCAATTACGACGGCAATTTATATATTCAATTTTTTTCGATTATATACTTACAAATTCTTTCGAATTTTATATGAGTCTTCTGAATTTCCATGAATCCTTCTAAATTCATTCCAATTTGACTGAATTCAGTAGAATATATATTTTTTTTCGAATCATTTGAATTCATTTAAATTCGCCCTAAGTTCTGAATGATTTATCTGGAATTCATTAGGTTTTTTTAATTCTTTGGAATTCTCTTAATTTTTCATTTCTAGGTTCAACCTGAAGTATTAAACTTACTTCACTTCGTAAGAATTTAATCATATTCTTTTGAATTTTCCTCAATTCATTCCAAATTTAATGAATTCAATGCATTTTTAAATATTTTTGAATTGTTGTCAGTTCACTTGAATTTTTGTCAATTGCATAGAATTCTTCTCATTTTTCTTGAATTTCCTTAATTTCGTTCAAATTTTATTTGATTAGTTAGTTTTTTTGTTATTTTTTTTCAGTTCACTCGAATTCTGTTGAATTCACCCTGAATTCTGTCCACTCCCAGATTACTCAATTCGATAGAAATTTTTTAATTCAAAAATTTGGTTGAATTATATTCTTTCAAATTCTTACGAACTTCAGTAAAGTCTCTTGAATTCCCTTGAATTATCCTAAATTCACTTCAGTCTTATTGAAATCAGTAGAATGTTTTGGATTTTCTTCAACTTATTTGAATTAATTTATCCTGAATTCTTAAAAAAATGTATTACTTTAGAATTCCCTTGATTTTTTTAACTCTAGGTGAAATCTTTCGAATTCACTTGAATTCTTCTAAATTCACTCAAATCTTACTGAAATCAGTGGGATATTTTAAATTATTTACATTTTTTCACATTCACTTAAATTTTTCAATTCGCCACAATTTTTTCAGTCCACTTGAATTTAAAAAAAAATGCAATTTGGATTTTTAGGAATTTTTCCGAGTTCACAAAAAAATGAACTATATTTTAAAAGTGACTGAAATAATAACAATTTGTATACTTACTGTTACTGAAAAAAGACACTAGTTACCAATTCGTTACTTATTAACAAAAGTAACTTCCTTGCCCAAACGTGACCAGTTAAAAAAACTAGTCAAAATAAACTAGTTATTTCCCATCACTGCTGCTTACACTGACAATTTTTCGGATAATTTTTTCTTATTATTATCATTATTATTATTACTATTATTATACCTTTAAGCCAAATGGAGGTAGAAGGGGGATGTATAAATTTCAGATCAATCTAGAATTCCCGTGTTGCTTCTTCAAGCAACACGTTCGTTCCGCAAAATCGCTCCAACAAAGGTCGCTGATCCATCTCTCTAGCAATCATCCCAGACGAAGAGCTTCACGAAGTCATCATATGTTATAGATTACACAAAAAGACGTAAACTGACTGATAACCCATACTAAGATTCATACTCTTATTTACTCTAATCGCATTCACTAAATAAAGCTCTCCACGAGGGCACATTAGTATCCAAGATCGTTCGTTTAAGGCGTCTCTCACTCCGCTGACAATCTTCATCGCACATTTGTATAAACTATTAACTGCCTTAATTACTGGAATAAACTCTGAATGTATTGCCTAATAAAAGATAAGTGGATATTCAAATAAAAAAGAAATTAATATAGATTGATTTTTAAAATGAAAGATGCATGAGTCTGCATAAAATCTCGAAGTGATAACGCCACGCGAAAGTTTCCATTTAATTAAACATCCGATGATCGAGTCAAGTGACACGACATTGACTCGCCATTGGGACAATTCAATAATTTCGAATCGACCGATTGTGTTCTCGCGTTCGCATCGACAATATTAATCTTTTGATCAAACAGGCCATTGAATTCGCTGGTGGTGATCAAACTTACATTCATCTTGAAGAAAAAAAGAGATAAAAATAGTCCTCCTTTTTAAAAATTTCTCGAAACAATTTGCAATTAAATTGGAGAATTGAAGTGCAAAACTCATCGCATTAACTTTTTTTATGTTATCAAGAAAAAAATTAACAAAAATAGATTCGTATTAATCGAAACAGATCAGTCGCCGACAATTGATTTTAAATGAAAACTTTGCCTTTTTATCAATAAATTATTTCCTGTACTGTGAAAAGAAAATGTAAGTGAATGTGACAGAATTACTACAGAATGCCAACTTCGAAATTTCCTAACTTTCACTGACATTCCCCTGATCAATTTTTCGTTTTCATAGATAAGGATTTCAATCCAAAGAGATAATTTTGGAACCAGAAATAGTAGAATTGAATTTGCAGTTTAAAAATCAAATTTTCTACCAAAGAAACACGAATTTTCAAGAAAAGTGTAATAGTTGATATCCCCACCAAAAAATATTATAATCATCAATCAAAAAACAGTCGAATTACCCAAAAAATAAGAATTTTTAACAAACTAGTTGAATCCTCAACCAAAACAAACTATTTTTCGAAGCAAAGAGAGGAATTTTCAACAAAAAAGTTAAAATTTTCAAGAAAATATACAGATTTGCAACTAAAAATAGAATAGTTTAATTTTCAACCACAGAAATGAATTTTTAGCCAGAAGAATAAAGATTCAACTAATAGGATCACTGTTCTATCAGAGAGATGAATTTTCAACGAACTAGTTTAATTTTCACCTAAAACAGATCAATTTTCAATTAAAAATAGAATAGTTTAAATTTTCAGTTAAAAAAAACTATTTTTTTAACAAAATAGTGAAATATTCAATGAAAAAAGGGGGTTTCAACTGAAATGATGAATCATCAATAAAAAAACTAAATTTTTAACACAGTAGTTTACCTTAAAAGTAAGTAGTTTATTTTTCGACCAAAAAGATGAATTCTCAACGAAAAATGTAATAGTTGATGTATCAATCAGAAAATACCTTTAGTTTAAAGCAAAAACAGATGAATTCAATAAAAAAAGACGAATTTTAAAGAAAACAGTTAAATCTTCAACCAAAACACATTAAATTTCAACCACACAGTTGTGATTATGTGAAAATAGATTAATTTTCAACACAAAAAGATGAATTTTGAACAAAAAACAATGGCATTCAACCAAAATTGTTGAATTTTCAACAAATTAATCAAATTAACTTCAACTTCAGTTTATTGAAAATTCTTACTCTTTATTGGAAAATAGGTAGAGACAATTGCCTTTCATTTTTTAGGCTCGAAGTTTGTTTCTCTCAGGTGAATAATTAACAGTTGGTCGTTCTTTTCGATCGAAATAAAACTGATAAAAGTTTTTAAGGAAGTTTGACCGTGAAGAAGCCTTGGAATAGCCGAATTTCCATAATCAGGATTTAAAGACAATCACTTTTACTACTTATTACCAACGATCTCTAAGTAGAGAGGCGTCTATAAGCAGATGTAAATTATCCATCACGTGTATTACGTAACACTATATGAATACATCATACATAATAAATATAATTATTATGACATTAGATGCTTTTGAAAAGTTTTCACAAATACAAAGATATAAATATTAGAAAATTTTTAAATCAAATAAAGAGAAAATTTTCCAGAAGCAGAAGATTATCTATAATAAAAATGGCTTGCCCTTGCTTACAAACTAGTTGACCAGAACATATACTTCATTATACATAAATGCTTGTGACGTAGACATTTTATCTATAACGTCATATCGGGACGCATTTAGAATTATCGATCAGTAAATTCTCGTCACAGGGCTAGACATTATAGATTAAGACGCTTCTATTTTTAAATCTACAAAGAACTATGCCTGATTCTTTTTTTAACGCCACAACATAATAATATACACAAGCTGAAAGAAGGTTAAAAACTAATTCCAAGAATTGTATAATTTTTTAGGTCAAGAATACGAGTCGCATTTTGTCTATACCAGAAGATGCAGTTTTGTTACAGCAAAACAATATGTTTATTTAGAAGAAGCTTCAAATGGAGTACGAAAATGCGTTTGCCAACCAAGTGTTTACCCTTTCGTTTTATGAAATGTAAATGTTGAAAATAGAATTTCATAATCATAGACGCTAGGTCAACAGAAAGCACACGGGTAGGTGACGAGAACTGAGATGCAGAGGACGTCTAATTTTCAGTGTGTTAGGCCGGAAGCGATTTCAAGATGGAAATGGATGGCACGTGGTGAACAACGCTCATATTTATACAAGAAAAGTGCAACGATTTTTAATTGGAGTGAGCTAGATTTGCATTTTTTTTCAATGCAATCGCAAATTTTATAGCGACTGAGCAACTGGCTCAAGATTAGGTAAGGTGTTAGACAAGGAAGCGTTATGTCCTCTTGGCTGTTTATTATATTCATGAATAAGTGCCTAAGAATGGCCCTCTTCGACGAACAAGGTGTAGATCTCGGGACAGTGAAGGCGCGTGGGTTAGCATTTGTAGATGATAAAATTGTCAATCAAAAAGAGACTTATGTCAAAAGAGTCAGACGAATGCTTGCCGAGAATGTTGAGCGAACTGAATACTAGCATGAAGAAAATGGGCCTTAAAATTAACGTGAATAAAAGAAAAAAAATTATGGTGTTTGAAAGAGAGGATGATAAAAAAGTATGCAGCATTGCCTTATAGACGATGAGAGGATAGAACAAGATTATTAATGGAGATATATGCAGACGTATAAATGAGGGTAGTGATGTTATCGGCAGTGTAGGTGCCATTACAAAAAGTAAAAATATAACAAATAAAGCTAAAATTGAAATTTAGCTCTGTACTTGCACCCGCACTGTGCTATACGCGGTAGCGAGACCTGGACCAACCAAGAAGAGGATAATAGCATAATAGTAAAATTAACGCGGTTGTCATGCAATTCCTGTGTAATGTATGCGACAAAACGTTAATGGACAAGGCGAAAAATGTGGTGCAAAACAACACTCTTGGACAAAAGTGAAAGAAATTTGTAAGGACGGTTTGGGCATGTTGAGAGAATGGAAGAAGAACGTCTGAGAAAACAAGTATATTATTTAGTTAAAGTAAATGGTAGGGTACCCAGAGGCAGACCGAAAGAATGTGAGAATGAGACCCTAAGTAGAAAAAATATAAAAAGCCATAAAAACAGAAGAGCTCGCATGAGAAAATGTATGGACGTAAAGTATGCTAATGTTGCATGCCAGGACAGGAAGGTCTGGCGACAAATAGTTTATAATAAATGTGTGATGAAGAGTTAGTGGAATGAGAGACGCCTCAAACGAAAGACCT
Source organism: Andricus quercusramuli (assembly GCA_932178445.1). NCBI lineage: Eukaryota > Metazoa > Arthropoda > Insecta > Hymenoptera > Cynipidae > Andricus > Andricus quercusramuli. Next base: position 311,813 of record CAKNXH010060825.1, on the reverse strand, counting down.
TGGATACTAATAGGCCCGCGTGTAGAGCCTTCCTTGGTGGATGTGATTAGAATAAAGAATATGGATCTTATTATGTGATCATTAACAAGCTTGCGTATTTTTGTGTGATCTATAACATATGATGACTCCGTAAAGATCTTTGCTTGGGGTGATTGCTAGCGAGATTGATCAGTGACCAGGGTATTTTGTTTGAATAATCAATACGGGAATTCCAGATTAATAAAAAAATCTATAACCCCCTCTTTATACCTATTCTCAAACACTTGCCTCTCTCACTTTTCTGATATAAACTCCTTGATCCCCGAGATTATAACGAGGCTAGAATAATAATATTAAAATAATCATAGAGGCTAGGTCAATAAAAAGCAGACGATTAGGAGCCGAAAACTGAGATGCAACTAGATTACTAGAGGACGTCTAAGTGTTAGTCTGTTAGGTCAAATGTGATTTCAAGTTGGAAATTGAGGGCACGTGGGGAACAAAGCTTATGCTTACACAAAAGAAGTGCAAAGATGCTTAATTGGAGTGAGCTAGATTTGCATTGTTTTCAATGCAATCGCAAATTTTCTAAATTAATATTATGATTTGACACGAGTGCAAATCCTTGGTTGACTTTCATTGATGAATGACTATATCAATCTGTTAGGGGCCATCCATAAACTAAGGAGTTTATCTCCTTTGTTTAAAAATCCTATTTTTGGTGGAAAATGAAAATATATTTGGTAAATAGTAATTTTTTGGTCAAAAATTCAACTACTTGGTTGAAATTTAAACTACTTTGTTAAAAATACAAGTTTTTTAGTTGAAGATTCATTTTTTTTGTTTGTAAAAAAAAATTTTTTTAATTAAAATGTAAATGTGCCATGTTCAGTTAACAATTGATATTTTCTAGTTGAAAATTCAGGTATGCATAAAAAATTCAACAATTTAAAAAAAAAATTAAACTATCCTTTAATTGAAAATTAACTTTTTGGTTTGAAATTTTATGAGAATTTAACTATTCGATGGAAAGTTATTATTATTATTTTTTTTTTTGATAAACCATACTTCTGGGTATGAAAATTAAACTGTTTTGTAGATAATTCGTCTTTTTTGCTTCAAAATTGGATAATTTTGTTGATAATTCGTCTTTTTTGTTGATAAATTAATTTTCTAGTGGAAAATCTATCTTCTTTGTTGAAAATGTCACTATTTAGTTAAAAATTAATCTTTTTTGTTTAAAATTCAACTACTTGGTTTAAAGTTGAACTACCTCAATAAAAATTCATTCTATTGATAATCACTTCTTTAGTTGAAAACATAATTTTTTTATTGACATTTGGTTTTGAGTAAAAATTATTATTTTTTTTATCTGAAAATTTAACTATTCCATTTTTGGTTGGAAATTCATCCTTCATAAGCTAAAGGCAAAAGAATCAGCTATGTGGTAGAAAACTCATGTAATTTGTTTAAAATTCGTCTTTTTGGTTAGAAAATTAACCTTTTTTAGTTGAAAACTCAACTCTTATGTTTCACACTTTAAGCAATCAAAAACAAATTTTTTGTAATTTAAAGATTTGAAAAATTACTGATCTTTAAGTCGGGAAATTAATAAATATTTTATAATTATAAGCGTTAACAACATTTTTATTCTGAGTTCTCAGAAATTGAAAATTGTCAAATTGAAAATTGGAAATTTTAATAGTGTGAAAAATGTTTTTGAATATTTAAAATCTATTCAATCTGGACTTAAAATATTTGATTTTTGAATAATGTCTAACTTACACAATTAAAAAATTGTTTATTTAGAACTGTAAATTTGAACAACGGCTAATTGGAATCATTAAAAATTAACAATTGTATAATTATAAAAATATTAATCAGCGAAAAAATAAATAATGATTAACATTAAGAATTCGTCACACTGAAACGTTTACACAAGATCAGTTAAAAATTTTAAGAAATCAATATTGTAAAAATTTGTTATTGAAACGTCCTCAATTGTTAAGTTTTATGTTTATGTTAAAAAATATACACATTGAAAGAATTTTGAAGTTCAAATATCCCATTGAAACATTTAAAAATTAGAATTATTCACAGGAAAACATTCGAAACTGAAAAATTAAATGTACCTTCGTACAAATGTTGAACGGTTTAAAATCAAAATATCTCTTAACCTCTAATTATGGACGTGCAGTCTCACAGACCCTACCATGCTTCTGATATGTGCCCCCCCCCCCCCCCCCACGTTCATCCACAAAGCTGGCCTTATTAGTAGCTTTAGTTTTAGTATGTGCTTTTTCCAAGGTAGACGCGCAAAGTGTACTCCTGTCTGTAATTGGTGAGTAATATCCATTGAAAGCTCATATGCGGTCCATGAAACCGCACGCCCACAATAGTGTCACAATTTTATTTTTCTGTTTAAATTTGTTTCAAGGTGTTTCAAACGTAAGATGTCACACACAAACAAACTTGAGCTAGATGCGGGTACCCTATTTGAGCAAAAAGTGACAAATTAGTATGGACGCATGGACGTGCGGTCTCCAAAGATGCACCATACTTCTGATATGTGGGTCCCTCCACCGACTGGTGTGAAAGATTTTTAATAATAAAAATTGATAAAATTGATGAATTTCTTATTCTAATGTCCCTTGATGTACTTGTATAAGTGAGATAACAAAAACTTCTTTACTTATTTAATTA
>CAKNXH010060825.1:257572-308731 GCA_932178445.1 Andricus quercusramuli | reverse complement strand
ACAGCTGTCGCTTTGGACCTCAGGTTCATGTTAGTGCAAAAATGAAATCACGTTCATACATAACGGTTAATAATTTTTACTTGATGCGAAACTTTGCAGTTTTATCAGTAAATTAAATTGAGTACGTTAAAATGTATACTTATCGTAAACTTCAATTTTTGCTTATAATGAAAACAAGATCTAGGTCAAAAATAATCAATAATAACTGCAATAAGCCTTTGGAAAATCCGAGAGGGAATCTGTGTGACCCAGATTAAAAGGGAACAAAATCTCATACTATGGATTAAACCACACACGTCAAACAGAACGTGACGCAACCTTAGCGAGAAAAGATTTGCAGAATGAAAGGATAAACCAGATTTATCGAATGAATAGATCAGTCTTTCGCAGAACTTCCAGATTTAGATCATTAATTCGTGATTCATGAAACCTCCTCGAAAGATTTAATTTTTTACAAAAGAAGAGTATGAATCTACCTCAATATTTTCGGATTTTACAATGTATGAAATTCGTATCATACATATACTTTTCTTTGCAAATACAGCTTAATTTATGCTTTCATAAATTATTCTGAAATTCAGCATTAATCAAACTTTATTTCCGATATGACTCTCTGCAAAATCGAAAACAACTTCGTCAACAAATTACGAGATATGTAATATTTCCTCAGTCACTTTCGTCTTTAACAGTCAACAGCTGTTCAAAAACAAGTATTATAATGCGCAGAAAAAAAATTATTTTTTGGTTTGCTATAGTGAAAAGTGACGGGTCAAGTTTAGAAAGTACTGACCCAACATTTATCTCTTTCGTTATACATAGTCTGGATTTTTCAACCTACTTTCTCAATAAATGATTAACGATACAATTTGGAGCATAGGTTCACTAGGGCGTCTATTTAACCTCCTTTTCGAGGCCAGAGTTCATAAATAGAATACAATTTTAGGAAACTATTATTGGAAACAGTAATCTCTAGTTCATTACTTCCAAAAATCATATAAAAAAGGATACGTTTTAACAACTAACAGGGTTGCTACAGGTCAGGAAATTGTTGACAGTCAGTGAATCTAAAATTGATCAGGGAAAGTCCGCGAAAACCTGAAAGGATCAGGGAATTTTCAATAAACTGAAGTTGAAGTTTCGGGGTCATCAATAAATTACGTAAGGTTCTGAAGCCCCTCATAAAATCTTACTAATTATCCAATCTTACCAATTATCTTAAGATTTTATTAACTTCGGGAATGAATATACTTATTATTATTATTACACCATTAAGCCATTTCCCTTTCGAGGTAGGCGTGACTTGCTCGGTTGGAAAATAGTAGTGTGTAGGTGGGTATATATGTATATAGGTGTTAAGTATATAGGTGCTAGGTATAGATATTTTAGATTGATCTGGAATTCTCGTGTTATTCATTTAAATGACACGTTTATTCCACAACACTGCTCCGACCCAGGTTGCTGATCAATCTCTTTACCGATCACTCCAAGTGAAGAGCCTCAGAAAATTGTTATGTGTGGTTCCCCACTTGGGCCATAAGTTCTGTAAATGAACTGAACATGAAAATTTAATAAAATTAGATTTAAAAACCCAAAATATTTTTATAATAAGTGAATCTTACAAAGGTATAATTGCATAGTTTTGTTGGTTGAGAATTCATCTTGTAGGTACAGATTTTTGTATTTCTTTGAGAACTAATTTTGTTAGAAAATTAATTTTCTTGTATAAAAATGTATCATTTGTGATTGAAAACACAAATGTTTGGTTGAGAATTAACCTGTTTTGGTGGAGGATACAACTATTTTGTTAAAAATTCGTATTTTTTAGTTGAATTCAATTTAATTTGATTTAAAATTAAAATCTTTCTTGTTAAAAAATCGTTTTTTTTTTTGGTTGAAGATTTACTTTTTATTCAATGGGAAGATTATATTGACCCTCGATGGAAAAAATTGTTTCTAATATTGGATGTTGATTTTGGCTTTAGGGTAATGTCCCTAAAGCCAAAATCAACATCCAATATTATAGAGAATTATTTACTTTTTAACTAAAAATATAGCTATTACATTTTAGATTTGAAAATGTATATTTTTTCGTTGAAAATTCATATATTTTGTTAAAAATTCGTCTTTCTTGAAGGAAAATTAATCTTCTTCGTTAGAAATTCATATTTTTATTCAGAAACTCAACAACTTGATTAAAATTTTATTTGTTGGATTGAAGATTTTTCATTTTAGTTCAAACTTAATTTTTTTGTTAAAAATTTACATAATTGGTTTAACTTTTACTTACTTTGTTCAAAATACAAGTATTTGGTCAAATTTTCTTCTTTTTGGTAAAAAAATTAATCTTCTTGGTCAAAAAACTATCTTTTGGTTGAAAAATTAACTATTTTGTGGAAAATTCGTTTTCTTTAATGAAAAATTAATTTTTTAAACTGAAAATGTAACGGATCTGTTCAACTATTTGGTTAAGAATTTATGTATTTTGTTGAGAAATCGTCTTTTTTGGTAGAAATATTAGCAATATAATAGCAATATTTTGACTAATTGAAAGTTCAACTACTGAATTTTTTGTTTAAAAATTTACTTTTTTTTAGTTGAAAATGTATGTATTTTGTGGAAAATTTGTCTGTTTGGTTAAAAATTCTACTATTTGGTTAAAAATTTCTTTTTGTCGCTTAATGATTCACTTCTATGGTTGCAAACTTAACTAGTTTATTGAAAATTTATTGTTATTTTTTACTGAAAATTAATTTTATTAAAATAAAAATTGAACTATTCTATTTTGCTGTTGAAAATTTACCTTTTTTAGTTGCCAATTCAAATTTTTTTTGTCGAGCTTTTTGTGTAGAAAATTAATATTTTTGGTTGAAAATTCAACTACTTGGTTGAACATTAACTTTTTTGGTTTAAGATTTATCATTTTAGTTGAAAGTTCATACTTTCGGGTCTTATTGGAGAAAAATTTATAACAATCAGGAAAAATGAAAAATTTATAAGGGAAATGTCAGGGAAAGTGAGGGAATTTCGAAATTGGAAATAGAAGACAATAGAAGAAGATTCTAAGAAGTTATCTCAATATTTCTGAATCGTTTAGCACTTGATGCAATTTTTTATTGAGGATTATTGGCGTCTATTGTATTTTAAGGGTCGACAGGTTACCAGGGCGATACCGACTATCTTTGGCTTCGGAGATGCTGGCTCAATGTCCTCTTCAGGGTCGGCGGCAGATTTAATTATTTCGCGAGAGGCCGAGATAATTGGCTCCTCAACCGAAATCATGAATACTACTTCTTTACGTGGCCTACACGATTATAGCTTTTTAATTAAAAAATACCTCAACTCTGAACAATCAAAAGTATTATATATATATATATCGAAAAACGCAGTATTGTGAAACTCAATAACGTCACGCGAGTTGCGAGCAAACATCCTCCACTTGTTTTCAATTTAAGAGGCAGCAATTCAAGAGTCTGATATTTAATAAATAAATTCTGAAGATATTTTAAGAAAAATAAATGATTTTCCAAGAAAAAAGTTGAATTTCAAACCAAATTGTTAACTCTTCAAGCTAAAAATACGAATTTTTTCGAAGCCAGTTAAATTTGCAACAAAAAAGTTAATTTTCAACTAAGAAACATGAATTTTAAACCATTAATAGTGACTTTTCTACCATAAGAGATCAATTTTAAATTGAACAGGGCAAATTTTTATCAAAACAGTTCAATTTTCTACCAAAAATGACGGCTTTAACAAATAATTTTAATTTTCAACCTGCAAAGATGCATTTTCAACCAAATGGTCGAATTTTTAAACAAAAAAGTTCATTTTCAACCAAGAAAGATGACTTTTCTACCATGAATGATGCATTTTAAATCATAATTGAAAAATTATTCAACTTTCAGAAATATGGTTGAATTTTTAACAAAATATGTAGTTGAGTTTTTAACCTATACAAAGATGAATTTTCAACAAAGCAGATTAATTTCCAACAAGAAAGTTCATTTAAAATCAAGAAATATGAATTTCCAACCAAGCAGTTGCGTTTTCGACTGAGAAAGATAAGTTTCCAACCATAAATGGAATTGTTAAAGTTTCAGAGAGAAAAAAAAACAATTCATAACAAACAAATAAATGTTTAACGAAACAATTCAATTATTCATCAAGGAGGTGAATCTTAAAAAAACAACTAAATTTTAACAAAGTAGTTTAACTTTCAACCCAATGGTTGAATTTGCAACTAAGAACGACGAATTTTCAACAAAATATTTGAATTTTCAATCTAAGATATGAAATTTTAACAAAATAGTTGACTTTTTAACTAAGAAAGGTACATTTTGAACCAAAAATGGAATAGCTAAATTTGCAGCTGAAAAAATTAATTTTCAATAAAAAATTTTGACGAATTATCAACAAAATACTTAAATGTTCAACCAAAGAGATGAATATTAAATAAAAAATATATTTTAACAAAGTAATTTAACTCTCAACTAAGTAGTTAAATTTTAAACAAAAAAAAAATTCAATTTTAACAAAATAGTTGTATTTTCAACAAAATTATTCAATTTTCAACGAAATCGTAGAATTTTTAATCAAAAGAGATTAATTTTAAACTAAAAATAGAATAGTAGAATTTTTAACTAACGAAATTTAACTATCAACCAGAAATAAATATTTTTTTAAAAACGTTTTTGGTCAAAATTTCAACTGCTTAGTTGAAAATTTAACTACTTTGTAGGAAATTCATTCTTTTATTATTTCATAATTTCCGATGAAAATTCATCTCTTTGGTTCAGCATTTATCTACTTTGTCAAAAATTCAATTTTTTGTTTGAAGATTTATCATTTTAGTTTAAAATTCAAAAATTTGGTAGAAATTATAACTATTTGATTGAGAATTAACTTTCTTGTTGAAAATTTATATATTTTGTTGAAAATTAATCTTTTTTTATTGAAATTTCAACTATTTGGCTGAAAGTTGAACTACTTTGTGAAAAATCCATTTTTTAAAGAATCACCCTCTAATTGAGAATTTAACTTTTTTTTTGAATATTCGTTTTTTTGTGTAAAACATTATCTTTTTCTTTTGAAAATTTAACTATTCCATTTTTAATTTTAAATATCGTGAAACTCAATAACGTCACGCGAGTTGCGAGCAAACATCCTCGACTTGTTTTCAATTTGAGTAGAAAATGCATGTATTTCGTTGGAAATTCATCTTTCTGGCCTCGTTTGTTGAAAATCCATCTTTGTAGGTTAAAAATGCAGTTATTTAGTTAAAAATTCAACTATTTAGTTAAAGTAATTTTTTGTCTAAAATACTACTGTTTTGTTGAAAATTCGTCCTTTTAGATTGAAAATTCATCTTTCCTGGTTGAAAACGAACTTTTTTGTTGAAAATTCAACTGTCTTCGAAAAATATAAGCTTTTTGGCTTGAAAATTAAACAGTTCGGTTAAAAAATTTAACTATTTTGTTGAAAATTCGTTTCTTTACTGACAAATATTTTAAAAACTGAAAATATACCTTCAATTTTCATCTATTTGGTTGAAAATTCAAGTATTTTGTCGAAAATGCAATATATTTGAAGCATTTCATATTCAATTCAATATGGTATATACTGTGTGTACACTCAGAAAAATGTTTGTTTAAATCAAACAAATCTTCCTCTGATATAGGGTCAAACAACGATTTGATTGATTCAAACAATATTTATTGAATTCGAACGCACCTTTGTTTAAGTCAAACAAATTTTATTTGACTCAAACAAATGATATCTTTGTTTTATTCCCCCATTATTTCTCTATTTTTGTGAAAAGTCACCGTATTTCCTCTGTTTTAAGAGCATTTCGGGCTGTGGATTAATTTTTTAAATTATTCTTGATTCATTAGCAAAGCTAATAAATACCTAGTCCAATAGGAGCTAAAATTGATTAATGAAATAGGTTGATAGTGAGAGTGTAAAGTTAACGAGAAAATCGTGTGGAACTTTGGCGCCCACCCACTCGAAACTAATACGTTACACCTGTTGATATCGGTTCTTCCAAATACTCTTGACAGACCACTAGCGTTGGTGGATACTGCAAGTGCACTTCATACGATTCAATTAAGGATCGTAGTCTCAGCATCGCATCCACGAGCAACGTAAAGCCTCGAGAGTAAAATTTCCTTGACAAGGTGCCAAATCTCATAACAATTGGCCATTTGCCCAAAATTGTCAAGGTAGTAGACACGCTCGAGTCTCCTTGTTTCTTTTGTCTCGTCTTAATAGCATTTGTAACAGACACGTGCCTAACATTCACGAGATAAAGATACCAAAACATAGGTTTTAAATAACTCGGAAAGAAGAGATCCTAAAAATGGTTTAATGTACTCTTATCATGTGATTTAAATCAGGGTGGCGAAAAACTCTCTTTTTAAAAATTCCCTGACTTTCACCTGACTTTTTTTTCTGACCAACTTTTTATTTTCTTTGACCATTAATATCAAACGTCACAGCCCAAAATGCTCTGAACACGGGGGAAATTGGATGATTTTTCACGAAAATAGGGGAATAAATTCTTTTTATTAAAATTATTGTCGGTACCAAATTGAATTAAATGTGAAACGAATTTTCAGTAAAATAGTTCATTTTTCAACCAGAGATGAGTTTTCAACTGAAATGTTGAATCTTTAACAAAAAAATGAATTTTTAATCAAGATTAATTTTGTGCTCAAGAAGATGAATTTTCAACGAAATACATAGTTGAATTTTCAACTGAAATGATGAATCTTCAACAACAACAAAAAATGAATTTTGAACGAAGATTAATTTTGTACTAAAAAAGATTAATTTTCAACCAAAAGTTGAATTTTCAACTAGAAAATATAAATTTTCAACCAAAAATGGAATAGGTAAATTTGAAGTTAAAAATTAAATTTCAAACAAACAAACAAAATTAATTTTGAAAAAAGTATTTCAACCAAGTATAGTTGAATTCTCAAACAAAAAGATGAATTTTGTACCAAAAAAGACGAATTTTGAACAAGAAACATGCGAATTTTCCAATAAAAAATATCAATTTTTAACCAAAAATGAAATAATTTAATTTTCAAATGAAACGATTAATTTTCAGCGAAAGAAAAACGAATTCTCACAAAATTAATTTTGCAACAAAAATACGAATTTTGAACAAAACAGCTGAATTTCTAACCAAAGAGATAAATTTTTGACTAACACGATGAATATTCAATAACTTCTTGTTTTTAACAAAGAAATTCAACTTTCCACCAAGTAAAATTGGATTTTCAACGAAGTATAGTTGAATTTCAAAATAAAAAAGATCTGTCTTCAACCAAAAATGAAATAATTTAATTTCAACCAAAATAGTTTAATTTTTGACCCAAATAGTTGAATGTTCAAATAAAAAAGATCTGCCTTCAACCAAAAATGAAATAATTTAATTTCAACCAAAATAGTTGAATTTTTGACCCAAATAGTTGAATTTCTACCAAGAAAGAAATAATTTAATTTCCGGTTAAAACGATTTCGTTTCAGAAAAGAAAAACGAATTTTCACAAAATGATTAGACTTGCAACAACAAATAAACGAATTTTGAGCGAAAAAGATAAATTTTCAAGTAAAACGATGAACCTTCAATAAAAATTTGTTAACAAAGACGTATAGTTGATTTTTCAAGCAAAAAATGAATTTTTCACTAAAAATACGAATTTTAAACAAAATACATAAATTTTCAACCAAATAATTGAATTTTTAACCAAAAAACAAGAATTCCTAACGAAAAATGTAATAGTTGAAATTTCAACCAAAATAGCTGCATTTTTGACCTAAATAGTTGAATTTTTAACCTACAAAGAGGAATTTTCAACGAAATATTCGAATTTTAAAACGAAAAAGAGTTAATTTCAACCAACAACAGTTGCATTTGCATCCGAATAGTTAAATTTTCAACTTAAGTAGATCAATATTCAACCAAAAATGAAATATTAAAATTTTCAGTTAGAAAGATTTTGTTAAAAAAGAAAAGAAAAACGAATATTCAACAAATTAGTTAAATTTTAACCAAAACAGTGAACTTTCAAAGAAAATAGACGAATTTTCAACAAAGTAATTTAAATTTCAACCAAAATGCGAATTTTTAATCTAATAGTTGATTTTCAACCAAATGGTCGAATTTTCTATCAAACAACCGAGCGTCTCGTCCCGAAATTCGGGCTGAGTAGTGAAGTATTTTTCATAAGCTTGGCTAGTCGTCCCGAATTCTCGGGACGACTAGTCCATCCCCTTTTCCATCTTCCCCAATTTTTCGGGACGACTAGCCACAGCCATTGAAAAAAGACGAGTTTACACCAAAAAAGTTAATTTTTTTACCAGAAAGATAATTTCGAAACAAAATAATTAAATTTTTAACGAAATAGTAGAAATTTTAAACAAAAGAAATAAATTCAGACCAAAAATATTGGAGTAGGCTTTCAACTAAAAAGATATAGGTTTCAAACAAAAAAAAGTGAAATTTTCTTATTGGGTTCTATTAATTCAGTTCACATTTAAGCAAAAAAAAACGAGAAAAAGGTGCCGTTTTTTTAAATCAGGAAAAAGGAGGAATTCTTTAACAAAGGGGGAAAAAGGTTAATATAGGGGAAAGAGTGTGAAGCATATTGAAAGATCAGAATTTTAACTTTGTAACATTTTTAACATAGAATCTTTTATACACGGAATAAAATAATTTCAAATTTGAATTTTCAAATTCATTCTTCCTAATTTTTGCAAGATTTTTTTCAAAATCCCTATTTGTTCCCTGACGAAGAAAATTCCCTGGGTTTTCACTGATTTTCCTCCACATACAGCCAAATTTGTTTCATTTTTATTGAAATTAAATAAAAACGAAATAAATTACTTTTTTCAAAAATGCGTTAAACAATTGTTTTGCAAGAGAACAGCTTGTTGAATTCAAGATAAATACCTATTACATAAATTGATTACTTTAAAGCATTTTGAATGATGTCATGGAATTATCTGCTTATCTGCACCGATGACGCTTTTAACGCATCTACCGTCCGACAAACGTAATCAGTTGCACCTGTCAAACTACGTCGTGAAATATTTTGACATAGAAATGAATATAATATAAACATAAACGGAATTGCATAAGAGCGTGCGTCAATGTTCTGTTTCGTAAAGGTTATAACCATAAGGTGATACCAGGATAATTACTGATAATGATTTGAAACTTTGGAAAATTGAATTTTGTTTTGATGATAAAGGGGAACGAAGTTTTTTTTATTTTTTGAAAATGGATTTTTTGTCTCAAGAATTTATACTGTGTGGATACGTGCAACTGATATTCACAAGAAAAAAGAGTTTAAACGAACGAGTGACACGTGTTATGACAAGACATTAAAATGCAACAATTATTTTTTATGCTATGTAGACACTAGACAGATTCGTGAGCAAAGATCATATGTCATCATATCAGAGCGTTTGAAGAGAGCGATGATCCTGGAGTTAATAAACTCAAACAAGAGCCCCTAATTTAATCATTTTTATCAAATACTTTTTATTTGAGTCAGAAGAAGATTGGAATTTTAAAAGAAAATGAATTTTGGATGCATCAAAGCTCACATTGTTAAATTTTAAAGTTGTAAACTATTCAATTATGAATATTTTGTTCGAAATTGTTGAACTTTAAACAAATATGATTTAAGGCTTTCAATGAAACATTTCACTGGGATATTTTCCAAATTTTAGTATTTGTATTTTTAATTGGTCGGTTTGGAAAACTTCTACAGTGAACTCTCACTTATTCTACGGGCCGAGAAATGTAAACATTCGGATATTCGAAGCTGCAGGGGCCCCCACCTCTACCGCGAGTCGTGGGGTGATATTGTCAAGCGACGTTCATTGGCTGTCCCTGCCTTGTATCGATGTGCGCATTGTAAGCATGCGTGCGTCCTTGCAAGAAACGAGGGCTTCCCGCTCTTCGGGCCTCTTTTTAACTGGTTATCAGACACTGAAGCAGGCGTACCATACAGGGACAGTGGTGGGAGGTGAAGGGGCTTCGCCACTTGGAATATCCAAACGGGAGAGACTTGGAATGAGTGAACCTAGGAATAAGTGACAGTTCACTGTAGTACATACGTCTGTAGAATGCTATAATTTTGCATTTATCAAATTTGAACCTATAGGTATATACAACTTAAAATACTTTTTGAAATTATCAGAACATTTTCCCGATACTAATTTCGAAATAGTTCAATACGCCTGTTGGGTAGCTACGGCAGCGCCACCAATTTGGAACTATTGGGAAAAAATTTGAAGTCCAATTCAATATTAACGAAAAATCTTACAGTAAACAATTAGTTTAACCCAATATTTCGCGTATCAGATAGCGCTGTTGTCAAAGTCACAGAGTTATCCTACAGGTGTATTGTTAATGAACCTATTTGAAACTGGTCAATTTTTGAAATTTTAATTTGAAATTGTTCAAGTTGTTACGATTCTAATTTACACTATTTAATTTTCAGAGCTTAACATTTCTATTCGTTTATTTTCAAGTTAAAAGCGTGTAATTTAAAACGTTTTCACTTCAAAAAATTATTCCATTTCGAGTGTTACAATGTAAAATTTTCAAAAATTACTTTTTCAATGTAGCAAGATAAAATTTCAAATAGTTCAACTATGGAAGTTTGTAATTTCAATTTTAAATGCTAATTTATTACGAATTCAACACAAATCGTATTCGTCACTCTTTGCCCTTTTCAGAATGTCGAAGAATGAACAATGAAAGCACCCAACTGGATATTATAAGGTTACAATGATGACGGAAAAGCTGCAAGTGAAAAGCTCTCCTGACCTTTAAAGGCCTTCATCCTTTATCCATTCACTTGTAAAATACACTTCTAGACAATTTCTTGGTGATTATGATTAAAGGCTTTTCAGAACTTTATACCAAACAAATAATCCTGCCCATGAAATGGAATACAATATTGTCTCAATAAAATTATTTATCCCACCCACTTATATATCTTTGAGAAAAACAGATGGTTGGGACAAACAAAAACAAAAATTTGTTTTTTTTGAGCCAAAAAAAAAACTTGGTTTTTAAGTCAAAATACACATTTTTCTGAGTTAACCAAACTTTTTGTGGGGCAGCAAGAGTTTCTTTGAAGAAACAAAATTGTGTTGTTGTCCCAACAAAACAGTTTCTCAGTGTACTTATCAACTCATACGAAGTATAAGATTCTTTCAAACTTCACAGAAAAAAAATTCTCCCAAATCTGAGAAAAATATCGCGATTATCCTTGAATATAGTTGAATAATAGGGGAAAAAATTCCCTAAAAATAAAATTAATGTATAGTTTACATATTTAATTTAATATAAAACGCTTTGAATTTCTTAGAATTCAAGTCAAAATATCTTGCATTTTCAACCAAAAAAGATTTCCTTTCTACCAAAAGATATAGATTTTTAACAAGATAGATAATTTTTAACCAAACAAGAAGATTAATTTTCTACCAAAAAGACGAAGTGTCCCGTCATAGCAATAAAGATGAAATTTCAAACAAAAAGATTAATTTTCAAACAAATGGTCGAATTTTCGTAGCAAAAAATTGATTTTTTTAGAAGAGAGTTAAATTTGCAAAAAGTTAATTTTAAACAAAATAGTTGAATCCTCAGCCAAAAAAATGAATTTTTAATAAAGTAGTTTAACTTCCACCCAAGTAGTTGAATTTGCAACAAAAAAAGATGAATTTCTTAACAAAATTCGTAATAGTTGATATTTCTACCAAAAAAGTTTTAAAATAAAAATACAGTTGAATTAAACCCAAGAAGACGATCTTTACTGAAATATCCTTAAGTATCTTGAAGTCAGAAGTAGGTGTACACCCAATCGGTCGAGTTGTCGACCCCTCGATAACGATTTTCATTTTTAACAAAAAACAGTTGAATTTTACCAAAAGAGGCGAATTCTACACTGAACAGGTATGTTTTTAACCAAAGAGGTAAAATTACAACTGAAGTTGTAAAACTTCAACTGGAATAGGTAAATTTCCAGTTGAAGAAATTAATTTTCAACAAAGGAGAACGAATTTTCATCCAAAGTAATAAGTTTTAAACTAAAATGAAGAATCTTCAAATAAAACAATCAATTTTTAACAAAGTAGCTCCTTTTAAACCAAATAATTGAATTTTCAATTAAAATTAATTAACTTTTAACCGAAAATTGTTGGATTTTCTTACTGGGTTCTATTAAATTAGTTGGAATTTAAACGAAAAAAACGCGAAATTTCTTTAAAACAGAGGAAAAAAGAATTCTTTGAAAGAGGGGACAAAAGGGAGTAGGGGTAAAAGTGTGAAGTCTGTAATTAAAATATGGGATGAACAAAATTCTTGAATAATTTAATAGAAATTTCGAAAAATCTGCACAAATTTTCAGTTTTAAAAGCTTTAAATTAAAAGTAGAAAAAACCAGTACGAGGTAAATAGAACAATTTTTTAAAGCATAATATTGATAAATGATGAACAAGTGGAGAAAGTATTACACACCAAATTAAAGCTCGAATATTCATTTGAAAGACAGCCATTCAGTCACATGAATTGTATTAGCCATTTATTATATATTTTATACTTTTTTAACACGTTGCACTCTTATTCAGATCGTACTGTTCCGGTAGGAGGTGAATATTCACATTTTAAGCCTTTCAGATAAATGATCGAAGGCTGTTGTGTACACATTTATGAAAAAATGATCCAAAACTGTTATTCAAAAGAAAAAAAAATCCATTGATGCAGTCATTACTTTTCAATATGTTATACAAATTCAACGAGCTACCAACTCTTATAATAGACAAGAAACTGCGAATAATTGTATTTGGTTATGTTGGTAAAAGGCGTCAACTTGCTTATTTATTCAAAAGTTGTTTTGTTGGTATGACTTACGTGTTTGTGCTCACACCCTAAATACTCAAACCTAACCTTTCAACAATTTTATTCAGCTCATACTGAATGTCACATCTCATAAAAACACGTGAAATCTTTCCGATGAAAATGAAGAGAACTAATCTTCAGACAATTTTGAAGTCAAAAGTTTGACGAATCAAAGGAAACAGTGAATGAATAGTGGAAGCAATTTAAATCCTTAAAAAATGATAATCTGTCCCTTTTTCCCATTATTCAGGTCATACTGGTATTCATCTCCTAATGGTTTCCCCTACTTATATTTCAAGTTGAGAAATGAAGAGTAACGGACATAGTAATCCAATATACTGACGCAGGAAAATGAGTAAAATTTTGAATCTTGAACTTTACTCAATATATTGTGAGTAAACAATAAATAGGAATTTAAACTATTTTTCAAGGGATTGAAGGGTGGATGACCCTTCTGCACGAGGCTTGTACATACCACATGTGGAAAAGTTTTGATGCCTTCTGGGTACTAACTAAACTGATGTCATGAGACGTCGCACAATTTTATCACTCAAACTCGCGCGTGACCATTGAAGGTGAACTGGTGAAAAAGTCCAGCACGTGTGATAATTACCGAAAGGTCATAAAAAATAATTTTCCGATTAGAAACATAGCGATAGGTTTAAATTTATTGTTTCGTTCCTAAGCCATAAAAATAATCAATATTCTATCGCTCTTGTAACAATTGCTGCGACCAATTTTGGCGACAAATTTTAAGTTTTTGCTGAGTTCTTTCGCGTTTCTAGTTAGTACAGTTGGCCAAAATGATCTCAAAACAGGAGAAATAGGGTGATTTTTAACGAAAATAGGGGAGCATATTCTTTGAAATAAAATTAATGTAAATACCATTTTCAAACAAATGGTGGAATTTTTAAACAAAAAAGATTCTCTAACGAAAGAGATGCATTTTCACCACAGAAAGACGAATTTTCAACAACAAAAATTATTATGAAACAAACAGTTGCATTAACATCCAAATAGTTGAACTTTCAAGCAAAAGAGACGGTTTTTCGAGAAAACAGTGAAGTTTTCGATCTGAAAAGATGACACTTAAAACATAGTTAAATGTTCAAACAAATAATTTAAACTTTAACAAAATTGTTGAATTTTCAACCAAACAGCTGAGTTTTTAACCTACAAAGATGATTTTTCAACGAAGCAGATTAATTTCCTACAAAAAAAGGCGATTTTTATATAAAATACATCAATTTTCAACTATCAAATAAAAGTTTGTAACTGAAAATGGAACTTTTAAATTTCCAGTTAAAGAGAAACTAATTTTAAAAAACACAATTTTCAACAATTTGAATTCAGCTAAAAAATACGACTTATTTGAATAATTTAATGTTCAACCAAAAAGATGAATTTTCAGGAAAGAAGATTAATATTCTACTCGAGAAGACGAATTACGAACAAAATATATGAATTTTTCAAAAAAATTTGAATTTTCAATTTTTTAAAGATAAATTTTCAACAAAAAATGGAACAATTTAATTATTTTGAAATCCAGAAAGATAAATATCTATAATACATACATTTGAATTTCAACCCAAAGATATGAATTTTCACGAAAAATTTTTATTTCTATCAAAAAGTTAAATTTAAAAAAAAAAATTAATTGTCAACCAAATAGTTTAATTATCCACCAAATTATTGAACATTCAATACAAGCAGACGAATTTTCTTCAGAACAGATGAATTTTCAACAAAAAAAGTTTATTTACAACCAAATCGTTAAATTTCCAACCTAAATGACGAATCTTCGATAAAAAAAGAAGAATTTTCAACAAAATAGTTAAATTGTCAGCCACCACTAATTTACTTTCAACCAAACAGTTGTATTTTTAGCCAGAAAGATTAATTTTCTATCAAAAAGACGAATTTTTAAATCAAAATACATGTTTAAATTGAAGAATAGATATAGAATAGTTGAATTTTCAACAGGAAGAGATCGGTTTTCAATTAAAAGTATCAATTTTCTACAAAAAATAAAAAGGTTACAGTTCCAGTTGGAAAATTAATTTTCTACAACAAAAATCGAATTTTCAACAGAATAGTTTAACTTTCAATAAAAGAGCTGAATTTTCAACTTAAATGGTGAATCTTTAACAACGAAAATTAATTTTCTAATAAAAAAGACCAATTTTCAATAAAATACATGAATTGCTAAACAAGCAGTCGAATTTTCAAATAAAAAAGATATACATTTTCAACCAAAAAGTTGAATTTTGGATTAAAAAAGACCAATCTTTATCCAAGAATCGAAAAGTTAATTTTTGAGTTTAAAAAATTAATTTTCAACCATAAATGTATGTAGTTAAACTTTCAACCAAGTAATTGAATCTTAGCCAAAAAAGATTACTGTTTAACAAAATAGTTATATTTTTATCAAAATAATTACATTTTTCAACCAAACAGTAGCATTTTGAACCAAACGAGATCAATTCCCAACCAAAAATATAATATTAGTCTTTTCAACCAAAAATAGTTGGATTTTCTGATTGGGTTCTAGTCATTCAGTTCGCATTTAAGCGAAAAAACGAGAAAAAGAGCAAGTTTTTTGAAAACAGGGGGAAAGAGAAGCATTCTGCAAAAAAGGGAAACAGCCCCCCCCCCTCCTTGTAGCCAAGCGTAGTTTTTGGCGCGACCCTCAAATTGGTATCGTAATTTATGGATGGCCCCTAAGTCGCAATTTAGGTCACCTATATTCTATAATGCTTTTATCTGAATCGATTTCCGCGCGAAATTGCGTTGGGAATTAATTTACGAATCCACGTGAAAAAGAGGGCTGAAAGTGGGCCAACGTATGAGACACCAATTCACTTGATTTTCTGTCACGTGGGGAATGCTATATTGTTCTGTTTTGAACCATTTACTAGCGACGCAGTCAGAGTATCATATACTCAATTCTGAATAAACAGTAATTATTCAATCATAATTAAATACTGTAATCATTCAATCAAAATTTAAGGTACGTAACAATTCCGCACGAATCTTCTTTGAAAAACAGGGCTCGGATCGACAGACTTAGAAATATTCGCCTAAAATTACAAAGAAAGTCGCACAGAATTTCGAAAAAAATCCAGAAAAAGTCGCATCAAATTTTTAAAGGTGGTGAAAAAAAGTTAGTATCAGGCATTGAATGACTGAAATAATAACTTTATTTGTTCAGAAATATAGAGTACATATTTCAAATTGATTTTCAAATATTCTTTGAACATTCAAAATGAACTTTAAAATTAAAAACATTTTTAACAATATTCATACAGCATGAAGGATTCTGAATCTCGGCTTAAAATATTTCTTTCTGAACAGTTAAACTGGTTATAATTAATATTAATTTTGAATTTCAAAAACATTCATTTTGAACATTTTAAACTTGAAATTACTCGACAATATATTGCATTTTCAACAAATTAGTTGAATTTTGTACCAAAAGAGACGAATATTTAATGAAGTAATTGAAGTTTTAGCCAAATAGTTGAATTTTTAACCTACAAAGATACATTTTCAAAGAATTGTTAGAATTTTTAAGCAAAAAGAATTAACCATAAATAAATAGTAGCTAAAATTTCAAGCCAAAAGGACGAATTTTGTGAAATACAGTTGAATTATCAGCCTGAAAAGTTGAATTATTAATGAAAAAAAAATCATTTACAACAAAGAAAGATGACTTTTCAACCAAATAGTTGAATTAAAAAACAAATTAATTTTCAAACAAAAGGACATATTTTCAACCAAAAAGGACAACTTTTCAACCACAAAAGGTGAATTTTCAATCCCTAAAGACAAATTTGCTGTCTAACAAGATTAATGTTCAACAAATAGTTGAATTTCCAACCAAATAGTGGAATTTACAAGACAAGTAGACGAATTTTTAGAAGACACTTTAAAAAGTAGAATTTTTAACAAACAGATCGTTTGAAACTAAGAAAGATGATTTTTTTAAACAAATAGTTGTATCATTAATAAAAAAATATTTTTTAACCAAATCGTTGCATTTAAGACAAAATAGTTAGACTTTCAATCACGAGATACGAACTTTCAACCAAATGGTAGATTTTTCAACTAAAAAAGATAACTTTTCAACCAAAAATTGAATCTTTGAATTTTCAGTTTAAAAAATTAAATTGGAAAAATGATTTTCTCAGTTAAAAAAGACGACTCTTTAACAAAATACTCAAATCCTCAACGAAAAAGATGCATTTTCAACAAAGAAGTTTAATTTTCGACCCCAAAATGAAAATGAATTTTGAACAAAAAAAATTAGTGTTCCAACAAATAGTAGAATTTTCATTTCATGAAGGATAAATTTTCAACCAAAAATGGAGCAATATTAGAGTTTTCATAAAAAATTTAATTTTTCGCCAAATAATTGAATTTTCAACTATAATTATAAATCTTCAACCAAACAAAAAAATGAATTTTTCAAAAAGCAGTTTAACTATAAACCGAGTAGTTTATTTTTTCACAAAAAAATATAAGTTCTCGATAATAAATTCTCAATTTTAACGAAGCAAAAGATTTTTCTTTTAAACATTTGAATAAAAACTGAAAAGACGAATTTTCAATAAAATAGTTGAATCTCCAACCAAAACAGATTAATTTTCAACAGGCGCCGACTGGCCATATGGAATTTGGGAGATTTCCCGGTGGGCCGCTAGTTTTGAGGGCCGCCGAGGGCCTACTAAAAAATGAGAGAGCAGACGATATCGTTTTTTCTCTCTCTAATAGTTAAAAAATTAGTATAATGCCAGGGGCGCGTTGATGTCCTAGTCCGTCCCTGATTTTCAACCAAGCAGTTGTATTTTTAACCAAATAGGGCGAATTTTCAACTTATTCTAATTCTAAATATGAAGCTAAAATTAAAATTATAATTCTTTACGGAAATTTCCAGTTCTATCTCACAATTATAATTCTTTTACAAAATTTCCTATCGTAAAGACAAAATACGAAATCTTTGCGGAAATTTCCTGTCCTGAAATTAAAATTGTAATTCTTTACGAAATTTCCTTTTCAAAAGTCAAAATTATAATTTGTTAAGGTAATTTTCAGTCCGAATAGTCAAAGTAATATTCCTTTACTGAAATTCCCTGTCCCAAACTCAAAATAATAATTATTCACAAAAGTTCCCGGTCCCAAAGTAAAAATTATTAAAATTATTAGCGGAAATTCGCTGTCCGAATGTATTCCCTGCGCCAACTTAGAATAATAAATTATATCGAAAATTCCCTGTCTCAAAGTCGAAATTATAATTCTTTACTGAAATCCCATGTTTCAACTCAGAACTATAATTCTTTTAAAAAATTTACTGTTTCAAGTCAGAATTGTAATTCTTTTGGAAATTCTCTACTCTAAGTGAGAATTATGATTTCTTCGTTTCCCGGTTTTCCCGATTTCCCGGTTCGGTAGACACCCTGAGACCGATTTACCGCATTTACCGCGATCTTGCAAATAAATTCTTCACTCTAACTTTTCAGAGAATTCTGATTTAATTTGGAATTTTTTTAAGTACTCTAATCTTTTATTTAACTTCTAGGAATAAAAACTAGCACGTGAAAAAATATAGGCATGGTATTCAAGGTTCTTGTAAAAAGTGGAAAAATACCTAATAGAATGTAAATAGGAAAAAGTGTGAATTGGACGTTATTTGGGAGTAGAACTGAAAGCGGGTAGAAAGCTTGATTTAGGAAAATTTATGTTTCTATAAATAGATTGTAGATGAGAAGTGTATGTATATTAAAAAAGCATTTACTGTGATGGAATATTTTGTAATATTTGTTGCTAACGCTGTATTACTGCCGCTCATAAATTACTATTTCCATATTATATGCTTATTATATTCTCATTAGAAGACTTGGGCTATTTTTAGTTGTCTCATTAGTACTTCTCACACTATAAGAGAAAAGATTTTATGACTACGCCATTATCGAACAAGCTTGTTGTAAAAAGAGTTTAAGAAGTTGCTACATAATTAAATTGTGATTCATTGCAATTCGAGTAAACTTACCGAGATGTGACAACGACGATAGGGAATCTGTAAAAAAAAATCAAATTAAATTTTTATTCCCATTAAGAGACAAAAATAAAAATAAATAGTTTTTGAAGTGAAAATGTAAGTATAGATAGGGTGACCAGACGTCCTGATTTATCAGGACATATTCTGATTTGTATCGCTTGTTTCATATCGATTTGTTTCATGCGCAAAAACGAAAAATCATAATTTTTATTGCGCGTGAATGAATTGAGCGGACTAGTTAAATTTCGAGAACTTGAGATTTGTGAAATTTTACTAATGCTTAAAAAGAAAGGGGAACATCGAATTGCCTAAAAAAATGGAAGTTCTGAAAAGTATTTAAAATAATTGAAATATTGTACAGATTGTACTCAATTATTTAAATGAAAATATTCTTGAAAAAGTTAGTTGTGTGATTTATAAACTTATTGAACGAAAATACAGTTTTATTATTATGTTCAAATTCAACAACTTCGTTTAAAACAAAAAAAGTTAATCTTTTTTGTTAAAAATTCAATTGTTTTGTAGAAAATTCGTCCTTTTCGATATAGAAATTCTACATTTTGGATGACATTTGTTTCTTTATTAACTGAAAACTTTTCGTTGTTTGAAAATTGGTCCTTTTGGTTTGAAAATTCATCTGTTGCCGTAGAATTATGTCCTTTCTTTGGCTGAAAATGCAACTGCTCGGTTGAAAACTAATCTTTCTTGATCGAGAATTTTCAACTATCTCGTTCAAATTTCGTCTGTCAAATAACATTTTTTTTGTTGAAATATCCACTATTCCATTTTTCGTTAAAAATTCAACTACTTAGTTGAAACTGTATCTTTTTTGTTGAGAATTAATGTATTGTGTTGAAAATTAATTTCTTTGGTTAAAACTGTAACTATTTTGTTTGTACATCGTTTTTTTCTGTTAAAAAATTATTTTTCATAGTTTAAATTTTTAAAATTTAATTCTATAGTTGAAAAGGTTTGTGCAAAATCCTTTTTTTTTATGTTAAAAATTCCACTCATTGTCGAATATTAACTTTTTTCTTAAAAATTCATATTTTTGGTTTGAAAATTTAACTGTTTTCTAGAAAATTTATTATTTTGGCATAAAAAGTTTTTAACTGGATCACAATTAATTTTTTAACTGAATATTTAACTGCTTCATTTTTTGGGGAAACATTTATCTTTTTTAGTTGGGAATTCATGCATTTTGTTGAGAATATTTTCTTTGGTTAAAACTTTGACTATATTGTCTGTATATCTTTATTTATTCGTTAAAAATTAATTTTTTTACTGAAAATTTATATTTTTTAGTTAAAATTCATGTATTTTGTTGGAAATTCTTCTTTTTGGTAGAAAATTAATCTTTATGGTACAAAATAATTGTTTCTGGCCATAAACGCAACTATCAGTTTGAAAATTAAAATTTCAACGGAAAATTTATCTTCTTTTTGGTTGAAAATTAATTTTTTTTTAGTTGAAAATTCAACTATTCAGTTGAAAATTCGTTTTTTATGATTAAAAATTAATTCTCTTGATTGTAAATATAATTATTCCATTTTGGGTTGAAAATTGATCTACACTCAAAAAAATGTTTGCTTCAATCAAACAAATTTTTTCTTTGATATAGGGTTAAACAAATATTTGTTTGATTCAAATAAAATTTATTTGGTTCAAACACACCATTGTTTAACTCAAAATAATTTCATTAAAATCAAACAAATTCTATCTTTGATATAGGGACAAACAAATGATTGCTTGATTCAAACAAACATTTTTCTCAGTGGTTTTCAATAGCAAATTCATCTATTTTATTGAAAATTCTTTTTTTTTTTTGCTAGAAAATTAATCTTTTTTGCTGAAAACTCTTTTTTTTTTGTTTGTTAAAGTTTCTTCATTTCAGTTGAAAATTCATTTCTTTGGTGAAAAATTCAAATATTCTTTTAAAAATTCATGTCTTCTGTGAAATAATCATGTTTTCTAGTAGAAAATTAATCTTATTGGTCAAAAACGTATCTTTCTGCTGGTAGATCATTAATTTCTTTGGTTGAAAATTTAACCTGAAAGAAAAATTTGTAACGGTCCAGGAAAATGAAAAACTGGCCAGGGAAAAGTCGGGGAAAGTTAGGAAAGCCCGAAATTGGTATTTTGCAGCAACCCTGTTTTTTAAATAACGTGTCTTAATTATAATAATTCACATGTCTCGAACATTGCCACTACCCTTGAAACTATGTTTCTTCTTAACCAAATAGAGTGATCAATTTTTCGAACGGTATTGATTTTAAACTATCTTTGTACGGAAGAAAAAAATAGAAAAAGCTGTCGCAATAAAATATATAAAAATAGATAAAGCTGAGGATGTGAGGGTCAGTCCATATAGTTAGCCGCAATTTGTTGTCACGACGACAATGAAGTTCAAGGAAAAACCGATATCGATGGTGGCATTTTTACAACATTTCCTTATTATACGTTTGCACGCGCGTTTCGCTATAAATAGAAGCGATTCCCTATCATATGCCTTTCAGAGATAACTTCACGGAATTGTCGTTAAAAATTAATTAGCACACTTATGTCAGATTTTCGCTGCAAATTTTGGCACTGGTATTGAGGCAAAGTAAATGTTCTGTGCAGATTTATATGACGATATCTGAAAGTGTACATTAACAAATATGCAAAGGTTCATATGCGACACGTGGCATAAGAGGTCGTCCATAAACTACGTTACCAGTTTGAGGGGGGGGGGGGGCGTTAAAAACTACGGCTGGTAGCATGAGGTGAAGGGAGGGACACAGGAAAATCTACTATTATATTTTTAGTTCGAAATTAATCTCGTTTGGTTCAAAATTCTAGTATTTGGTTGAGAATGTTATTATTTTTCGAAAATGCAACTATTTTGTTGAAAAATCATCTTTTTCGGTCAGAAAGTCATCGTTTTCGTTGAAAATATAACTATTTGCTTAAGAATTCATATTTTTAGTTGAAAATATAATTACTTGCTTGAAAGGTGAACTAGTTGGTTGAAAATTCACATTTGTTAAAGATTCACTTCCTTGGTTGAAAATTGAACTATTCCTTTTTTAGAAAATTTATATTCCGGGTTAAAAAAATCATCTTTGAGTTGAACTCTGTTGTTGAAAATTCATCTTTTTAAGAATCATCATTTTAGTTGAAAATTCGTCTCCTTTGTTGAAAATGTAAATATTCTGTTGAAAATAAGTTTTTTTTCTTCGGTTGAAAATTGATTTTTTGAACTAAAAATGTAACTATTCCATTTTTTTGTTGAAAATTGATATTTTATATGATACTTAATCTTTTGTAATGAAACATTCGTATATTTTGTAAAAAATTTGTCTATTTTGTTGAAAATTAATCTTCTTGGTCGACAATGCATCCTTTTTGATTAAACATGCAACTGGTTGGGTCTAAACTAATCTGGTATAGTTAAGAATTTAAGACTTTGGTAGAAATTAAAATTATTAGGTCGAAAATGAACTTCTTTGTCGGCAATGAACAATTTTCATGACAATTTAACTTTTTGGTAGAAAATGATGAAAATTCGTGTTTTTGATAGAATATTAATGTTCTTGATGAAAAAGTAATATTTTTAACTGAAAATTCCACTATTCCGTTAAAAATTCATCTGTTTTGGTTGAATGTTGGTTGAAAGTTATCTTGCGGATAAAAAAATTAGTTTTTTTTTTAGTTAAGAATTAATTAATTGTTAAAATGCAACTGTTTGGTTTTAAATTAACCTGTTTTGTTAATGATTCAACGATTTGGTAGAAAATTGAACTATTCGGTTGGAAAGTTAACTTTTTTGTTGAAAATTCTAATTGTTGTTCAAATTTAACTATTTGGTAAAAAATTAAACTATTTCCATGAAAATTTATTTTTTTTTTTGGAGAATTGTCTTTTTGGTAGGAAAAATTAACTTTTTGGTGGACAAAATTAACCTTTTTGTTAAAAAATAATATTTTCACGTTGAAAATTTAACCGTTTTATAGATAAGTAGGCTTTCTGGCTTAAAAATTCCACAATTTTATTGAAAATTCACGTATTACCAAGAGGATGAATTTTTAAAAAAAAAGTTGATTTCCTGTGAAACAATTAGAATTTTGAACAAACAAAAAAAAAGAATTTGCAAACAAAACAGTTGAATTTTGAACAAAATAATCAAATTTTAACTACGAATATAATCGTTAGTAGGGAAGAAGTGAAAAATAAAATAAAAATAGAAATACAAAGCAAGTAAATTACCAAGAAGAATATTAAATAATGGTTTAACCAAATAGATGAATTTTCAATTAAGAAGATTAATTTTCCACTAAAAATGAGACATTTTTAACAAAATACATGAATTTAGAAACAAATCAATTTGCAACTAAAATTTTGCATTTTTAAACCATAACGACGAATTTTCCGCAAATAAAGATTTTTGCAATGTAGAAAAAAAAATTCATCCAATTTTTTGAATTTTCAAGGCAAAAGAGAAATTTTCTGTACAACAGTTGAATTTTCAACAAAAAAAAAATAATTTTCATCCAAATAGTTTCGAATTTTCAATTCAAAGAACGAACCAAACGGTTAAATTTTTCATAAAAAAATATTAACGTTCAACCAAAACCAGTTACATTTTCAATAAAACAGTTATTTTCAAGCCAAAAAGACAAATTTTTTAGAAGACATGTAGACCGTCTGATTTGCGCCAGATTACGTATAGAGTCTAGACGGTCTGGTCTCCAGCCAACGTCAGAAGATTTCTAGGGTGGCAAATTTTTAGGGGCAAGGCGACCTAGTTTTTAGTATTATTACAGAACAAGTTTGTCTTCGCTCGTAGTATCTTCTTTTTGTAATTTATACAAAAGAAAAAACTAGGAATGACGGGTATTACGAGGGATATTTCAATGACTTCAGGAGATTTCAAGTGAATTTAGGTCACTCCACTCTCTAAATATGAATCAGTGAAAAATGCACTAATTGAAATAGTATTTGGATATTTCACTGATTAAAACAGTGATTCCAGACTTTTCACTAATCAATTCAGTAACACCAGCGTAAATCATGAGAGACATAACCTCTAAGTTTTCAAGGAAAGCGTTGTTGTTATTCTTTTACTTACGTGGCAAAAATAATTTTCTTGGGAGATAAATTTTTGAATTTTAGGACTGTAAGTGTGCTGAATTTACTGCCGGAAAAATATACTATAACTCGTATAAAAAGTACTTACTTGACGGATGTGTACATGACAGTCAAATGATGACATCAAATCTTTCCACATTTTCTAATATTTGATCTCATTTATGGGTTTTAAGTTTTTACTATGATTATTGCATTGAATTTACTAAAATCTTTTTTTATTATGACTGCTAAATTGACGTGGTGCAGTGCTGCCAACTTTCAACAGTGAAACTTTCACTGAATGAATAAGTAACTTTTCACTGGTAATCAGTGACCGGATTTTAGCTATTTGAATCAATGGGATTTCACTGACAATCAGTGACTTCTCACTGATTCAGATTTAGAGAGCATGTGCATTCAAATTACTTCAGATCTTTCAGGAGATTTCAAGTGACTTTAAGAAAATTGTAAGTCCCGTAAAGTGACTTTATGTGAATTCACGTGACTTCATATGAATTCAAATGATTTCAGATATTTCAGGAAACTTCATGTGACTTCGAGTGAATTCAAGTGACTTCAGGTACTTCAGGAGATTTCCGATATTTCGGGAGACTTCAGGATATTTCATTACAAGTATACACCTGACTTCACGAGTTGTCCACCTTTCGACTAGGAAAAGAAATTGATAAAGGGCGGCAAATTTTAGGCTGGTCTGAGTCCTAAATTCGGCTCTGAAAAAAGAGGACTCTTTGCGAACATAAATAGTTGGCGAGGTCATTAAACTGAATTTTTTTCGAAACTATTTTTTAAACTTTGAGCGTCTAGACTCTCCGAGACGCTTACAAGACATCGCAATTGTTGGGCTTTCATTCTAACATATCAAAGACTCTATTTGAATCTATCAAGCCGAGGATCCTCGGTCATTTAAAGCGCGCGCCGCGCCTTCTAAAGGGTTAAAGATTTCGAGGGGCGTTTAGCAAAGTGGAACATTGGAAGAGTGTTGGTGCATCAAAATGTGTGAGCGATGGTGAGATCCGATGACTGACATGCAAGTCGTATAGAGTACACACGCGCATGTAAGGGGGAGTTCGTGCGTCATTGCGTATCTCGATTGGAACTCTTGCGGGTTGTGGGTTGCCACCCTAAATGCACGGCTGGGACTATTTTCGAGTGTGGCCTGGATCGAGTTATATTGGATT
Organism: Andricus quercusramuli; assembly: GCA_932178445.1. Taxonomy (NCBI): domain Eukaryota; kingdom Metazoa; phylum Arthropoda; class Insecta; order Hymenoptera; family Cynipidae; genus Andricus; species Andricus quercusramuli. The sequence goes on along the minus strand of CAKNXH010060825.1, from coordinate 283,440 downwards.
GAGTAAATGTACCAGAGAGAGTGAGAGAGACAAGAAACGTGGTCCAACGTATTCGTCGTCTGCTACTTCATTACATTATTTCTGGCAGTATTCGCATATTTATAGTACCCACTTGTACAGTCTAAAGTCTGCACTCTACAGTCTGCACTCTACAGTCTGCACTCTACAGTCTACACTCTACAGTCTACAGTATACACTATGTATTGTAAAATGTACAATTGGCCATACATCACTTTCATCTAAACTACAAGTTCAAAAAATACAATATTTTTCATAACACATGCAAAGTTTAGTTCTACTTTTCAGTCCCTAGGGAGTGGAAAGTACTCTTCACCCTCTAAGGAGTAAAAAGTTAGGTCAAAGGTGAATTATGAAAATTATCAAATGATCATTTGATGTGTTACCATGAATTATCGATGAATTTCAGAAAATTTTGAATACTGTGAATTTCCGTAAATTTCTAAAAAAATGTAATCTACTTTTCAGTCCCTAGGAAGTAAATAGTATATTACGTGGCAAGGGGCGAAACCGAGCCAATGCAAACGAGCATGAAGTTGGCTGCACGAGAGGGCGTAGCCCCCGAGTACTGCCAACATGCGAGTCGGCGTTCCCGAGGTTTCAGCCCCATGCCGCGTATGCTATTTTTCACCAAAAGAACATCTAAAATGGCAGCTTTCGCTGCTGCGAAACGGATACGAAACTACTTTACAAATCCTACAGTTTCTAAGCCTCTTATTATAAACCCACTCGCACCTGCACACCCCCACTTTTGCCCCGCTTCGTAGGCTACGAAACCCGCCATTTTCGATGTTCGTATTATGAAAAAGTACTGTTCACTCTCTAGGGGGTAAAACGTGACGTCAGAAGTGAATGATGGAAATTATTTAATGATCGTTGAAGGATTAGACCAAATCGAAGTGAAACGTTGCTATAAATCATCGAAAAATTTCTGGAAATTTAAAAAATACTATATTTCCATGAATTTCTAAAAAAAAAATAATTTAAAAAAAACGTTAAATTTCTCAACTGTACACTACAATCGGAAATTGTGCGCACGACTCTTGTGAGCGCTATTAAAAATCACTGCTGACTTCGAACCACGATATTTCGGCGAAAAAAAGAGATAGGGCAATTTTTTTTGAACAGTTGGAAAGATTATGAATTTCCACGTCTAGTGATACCCAAACAATATTTTTTGACCTTCTGAAAACACTACAGCACGTGAGAAGTTCAAAACCAAAATTCAAGATTTTCTCAAATTTTCTATCTCAACTTCAACTTTTAGCACGACCCAGGGAAGTTTTTTCAAGAACCTGAAAATTATACAACATCGAGCATGAAATCTTATATTTAATTTAAGCCAAGAAAACTTTAAAAATCTTGATGGGTGCCCGAGATATGATTAAAAATGTTCAATCGTATCTGAGCTCAATTTTAATCGACGATCACGGTTCTCGGCTCATCTGCTGCTCGCCGCTTTCGTTGAGACAGGACCGAACAGGCCACGCACAGAGGTGGCGGCGCCTTAGTGGACATTGTCCTATTCTTTAATATGGAGATAATATTAGATTTAAATAAATTATAACAATCACAAATAACAATTAATTTTTTTTATTCACAATCATTTGAAATAAAAATTACTAATGAAGAGAACCAAAAGTATAAGAGGGCTCCACTTAGGCGCCACCTCTGTGCGTGGCCTATTCGCTCCTGCCTCAACGAAGGAGGCGAGCAGCAGACCGGCCGAGAACCGCGCGATCGTCGATTAAAATTCAGCTCAGATACGATTGAACATTTTTAATCATATCTCGGGCACCCATCAAGATTTTCTAAGTTTTCTTGGCTTAAATTAAAGATAAGATTTTAGGCTCGATGTCGTATAATTTACAGGTTATTGAAAAAATTGTCCTAGGTCGTGCTAAGAGTTGAAGTTGAGGTAGAAAATCTGAGAAAATCTTGAATTTTTTTTGTTGAACTTCTCACGTGCTGTATTATTTTCAGGTCAAAAAATTTTTGTTGGGTACCACTAGACGTGGAAATTCATAAGCTTTCCAACTGCTTAAAAAAAATGCACTATCTCTTTTTTCCGCCGAAATATCGTGGTTCGAAGTCAGCAGTCATTTTTAATAGCGCTCACAAGAGTCGTGCGTACAATTTCCGACGGTAGTGTATAAAAAAATTAAATTTCTAAAATTGCTAAAGTTTCAAACTTTTTAACATTTTTAAAACTTTTTAAATTTCTAAAAATATTGAGAATTTTAAAAATTTCAGAAATCTTTGATAGTCCTTCAATTTACCATAAATTTCTGAAATTTTTGAAATTTATGAAATTTTTAACGTTTTTCATACTTATAAAGTTTCAAAATTCATGTTAAAGTAAAAATAAGGTTTCCAAAATTCCTGCATATGAGCAGAAATTTATCCCTATGTTACAAAAATGAAAAAACGTATGAACTCCCTGAAAAAACGCCCCTGAGCTTGAATTTCCATTTGTTACAGAAAACATAGTGATTTTCTAAAAAAAATTCAATTTCTGAAATTTTTTTAATTTATTAAGTTTATAATATTTCGACAATTCATGTATATGTTAGAAAATATATCGGTTAATAACAGAAATTTTGAATTGAAAAATTTTTTTTTAATGTATAAAATTTATAAAGTTTTTCAAAATTGATAAAATTCATAAAATTCATAAAACTTATTTAAAAAAAATTAAATTTATGAAAATTTCAAGAATTTTTAAAATTCCAAAAAATTTGGTCAATTTATAAATTTACCATAAATTTCCAAATTTCTGCAAGTTTCGAAATCTTTGGTACTTCACATGAAAATATTATTTATATTAAAATTTAAAAAATCCCAAAATTCCTCCATATGAGAAACAATCATGCCCGTGTTACAAAAAAAACTTTTGAAATCATGCATTTCTTATAAAAAGTATTGTAAATTAAAAAAAAAAATAATTTATAAAATTTTACAAATTTCTAACCATTTTTAAAATTTTTGTTAATTTATAAATATACCATAAATTTCCAAAATTGAAAATTTCTTGAATTCTCATTAATTTTTGGTACTTTATAATTTTACCATAAATTCCCCAAATTTTCTAAATTCATATTGAAACACAAAAAATAGTGTAAATTTCTAAAAAAAATTCAATTTGTAAAATTCATAAAATTTGTTAAATTTCTAAAAATTTCAAGAATTCTTAAAGTTTTTTAATTTTTTTATTAATTCATAAATTTAATATAAATCTTCAGAATTAAGCTTGAATGTTGACCCCACTCCCTGCAGCTTTTTTGGATTTGTCATTGCTGTATATTGCTATATGCGCGCCACATTTCAAATCATTGACAAATTAATACTATTAATGCTATTTCAATTACAAAACAAAATCCTTATAAATATAGCAAAAATCAAAATTTACAGCACTCGGTATTAAATCACAATATTATCACTATGTTTATTCGAACAATAAATATTGAAGAGCGACGAACAATTAAATATTAATTAACAAAAAACATATGCTCCTTGTGAATATTCGCAAAGTTTTACCATTTTTCAAATAGCCGTGTCAACGACTTAAAAATTTTCGACGGATTAAAAATGCCTACAAAATTTTAATACTCTTTAAATTATACCACCTCAATATTTAAAAACGATTAAAAATACTAAGTTACAATTTTATTGATCCAAAAAATAGCGATCAGTAAACATTCAACGAGTTAGAAATCAAATTGAAGTCTCATCTTTTCAAAAATGGAAAAAATCACTATATTGAACTATATGCCTAGAATGTGGGGATAAAAATGCCATTAGGATATGCTTTCCTGAAATAGACTAGGAAATAGGAGTTCATTAGATTATTTAAAAAATGTATATTATTCAATTGTAAAATCTTAATCGTTTCTTTGAAAATAATTCATTATTGAACGCTTTTAATTGTACAATTTTTAAACAATTCAATTGTAATGCCTTCAAATGTTTAAATCTAAATTTATTCAATATTGTTGGGTACATATTTCTAACCCTTCATGCTTGACGTTAATAAATTTCTAAAACTTCCCAGTTGAATTTGCTCAATTGGTAATTTTAAATTGCACACTTTCGAATTTTTTTTTTTAATTTGTAAGAGTCAATCTGAAGTCTGAAAAAAAATTAATTCAATTTTCAAATAATTTTCAATTGAATCATTTCAATCTTATTAACTTTCTAATGTTTCAATGAAATTAATGAGAAATGAATCTAGAAAAGATGAACATATTAATTAACAGCTTACTGATTTTTGAAAATTGCTTTTTTCAAAAACAGCACTACTGAAAAATGCATGCGCACTTCCACGCTCTCAAACGCGCGATCTCAATACAATTTCGAAGAAGTAGCCGCTCTAAAAAAGTGTTGTTCTTGCAGAAAAAACAATTGATGCATTTATATTGACCATAAATCAGCCTAAAAATTAGTAGATTTTTAGCACGAAAAGACGTGAATCCAAACTCCACGAATCCGCTAAATCAAAAATTTTCTCGAAACGCCTCTATTCTTATACAAAACTGCTATTCATTTCTAAATTAACCATTCTTAACTATTAATAACTGTGGCAGGCTACAAAAAATCTCAGAACACATCCAGACTATACCGTCATTTAATCTCAGACTACACATACGATAATCTGAGTATTATATGAATTCGCAGAATAAGATCACAGAGACCGTTCTCTTCGCTAAAAAAAAGCATTACTAACAGCATTAGACTTTGAGACAGAAATATTTTTTTCCCTGCTTTCTTAATTGAAAACGATACGAATCTATAAATCTTTGCATAAAAACTTCACCGCCAATATATGTATAGAATATGGACACGATCCGACTGTTCTCACGTCTGAAAATATCAACTTCGTTTTTCTCGATTCAAATACCAAAAACTTGGCAGACCTGCTGCCGCCACGTGATTTAGTGATTTAGTCAAGGAAAATTGAAATATCGACCTTCAGAGAAACTCGTCTCGTTCATCGATGACGCTTATGGGATTTCGGCGAAATGTCATAAATTTTAGTTTGTTTAATACCTTGTTGAATATTCATTCACACTTATAATCCGTACGAAGAAAAAAAGAGAAACCATTTCCTGTTAACGAGAATTTCACAATTATTTAGGCTTGCTGCAACTGCAACAAATGTTAGTAGCTAGTATAGTAAGACTTTTGTAAATTATGGGATGAATCTCGATGACATATACATTTTTTTTGAGTCGTTTGATAAAACAATGTTTGTTTAATCACAAATAAACTACTCGCTGAATGTTAAATAAATGAGCCGGGATCCAACGCACACTTCCGGGTCTTTCTTCCACCAAATACACTGCTTTTTCTTCAGAAACGTTTACACAGTTAAAAGCACGTTTGGCTTTTGTATAATCTCGTGTGAATGATAAAGTGAAATATATTTAGTAGTTTATATTTGCACAAAAAGCAGGTTGAATAAGTTTTAGCCTCAGTTTTATCAAAAATAGAATTTGTGTAAATAGTTTTACTGGAAAAAGCAGGCCGGGTGTCTTGTGATCAAGCTATTTCAAATTTCCGGGGTTTTTCCCGACCACATTTATTTCCCCGACCAATTTGAAGATGTATTTTTGTAATTTGTCACCCACGTATACATAAATATAGAAATTGGAATTTTAACATAATATAAATAAATATAATCTAATATAATAAACATTTCTTAATATTCTTGTCAACATTTTAAACGTAAATGATTGTATGGTGTAACACATTTAGAGTTGAAACAAAAATATTTAAAAAATTTGAATATTTTGTCTACTGAAATATTTTCGTAAAATATATGAAATAATTTTTATTATTATTTTCCTATACAGGCTAGATGTCTTCGAATTTTCTCAAACTTTTTATTCGAACTTTGTAAAATGTTTATATATTCCATTGTATTTAAATTTTAAGAACCTAATTAAGAGAAAAAATTTTAACTCTCATATAATTACCATTAAATGAACTTTAGCAATCATCGAAAAACAGTTCGTCTCATACTCGTGATATGTATTGTATAATATACTTTAGGGTGGTCTAAAAATCACACGTTTTCAAAAATTGAATGAAATTTTTGTTCCTTTTAGAAAAAAATATAATGCCTAAAAAAATGTAATCCAAATGGATGTTAAATGGACGTTAAATATTATCGAAGTCAAAAATAAAACTTTAGATAACTTCATTCCTTTGGTTCTTACAAAAAAATGTTTAGGACAATATAAGCCTAATTTTTTGGAAAATTTAATGGAATTGTGAAATTTTATAGACAAAAAAATTACATACATTTTTTTCATAATTTACTTTTTCTTCTTATAATTAAGACTTTTAGTGTAACTAGACTTGTAGAATTTTGTGAGTAAAATTTTAGAAACACAATATCATCAAGTCAATCTGTGCAAAAATTCTATTTTTGAACAAAAAGGCTCAGAAACATTATGAATCCAAAAAGCAGTTATTTTGAAAAAACATATTCGAAAAGTTCAAAATATGCAAAAAGAATTGCATAGAAAGGCCTCAAATATGTTTCCAAACAACGTTTTGATCGGCTCGTTAGAGACAAGTATATAACAAGATGAAAAAAGAGGGAGAGAATTGGAAAAGAGACAACCAAGCCATCCTCACTCAAATTTCCTTTCTCTTTCTCTATTTTATATACGAATACATTGGTTTCCTATATATTGTTCTCATGTTTATTTAGTAATTTTTAATTAATCATTTAAATGAAAATAAAACTGATAATAAAGTTAGAAAAAATAACAATAGTATAAATTGATGTGGTACCAATGAATTCGTATCGAAAATGCTTACAAGTCTAGGTACACTAAAAGGCTTAATTATTGTAAGAAGAAGTAAATTTAGAGTGATTTTCTTACAGCATTTACTTCTTCTTCTAATAATTAAGTCTTTAGTGTACCTAGACTTGAACATAAATTATTTACACATATATCTGTCAAAATTTTTTATAGAAAATTACATGATACTACTAAATTTGACACAAAAAAATAGGCTCATAGTGTCCTAAACATTTCTTTGCAAGCACAAAAGCAATGAAGATGAGCATAGTTTAACCTTCGATCTCGATGAGAAAGTGCAAGCTTTCATCAAATCAGATTTAATATTTTGAGGGATTTTCTTTTCTTTCAAAAAGGACCAAAAATTACCAAGTGCACATTATATTTTTCAAACTTTTTTTGGTTTTTGGGCCACCATAATATAATTATATGCATACATATAATCTGAGATCAATGTACTTTGATATAATAGGATGATATGTTAATCAATACGATTTTCCTCTTTTTGATTCACCATTAAACAATAAAAAGAAAATAAAGTATAAATAAGTTAATTCTGCAATAGATGAAAAAGATTGCCGATCCTAAATAAAATTCCTTATGTCCTGATTTCTAATACTAAAGCAAGATCAAAGTCCGTCCAGCTGCTGTACCCTTTCTAAATTCTAATTTAGGAATAGATGGCAAAAAAGTTTAGAATAAAGCACCCAAAAAGTTCGTTACTTTATGACGCAGCAAAATTCAAACTTGAGATCTGTGTTATACAAACTGTGTAGAGAAAAACGATCATGACCTCCCCTTGAAGTGGAGTTCAATATGCTTCTAAAGTAACAGGCGTATAATCAAATGCTCAAAAATACTCCTTCGTTGAATGAATGAAAAACGTTTGCAGAGAACAAGGCCTGCTCTAGATATTTTTAAGAGTTCCAATTTACGTCAATGCATAGAATACTATAAACTTTCATGAGATTAATGACGTTCGAAATTAGTTATTTGAGAAAGAATGAGAAATAGGTTTATAAGGAGCACTTTGTATATTGATATTCAAGGAACATCAAAGATATTTATAAAAAATTGTATGTTTGGGTCAAAATCAGAAAGGTGGAATCATCCAATCAACATTTTTTTAAACAGTGTTTTAGAACATGATAAAACGTTTTTCATATTTATATTAATCATAATAAGTGTAAAAATAATAATAAGGGAGGTGGAGAAGTTGGCCAATATATGACAAATATTTAATTTTAGTCACTAAAAATAAATTTATAATTAAATAAAAGTAAATTGTGATTTCTTTTTGTTTTTATTTACCGTGCAATTAATGATCACATTGATTATTTTCTTTCCTACAACTAAATTCACCCAATTAAAATAAATGTTTCATCATACCTCAATCGATATGATAAAAAATTGTATGCATGACTTGGGCCGAGGCAACGATTTCACGAGTGTGTTATCAACCCTCGCTTCGCTCGGGCAGCTAACTTCACACTCGTGAAATCGTTGCCTTTCGACCCTCGTCACGCAATATACTACAGGTTGACAAGGTTATCCAAAAAATGTTTCTTATTTCAAAGTATAATTTTACGTGTTGATAATCTAACAATAAAGTGTTTTACAGGTAAAAAGTTCACGTTTTTATTAATATTTTCTTCATAAACTAACCCCTAAAATACGGCTCTCATAATAATAAACATGTGTTGCCAGATGGCAATGAATTATTGTACAATCTTTTCCGGGCTTCTGGTCATTTTTATAAAATGAAGACACTTCAGGCGTAATCAACTTTACACAGCGTGAAGTATTTTCAATAATCTTTCATTACTAACCAATTTAGATGAAGATATTAAACTCTTAAGCTATACAATTAATTAAAATTGTATTGTTGCCAGATGACATAAAAACTCGGGGACATTTAAAAAATGATTGTTACCCTGAAACTATAATTTGAATCGAGAAAAAAGGTTTATTTTGTCCTTCTACAACTAATAGTGAAAATACGTTACCGGATGTCATATACTGATATTTAATCGAACTTATTTTAATACTGAAAAAAATAAAAATAATTGAGGCAGTCATTGGGCCAGTCATTTCTTTTGAAAGAAAAAAAAATTAAGGAGAAAATATTATATTATATTAATTATATTAATTATTATACGTGGTTTTCACCACGTACCTCCCCGAATTTGGCTACTTTTAGTAATTTTAGTTAATACGAACATAAAAGCTGTTTTAACATAAACATAGGAAATCGTACAATAAATTACATAAACACTCTACAATAAAATTTATATTTCGTACTGATATTTAAAAATCCTTTTATCGCTTTTATCAGGATGTAAGAAATATAGCAAAATGCATAATAGTATAGCTAGATAAAAATCTTGATTTACTAGTTCTAACATTTCTTCATGAAATAAATTAAATAAAAATTGAGATTGAAATGCATATATGACGCTATATGAAAAGCAGACCTTGAATCTGCTTACTTTTGCAATAAATCTCTATAGCAACAATATATATTGTCCCACTGCAACGAATCAAATCAATTTATGCAATCTATGTTGCAAACATTACACCACTAATGAGTTTTTGTCATTGATTGCGTTCTTTCTCGGTTTTCTACAACTTCAAACTTAAAAAGCCGTAATCCTGATTAGAGCTTATTTTTCCAAAGCGTAGATTAAGGTTATCAATGTCAAGCCGGGGGGAAACTGCTGGGGGCATGAAATATCACAAATCATGTGTATTATGCAAAATAAGCTATTGCATCATTCTGCAAACTCCTTCATCTTCTTGTTAATTAAGCCGTTACAAAGAGACCGATAAAACTACCAACGAGTCACGAGTATTAGACGTAAATGATAAGGCGTTATTATTAGCTCGTTTAGTTACTCTCTTTTTCCAATTTACCCTTGAAGCTTGGATAAGTTTACCTTTGCAACCTTTCAAACTGGGCAGTCATAATTTGACAAATAAATAAAGATTACTCATTAAAAAATAGATACGAATGAAGCTCAATTTTTAAGATTAGTCTCAGAAATTAATTAACGTGATATAATATAGTCATTAGTCAGAAAAACCTGGTATCGGAATAAATTCAAATGAAATACGACCAATTAGAATTTAATTTGATATGCATTTTCCAGAACTCAGTTTATATCTTTATTTTGATTTTACAGGCGTTTTTTTAATAATTATTTTTTCTCGAAAAAAGTTGTATGGAATGGCAATAGCAATAGCGAGTTTACAACATATTTAGTTGATAATAGCTATTATCAATTTTAGATTAAATATTGTAGACTATAAATTGTTAGTGACAATTATACAGCAATTACAATTGGTATCAAAATTGTTGTTAAAAAGATTATTAAGATTGACAACGTCCAACAGAGAGGGATTAGATCGAGTCAATTTGTTAGGTTTCCACAGGTTTCTCTCAAACGTTTCGGCGTTAGACCGTTTGGTTTGGCCTTGGTCTACCAATATTGCGAAACAAAATCAAGGTAAACCGGAAGAAGCGAAGTCTTCTTTCGAAAATGACAGAATATATTCAGAAAAATGAAATCAATGAAAGAAATAAAAAAAATTAAATTTTAAATTAATCTCAATAATAATTACAGTTAATCTAAGATATTTAGATGGCTTCAAATAAAAGCGGTCCAAACTTCACAGCCCAAAATACTCTCAAAATAGGGGAAATAGGGTGATTTTTCGCGAAAATAAGAGAGTAAATTCTTTTTAAAAAGTTATATGAAACACTTAAGATTTCAAGTGGAAATATATTGCATTTTCAACAAAATAGTTGAATTTTCAACCAAAAAAATTACATTCTATCAAGAGAGATGAATATCCAAGTAAAGCGTTGACTTTTTAAGCTAAAAAGCAAAATGCTTCAGAAAACAGCTGACTTTCAATCCCGAAAAGATGAATTTTCAACAAAAGAGTCAACTTTCAACCAAGAACTTTTTTACGAAAAAAGATGAATTTTCAATCCAAAAGTACGAATTTTCAAACAAATAATTAAATTTTGAAAAAATAATTACATATCAGACAAAAATTTCATATACAACCAAAAAATTGAAGGTTAAATCCACCGCGACGAATTTTCAACAAAAAAGTGGAATTTTTTACCCAAATTGTAAATTCTTCAATGAATAAAATTATTTTTTAACAAAGAAATTCTACTTTCAACCAAGTAGTTGAATTTTCAACAAAATAGTTAATTTTGCAACCAAAGAGATGAATTTTTAACTGAAATTATGAATCTTCAATCAATGAAATGAATTTTTATAAAAGTAGCCCAGGCGAAAATATTATATATAGTTTATATATGGTGTGAAGTGTTATATATAACTTTCATTTGTTTTATACATTTTTTATATAAAACAAATGAATATATATACTGAAATAGACGAATCTTCAACAAAATACATGAATTTTTAACCAGGTAGCTGATTTTGCACCTAAAAAAGATTAATTTTGAATTCAAAGTGAAATAGTTAATTTTTCAGTTTCAAATATTTATTTTTAACAAATAAAACGAATTTTTAACCAAAAATATGTGATTTCTCCAACAAAGAGATGAATTTACAATTAAAAAAAAAGAATTTTTAATAAACTAGTTAAAGTTTCAAACAAGTATAGTTGAATTTTCAACTAAAAATATAAATGTTTAACCAAGAAGATTAACTTTCTTTCAAAGAAGATAAAATTCAACAAAATACATAAACTTACAACCAAATAGATGAATTTTCAACTAAAAAAGATCAATATTCAATCAAAAAAGACGAATTGAAGAAAAAATTATTTTCTAAGCAGGGAGATAAATTTTCAACTGAAATGATAATTCTTAAACCAATAAATGAATTTTGAATGAAGTAGTGCCAGTTTCAAACGAGAATAGATGAATCATTAACCAAAAAGATGAATTTTCTACCAAAAACATGAATTTCCATCAAGAAGATTAATTTTCTACTTAAAAAGACGAATTTTTAACAAAGTGCACGAATTCTTAACCAAATACTTGAATTTTCAACTAAAAAAGATCAATTTAAAGCCCAGAAAGAAGAATTTTCAAAAAAATAGTTAATTTTGCAAACAAACAGATAAATTTTTAACAAAATAGTTGAATCCTCAAGTAATACAAATTATTTTCTACGACAAGAGATGAATTTTCAACCAAATAGTAGAATTTTTAACAAAAAGAGATGAATTCCGAACCAAAAATACAGTAGTAGACTTTTTAACCAAAAATAATTGAAGAATTAACTTCCAGCGAAAAACAATTTGATTTTTTTATTGGGCTCTATCAATTATGTTCGTATTTAAGTAAAGAAACGAAAAAGAAGGAAAAGTTTCTTTAAAAAATGGAGAAAAAGAGGAATTCTTTGAAAAAGAATATGAATTTATATTATTTATTTAAAAAATGGTAAAAGAGAGGATTAGGGAAAAGAGTATGAAGTCTGAGGTTCTAACTCGGTGAGGGCGCTAGTGTCCACGATACAGTTCACATGGAATTTTGAAGCTTCTTGAGTTCGCCACTCCAGATAGAACCTTCTTACTTCGACAGCTCCAATTTCTCCTCAAATTATCCTCAATTTCTGTATATACTATTTAAAAATTAGCCAAACCAGGCGACATGTACCTATAAAAAAGGTAGCATATTACGTAGTCAAAATTTCCCCATTTCCCCCCTCCTCTCACCTCGCCACGAATCTGGTCACGAATCTCGCCTCGAATCTTGCCTCAAATCTCGTCTTGAATCACGTCTCGAATCTGGTGAAAGAAGTACTCCAGACAGACACCCCAGATCGAAACTATAAGGGTTTCTGTCCGTGGCTACGAAACCCTTAAGATTGCATGTACATAATCTGCGATTAACGCCTCGTAAATTATTCAAATGAAAGCTATTTTAACTGAAAATGGTCTCATTCATGATTCAGGAGTCGTGTCCAAGAGTCGCCTTATAATCAGTGCTTTTATCAATTTGATCTAAAACAAAACGTCACCTCGGAAATGAGCGGGTAAAAACTAGAAAGCTTTTTATTTATAAGAGTAGATGCAGCCCTTGGAACCAAAAATGGAATGCAGTGTCGTGTCTAGATGTGTCAGATCGATGTTCGAACTCATGGTCAGAACAAAGGCTTGAAAAGAAATTCCTTGACCGTGGCCGCGGTAACAACGCCATCGCTGAACCGTTCGATAAATTTAACATTAAAATTAATGAATTGGAGAGAATGTCAGACCTGACTGTCTCTGTCAACAGATCGATAAGTGAATGTTATTAATAATAAAAAAACACCTAGAATGCTCCCGAGTTTCAGGACATGTGTCCACCCGGACTTTATTCGATTAGTCGATTTAATTTAGACTGACTCTAGAGTTAATTCCCCTTGACGTCATGCTTGGACAATTCCGTGAATATTGTGCACGTTGTTATAAACCGTAGCATAATTATGTAAAAATGTTTGTCAGAGAAAAATCCATTTTTTAATTGTATAATTAGGCTGTTTAAATTCTTTTTAATTCCTTAAGTGTTACTTAATGATACTGAATAAGCGACTTCAAATTCCAGTAATCAAAATTGACAGAGTCTAATTTGTAATTCTTCAGGAATGAACGTTTTTGTACTAAAAGCTTTCCAAACATAACGCAATCAACCAAAGAAGATTAGTTTTCTTTCAAAAAATATGAATTATCTACGAAAGAGTTTGTTTTCTAGCTGAAAAGTCGAATGGTTTAGACAGATATAGAAACCAGTTGACGTTTAAAACTAACAAAAAAATTTAACAAAAAAGTTAACTGTTGAACAGGAAAGATCATTTTTCAATCAAACAATAATATTTAAAAATAATAATTTCAGATCAAATAGTTTCATTTACAACCAAATAGTTGAGATTTTCAGCAAAACTATATCTTTTTTTAACTAAATAGTTAAACTTTCAAACAAAGACGAATTTTCAACAAAATATTTGAATTTTCATCCAAATAAGCAAAACAGGCGAATTTTCAACCTATAAAGATGAATCTTCAAGCCCAAAGTGACGACTTTTTTAGATTACAATTGAAGTTTCAATCCAAAAGGAGGAACTTTTCATCAAGAAAAATAAATGTTTAACAAAAAAGTTAAATTTTCTATCAACAAGACAAATTTTTAACAAAACGTTTAAATGTTAACCGTATAATGGAATTTTCAACCAGATGATTGAAGTTTCATCTAAAAAAGATATCTTTTCACTAAATAACAATCAGATTTGAAAAGAATAAAATCAAGCCTTTCTTCGACCGTCAATGTAAATATTCAAATAATATTTCAATTTCAATATTCAAAAATATTTTTATTTCATTTGTAATTTCTTTTACTTTATTGAAGACCGTAAGACCTACATAATAATACATACGCATATTTTCACTAAATAGTTGAATTTTTAAATTAGAAAGATCCATTTTCCAACAAAAAGGGTATAGTTAAATTTTCACTTTAAAAAATTTATTTTCACCCCCAAAAAAACGGATTTTCAACAAAATGGTTCAATTTTCAACCGAAGAGATCAATTTTTGACTAAAATTATGAATCATCCACACAAAAAAATGAATTTCTGACGAAGCAGTTCAACTTTTAAAAAAGATTAATTTTTCACCAAAAAGTTAAGTCCACAACCAAAATAGATTACTTTTTGACTAAACAGTTGTATTGTTAACTAAAGAGGTAAATTTTTAAGTAACAGGTGAATTCTCTACAAAAAAATTGAATTTTCAATTCCAAAATATGAATTTTCAACCAAAAAGTTATTTTTCAAAGAAATAGTTGAATTTTCAACTCAAAAACATCATTTTTCTACAAATCCGTTGAATTTCCAACCCGAAAATTTTAATTTTCAATCAAAAAGTTTATTTTTAATCAAATAGAAGAGTCCGAAACTAAAACGACGAATCTTCAACTAAACAAAATAAATTTTTACCAAAGTAGTGCAAAACTTTCAACAAAGTATAGGTGAATTCTCAATCATAAAATATGAAGTTCCAACGAAAAATGTAATAGCTGACATTTCAAACAAAAAAGATCTTAATTTTAAACTAAAAACAGTCAAATTTAGCCAAAATGATGAATTTCCAAACAAATTGTTAAATCTTCAACCAATAAAATAAATTTTCAACAAATAGTTTAACTTTCAACCAAGTAGTTGGATTTTAGACCAAGAAAAATGACTTTTAAACATAATAGTTGAATTTCAATTAAATAGTAGAATTTTTAACCAAAAGAGATGAAACCTGAACAAAAAACATGATAGTAGACTTTGCAGTTAAAAAAATTATCATTCAACCAAAAATAGTTGGGTTTTCCTTATTGGGTTCAATTAATTCATTTCGGATGTGAGCGAAAAGATTTTAAGAAGAGGAAGTTATTTGAAAACAGGGAGCAAAAGAAGAATTCATTAAAAAAAGGAAAAAGAGGGGAATAGAAGAAAGAATATGGAGTCTATTTTAATGACGAGTCACGATACAGTAGTTTTCAGTGAATATTTTGATGAAAAAAAATCTCTGCTATTATATTTTGCTCAATAATTTGAAACAGAACAAATCGAAAGAACTTCAAGATAATTATATAGTCATGATTGTTGGTAGCGAAGCGATTGACTGACTGCAATTGAACAGTTGTTAGTTCTCTGTAATTTCTTATACACAATCTTTCGATACATCTATAGTCTCGCCACCAATCTCGTATTGAATCACGCCTCGAATCTCATCTCGAATCTTTTCTTAAGCCTCTTCTCGAATCTCGTCTCGAATATTTTCTTGAATTTCGTCTCGTCTCGCCTTGCCTCGCCTCGAATTTCGTCTTGAATCTCGTCTTGAAACAGTTTACAAGAATCAGATTCAAACCAAAAATAGTTAGATTTTCTTACAGGGTTCTATTAATTCAGTTCGCATTTGAGCGAAAAGACGAGAAAAAGTGCCAGGTTAAGTATGTGTAAATAACGAGTCAAATTAAAGTAATTTTCAAGGAATATTATGAGTACAAAAAAAAAATCTTAGCTATCATGTTTCGAACCATAATTTGAAACCGAACGAATCAAAAGAACTTTAGGAGAATTCAGCAACCTTGATTATTGGTAGCGAAACGATCGACTAACTGCGATTGAACAGTGGTTGGTTCCCTGTGATTTCTTATATGCACTGAGCAGTCTTCCATCACATCTATTATCCAGTGGTGCACTCGAAAGAAATATTCAAAGCAAAAACGGAAAGACGATAATTCTGATCAAGGAATCAACGGTTCCAGTTTGAAAGGCAATTGACTGGTTTTTCTACGGATCGCTACTCTAATCACCAATAAACAGCGTCATTGCTGTAAATTTACATTTGCGATCTTCAGCGCAAACTCGATTTACTCCGACGTGGGTAACCTTCACAATGGAAGAATTATTATAAAACTTAATTTCTTGAAAATGACTTCTTTTCTCAGAATCGATAGATTTCATTTAACGTAAGAATGAATCATGAAGATAAATGAAATCACGTGGAAAATGAAACTAGATCATTGAAAGAAATTAAGTGATTTACGATTTAAAAGAACAATCTGGAATTGTTATTCAAATAGTATTCAACAGTCTCATTCTTTGAATCGACAGGGAATTGTTTTTTGATTTCCTATGAACAACCTAAAAATAGAAAAAAAAGGTCAATTTAATAATTATTTAAATAGTTAGAACACTTGACCGGAAATCAGTTGATCTGTTGTTCGAATCCCAGTGGAGTGAAAAGAGAGAGATCCTTTTTTTCTGAATAAATTGAATATAATAAAATTTAATAATTACTAATATTATTAAGTTTATATATTCATAAATTTATTAATCTTGTTATTTATCAGTAAATTTGTAATTCTAGACGCAATCAGTAATTTGATGCGACTATTAATGAGCCACGAAAATAGATACTCAATAAAAAATTTAGTTTTTGTAATTAGGGTTGCACAGGAAATAATTCTCTCATAATTAAATGACGTGACCTTTCCATGAGTAGAGGCGGATTTACACACAAGCTAATTAGCAGTGTTCTTGAAGTCGGTAAAACACTAAGAACAATGAACTGACAAAAAGTGCATTGTTAGAAAGCGTGATTGAATGAAGTCTAAAAATTTCAATTCAAGTTGTTTTAAAAATTAGACTTCAATTTTCAAGAGGTTCTTCTTGAGCCTTTGACATTTGAGAATATTTTCAAGAGTTTAGTACGAAATCATAAGCTGATAAACTACCAGAGAAAAGTATGCAGGAACAGATATTTTAAGTAGAAAAACGACCGGAAATTTCATAAGTACCAATTCGAGTAACTCCTGACCCCTTCCACTTTCTGCCGGGAAGTCGTGCAAAAATTCGTTACCAGTTATTCCGTTTGCTGCCACTGAATTGCACACAAAATAATTAGCATGAACTTATTTTTAGCGCTAAAAATTTATGCAAATAAAATTGTGCCCTGAAACAACTATACGGTGTATAATTTTGTATTCTATTCGGAACTTATTTCGCAATATTGGATTTAATATGAAACAAATTTTTAACAAAATAGTTTATTTTTCAGCCAAAGATGATTTTTAAACTGAAAGAATGAATCTTCAGCCAAAAAATTAATTTTCAGCAATGTACTTCAGCTTTCAACCAGGTATAGTTGAATTTTCGACCAAAAAGATTAATTTTCTACTAAAGAAGACAAGCTTTCAACAAAATACATGAATTTACAATCAAATAGTTGAATTTTCAACTAAAAAAGATCAATTTTTAACCAAAAGTGAATTAGTTACATTTTCAGTTTGAAAGATTAATTTTAATTCCAGAAAAAAAATTTCATCAGAAAATATTTAATTTTTCAAACAAAGAGATGAATTTTCAACTGAAATAAAGAATCTTCAACAAACAAAAAAAAAATGAATTTTGAATAAAGTAGTTCAACTTTCAATCAAGTATAGATGAATTTTCAAATAAAAAAATGAATCTTCAATCAATAACATTAATTTTCTACGAAAGAAAGCGATTTTTCAACAAAATACATCAACTTTAACCAAATAGTTGAATGTTCAACTTAAAAAGATTAATATATAACCAATAAAGACAAATTTTCAACAAATTAGTTCATTTGTCAACCAAAAAGAGATGAGTTTTCAACCGAATAGTTAAATTATAATAAAGAAAAATTAGTTTCAACCAGAACGTAGCATGTATTAACAAATATTTATACTTTTAAACAAAAGAGACGAATTTTCAACAAAATATTTTAACTTTTAACCAAATCGTTGAATAATTTTCAAGCTAGAAATATGAATTTTCGAACAAAAAAGATTATATTAAGACCAAAAACAGTTCTATTTTAACCAAATAGTTAAATTTCCAAAGAAAAAAAATTGATTTTTTTAAGACAGTTGAATTTTCTATGACAAAGTCCATTTAAAAGCAGGAAATGTACGATGTACGAATGTACAATAAAACTGTTGAATTTACGACAAAAAAGATTTCTTTTTAACAAAATAGTTGCATTTTTAACAAAAAATTTAATTTTCAAGCAGAATAGATGAATTTTCAAAATAAATTCATGTTTAGTGATTGAATTTTTAAACAAAAAATATTGAACTCCAACTAAACGCTGCTGTTGCATTTTTAAGCAAATAGTTGAATTTGCAATCCAGAAGAACGAAAGTTCTATTCAGAAAGATGAATTTACAACAAAACAGTTGAATTTTCGACCAAAAAAGATGAATTTTTAACAAAATAATTTTATTTCAACAAAATAACTGAAATTGTCAACGAAAATAGTAGCGCTTTTAACCAAAAGATATAAATATACAACAAAACGGTTGAATTGACGATAAAAAAGATGACTTTTTAACAAAATAATACATTTTTCAAAAAAGAAGTTAACTGTCAACCAAGAAAGATGAATTTTTTAAAAAAATTCATTTTTAATTAAATGGTCCAATTTTCAAACAAAAATGATTCAAATTCAACC
Organism: Andricus quercusramuli; assembly: GCA_932178445.1. Classification (NCBI taxonomy): domain Eukaryota; kingdom Metazoa; phylum Arthropoda; class Insecta; order Hymenoptera; family Cynipidae; genus Andricus; species Andricus quercusramuli. Next base: position 264,610 of record CAKNXH010060825.1, on the reverse strand, counting down.
ATAAACTGTAACACTTTGAACCAAATTGTTAAATTTTTCATTCAAAAGGACGAATGCATTTTCAGCCAAAATAGAACAAATTTTCAACCAAATAGTTGAAGTTTCAACCAAAGGGATGAATCTTCAACCAAGAAAATAAATTTTTTACAATGTAGTTTAACATCATACCAAGTAATAGATTTTTCAACTAAAAACTTTTAATAAAAAACAGTTAAATTTAATCAAAAAATACGAATTTCCAACAAAATTGTTGAATCCTCAACCAAAAAAGATTAATTTTCAACCTATCAGTTGCATTTTTAACCAGAAGGATGAACTTTTAAACAAAAAGATTAATCTACAACAAAATACTTGTAATTAAAACTAAATAGATGAATTTTCAAATGAAGAACATACATTTTTAATAAATTTTCAACCAAAAATTGAATAGTTGAATTTTCAATTAGTAAACTTAATTTTCAACAACAACAAAAACGAATTTTCAACTAAAAAGTTAAATTTTCAACAAAAAACATGCATTTTTAACTCAAATTATGAATTTTAAACAAAATCATGAGATTTGTAACGAAATAGTAGAATTTTTAACCAAATGAGATAAATACTGAATCAAAAATACAATAGCAAACTTTCAACCAAAAAATTAAGTTTCAACAAAAATAGTTGGATTTTCTTATTGTGTTCTATCAGTTCAGTTCGCATTCAAGTGAAGGCGAGAAAATGGAAAAGTTTCTTGAATACAGAGAAAAAAGAAGAATTCTGAGAAAAATTCTTTTGAAAAAGGGGTACAGAGGGGAATTGGGGGAAGAGTGTGACTCCTGAAAACTGTTTAGACAACTTCTGAAGAGGAAATTTTGGAGGTTTGAGAAAATGATTAAATTCGGAGTGGATAGTCCCCATGAACGTATTAATTCTACAAAGAGTTCGCAGACTCCAAACTTGTTGCCAGGCAGCCCGAGGCAACCGTTACAACCATTTCCCATACGGTTGGTTCTGTGGCCTAAACTCCTAAAGTAAGCTAATGTTTGTAGTGGTATGCGACCATCCAGGGCCAAGAATTCAAAGAGATTCGTTAACCCGAGATGAAACTAGACAGACACACATCGTTTAATAGATTATGTTTCCTCTGTCTCAGCAGTCTTCGATGAGAGCATCCTAACAAAAGGTTAATCATTAACTTTGAACTTTACATTCCTCGAAGAATTCAAATGACTTCATACGATTTCAGAAGCTTGTAAAAATCATCCAATGTAGAACTCTCGACAGACCTTAAGAATTGTTGATTTATTTTATTTTATTACGCACATGTAGGGGAAACCTCCCTATACAGTGGATAATGAAACCTACAGTGGATAATCATTAATTAAGAGCACAAACAGAAGAAAAATAATTAATTTTAATTTATAAACAAGTATATTTCCTTAACTATTAATTAAATTAAAGTAATTATTTTACATATATTAGTATTTTTAATGAATGATTATCCACTGCAAGTTGCATTATCCACTGTAGGGAGGTTTTCCCTATATCCTTTTTGAACATTTAAATCATTTACATATAGAGAAACTAACCTTACTAAGGGTACCTAGATAAACCTGGACACTTGGCCAGAGGAGTGGAAAACTGCAGAAAACCAAAACACCTGAGACAGCCAGTTACCGACAAACGAGTTTGAATGTAGACATTCGAGTCACATCAATCCTCGGCTTCGAACCTCCCGTTTCCAGCTTTCGAGAATAAAGTATTTGTCTCGAAATTTTACCGATTTAAAACTGCAAATTTTAAATTTTTTAGTTTTTTAATCATTCATGGTTAATTATAAACCAATCTATTCAGAGTATTAGGCTTTCTAAGTAGGAAAAGCAATAATTCAAAAAATCACACATTTCTAAAAATTGCTGATTTCAAACATCCTTTCAGCAATATTTAAAGAAAAATAGATATCTTTCCTGCAGATTGGAACAAATCTTAAGCTCCGTATTTCTATTCAAAAATTTGTTTAAAGTTTATTTTCAAAATCGAAATGAAATCTACTTTCTTATTAACCATTTTATGTACTGAAATCGAAACACAAAAGAGTTATTTACAAATCAAAATTAGATTTTATAGTACTGGGGACCAACATGTTTCGAAGCCAATTTATAGTTCATCAGGGGGCTCATTTCGACGTCTCCATTCCATACGTTCGACGTCGCGTTTAGTTGCTGAACAACGTCAGACTATAATTAAAAATTAAAGGACAGGAAGATAATAAAAAAGCTTCAAAAGTAAATGGTCAAAATTGAACAACATTTAATATCGGAAGCGAAAAAAAATTAAGTTATTAAAAAATGCGAATCGTCACAAGCTTCATAATACCCAAATTCCATCAGCAATGTTTTAGATAGTGCAATATCAAATTATATACATTTAAAGTTGAAAAACCTTACAAATTTACAAATTTGAACTTTAATTCGTTCAGAACTGAAAAATTAAAAAATTGAAGCGTTAGAAAGTAAATACTGATAAACATAAATCATAATTTAAAATCAACATTTTTGTTTTACAAAGAGGATTGTAAAATTGTAAAACATTACCTATTATAAAATTCCGCTTTTAATAACAAGAGTCAGATTCTAGTGTGTAAACTACAGAAATGGCAGACGCCAACAGCCATCCAGGTGCAGATAAGAATGTTTAAACTAAAGTTCATAAAAAATCCGAAGCTATATTCTTTAACGTCATGAGTATAGAGTATCATACAACAATCGACTGGTATGCAAACATATAAAATATGCAAATCAAATTTTTTGGTTTTATTATACAATGAAAGTTGAGATGAAAGTAACGATGAAAAAACGAATTGTTACTTTTCTAAGTGACACTAACACTGCAACGCAACGCCGCAAATCGTAAAAGATGCTGAAAGATGTACAAAATCAGTGTATCCTTTGAAAATGAAAATAAAAGTAATACTGGGAAAAATTCAGCGGAAGTTGTTACATTATTTGTTCATGGGAACGAGTGCATTATGTTACAACTTGTGGACCTTGTAACATTCTTTTAGTGCAGTTGATGTCACGGTTTTTGTCGCATTGTGCGGAAGGATGTGACGTGACACCCGGTACTAATTGTTTCTAATTGCTTTAGAGTGCACGACTAACGGTTTAATGGGAATCTTCTGAAGTTTACCGCATCACTCACATTATTACTGACATTAAATTATTACTAAATTTAAAATTAACCTTTAATTTGAATCTATAATTCAGAATAAATTCTTCTCCTTCAAAAAAGTTGTCCATGACAACAAAGAATTTTTGCAATCTCAGAAACCATACTACCTGGTTGCTACGAAATCCCAATTTCGAAATTCTCTGACTTTTCCATGACCGTTCCAAAATTTTTTGTTAGGAATAAAAACAACTTTACGTCTAGGATATCAATAATATTAATGGGAAAAAATTATGGTTTCTGAATATATTTGAAACACCTTTAGTAACAACAGTAATACAGAATTTCTTAAGGCTGATTCAAAAAATTACGTAGGACATACCTAAAATACATGAATTTTCAATCAAATAGTAGAGTTTTCAACTCAAAAGATAAATTTTGAACCAAAAATAGAAGAATTGCATTTTCAATTAGAAAAAATATTTTTCAACTAAGAAAAAGGAGTTTTCAACAAAATAGTATAACTTTCCACCTAAGTGAGGAATCTTTGATAAAAAATTAACTTTCAACAAAAAAGTGTAATATTTTATATTTTTACCAAAAAATATTGTTATTTTCAATCAAAAGCAGTCGGATTAAATAAAAATATATGAATTTTCAACAAATTAGTTTGAATCTTCAAACAAAAGAGACTAACTTTCAAACCAAAAAGATGATTTTTCAACAAAAGAGTTGAATTATCAACTAAAAAAGATCAATTTTCGACAAAAAATGAAACAGTTCAACTTTCAGTTCGAAAAATTAATCTTTAACTGAAAAAGAAGTGTTTTCAAACAAATAGTAAAACCTTCAAGCAAAAAGTACAAAAAGTAAAATTTTCAATCCAATAATGAAATTTTTTACTAAGAAAGACAAATTTTTAACTAAAAATATAATAGTTCAATCTTCAGGTAGAAAAATAAATTTTCAAAAAAAAAACTTTTTTTTAACAAAATACATTAATTTTCAACCAAAGAAATTAATTTTTAACCAAAAACAGAATAATTAAAGTATCAATAAAGCAATTAATTTTCAACCAAATAAAATAATTTTGCAAGGAAATAGTTACATTTCCAACGAAATGGATGAATTTTTAACCACAAAGATTAAATTTCGATCAAAAAAGATAAAATTTCCACAAAAACTGGAATAGTTAAATTTTTGGTTGAAAAAGTGCATTATTCACTAAAATTATTAATCTTCAACCAAACAAGGTTTTTAAACCAAATATTTGAATTCTGAACGCAAAAGATTGTTTTTCTACCAAAGAAGACAAATTTTCAACAAACTACTTTTCAAATAACAAAGACCAATTTTCAAATGAAAATAGAATAATTAAATTTTCAGTTAGAAAAATAAATTTCCAATAAAAAAAAAAAGAATTTTCAACCTAAGAAATTGATTTTGAACGAAAGGATGAAGTTTCAACTAATTATATTACTTTACTACCAACAAGACGAATTTTTAACCAAGAATATTACATTTCTATCGAAAAAGATAAATGTTCGACAAAAAAACATGAATTTCCAAGAAAATGATGATGATGATGATGAAGACAATTTTTCAACAAAATAGTGAAATTAAAAGAAGGGTTTTCCACTAAATGATGAAGGAATTCTCATCTTTCCAGAAACATCAAGGAAGTTAATACTAAAATCATAAAAGTTAACGGGCAATTTTCTATTTATTTGTTTTGCATCCGACAATGAAGTGAAAACCGCTTGCCTGGTTCCCTTGACACAAATTTGCTTAAAATGAAATATTTCGATATCTCGAATTCGATCTCCGGTGTTTCCCCTTTGTTTGCATGTACTATTTTATGGTACTTCTTTGACGAGCACTTTGCTTCCTCATTATGAAATTTGTTTGCTTCCGTATAGAAGATGTCAAAATAACAAAATACGAATAGGTTTATAAAAATATCTCACACCAAGGATTCTTTTCTATTCTTGAATGAACTTTGAATTATGTTAATGAAAAAAGTTTTTCTGTTCAAAACAGATTTTTGAAATTATATAAATGTCCATAGCTCCCGCACTCTTCAAGAAAATATATTAATAATATGGGTCAATCGGTTTCTCTCGGATCAAGGAATCTTTTCTATTCTTGCATCAACTTTGAATTATGTGAGTGAAAAAATTTTTTCTATAAAAATCGATTTTTAAATAATATAAATGACCATAACTTCCTTACTGTTAAATCAAATGTATCAATATTGTTGGTTAATCGATTCGTCTTAATGCAAAGAACCTTTCATATTATTGCATCAACTTTGAATTATGTAAAAGAAAAAAGTTTTTCTATGAAAACCCGATTTTCAAAATAATTTAAAGTGCTAAAAAAACGTTATAAATATTTTTAGAAATCCTTTGATCAGATTCAAGATATTAGTGGTGAAAATATTCCCTCCAAATTTCATCAACGTATCTTCATTCTTCAACCGTCTTCAAGTTATCGTGTCTCCAAAAAAGTGTGACATCCACACACGCATCCACAAACACATACATCCGGAAAATTGCTTAGAACATTGTATTAGACTTTTTTAAATTGAGGAATGTTTAATCAAATGAATTGACATTTTTTCGAAATTTTTATCATTACAAAGCTTTTTCTATGAGAAAGCAAGATAAAGTAATTTAAATGAAGACGTAAATAATAAATAAATGAGAATGTAAAAAATCTTCTTCAAGAAGTATGACAATAAATTCTAGTAAAAGTGTGAAATTTGCAATTGACTGTAAGATAAAAATGTTTTTTCCTTTTCTTCAAATTTAAAGAATCACCTTACGATTTTATCGCGATGACGTGAACGGTTTGTTATTGCTGTGAAAAAAAATCGTCAGTAATGCAGAATAAATTTTGCAGTGAATTTCCCAACACGTAGAAAACACAAATATCAGATAGTTCAGTCAATCGATAATCGACCGTAACAAAATCGATGTGGTCACTTAACGAGACGAATTGCCGGAAAGATTACTAACTGTTGGAAAGGTTCCTAAGAATAGTGACGAGTTGAGTAAGAAGCAAAATAAACAATTGTTTGTTATCTTATCTCATCTTGCAAACACTGTTGCGGTTTTAATGAGATCTTGGCGATAAATATGATTTTCCGTGTACGCCAAATAAATATTTACGAGAATAGAGAAAGCGTCATTGTATGCAGCAAATAATTCAACGAGTGCAATTATTGTTTGCGTTGTACTAACATTTGAGCAATAGAATAGCCATTTCAAGTAAATATTGATTATCGATTGTGGTTAATATGCAATAGGAAAATAAATGCAGTTTGTTTAACACAATAATTTATTTGTTGGTTTGATTTTTTGACTGTCATGATTTTTAGAATTTCATGCACGTCAATATGTGCGTACATAAATGATTAATATAATATGCAGTAAATTAATATATGCTTCATTAATGAGATTTAAACGATGAACAATCACGTTATGAATGTTTCAATTTGGTATAAACAGGGTGGTTGAAAACCCTCATATTCAAAATTCCCTGACGTTTCCCTGATTTTTCTTTTTTTCTGATTTTTCCCTGACCATTAATATTCAGAAATTAGCACTTTAATCTTGTAACATTTCACATAGAAACTTTTATAAACGTATTTTGATGTGTAAACATCTTAGACCTCGATATAGGTAGTCGCGCCTGATTCGAATGAAACCACGACTGCATAGTGTAACGCTACATGTAACGCAGGCTTGTCACGCACACGTTGTGTCTTATGGCACAGACCGGAGGCTCGCTTTTCTCCACCCACAGACAGGAGCCCTTCAGTCTCTCTTTGCCCATCTCTCTCTCTCTCTCCTTTTCCATCTCTCTCTCTCTCTCTCTCTCTCTCTC
>CAKNXH010060825.1:179230-252572 GCA_932178445.1 Andricus quercusramuli | reverse complement strand
ATTTTGAAGTTTCAATCTGATGCATACATTTAATTAATTACGTAAGGCATTCAAATTGAAATAGTTCAATTTTTAACGTAAAAATCTATAAATTATTCAATTATAAACAGATTCAGAATCGTCTTATAAAATCAATTTTATTATAATTCTATTGTTAAGAGTCGTACTACAGTTCAATTTTAAAAATAAATACTTAATTTATATTTACAGTTTATCAACTTAACATTTTTCTTGTTTTCTTTTTTTTTGTCGAAGTTAACCCGTACCACCGAGCTTCTGAAATTAACATGGGGTTTTAAAAGGGAAAAGCTTGATTTAGAAAAAAATGGGGAAAAGAGCTACTTGTTACAAAATTTTTGTGAATTGTTATTATGCTTAGAAAGTGACCCCAAAAAATGCAAAATAGCAGTTCTCTATTAAATTCATACTAAAACCGGTGTCCTTCGGATTTTCTTTACAAGAATTATTTTTAATTAATAAGGGACGAGTTTCCAAGTATTTTGTAAATAAGTTTTTATTATTCAAACAATAATTATTTGTTCATTCAAATCCGGAAAAATATGCCGGATATGTCAATAGAGAGAAAATCTACAGTTTATTATTATTAAAGTAGGGTTATTGTTACATTGTTAGATTAGGATTATTATCCTATTGGAAAATAACTGTCCACAACCTTTTGCACGACATTATATATAAGAGAAAATAAATTTTTATACTCCCACATGTGCGTGCGTTATTATTTGCTTTATGTACGATTTCAATTTCAGTCAACGTTTACCGACGATGTTTACACATAAATCTGGCTTGGGTCATAGTTTAGGACGCACGCGATTTATTTGTTTCTTTTGTTTATATCGTTGTATCCCTTTTCACGTCAGGAAAATTTTCCTCTCATCTTTATTTAAACAAAGGAAAAACGCGTCACGAGATTTATGAACAGTCCCTTTCAGATAAAAAATTATAAACTTTAAATTTATTTATTTCCACCAAAAAAGATTACTTTTGACCCAAAAAGATTAATTTTCATTTTAAAAGGACGAATTTTCATCAAAACGGTTGAATTTTCGACCAAAAAGATGACTTTTTAACAAAATACTTCAATTTTTAAACCAATTGTTGAATTTTAAACTGAATGGTTCAATTTTTAATACAAAAAGATTAAATTTCAACCAAAAACAGTTAAATTTTCAACAAAATACTTGATTTTTCAACCTAAAAAGATGAATTTTCAACCGAAAATGTAATAGTTAACGTTTCAACCAAAAAATGAAAGTGCTACCAAACAAGATTAATTGTAAAATAAGAATGCACGTATTTTCATAAAAAGACATGAATTTTCAAACAAATAGTTGAATTTTCAACTAAAAAGATAAATTTTCAAACGAAAATGGAAAAGATAAACTTTCAATAAACAAAAATCATTTTCAATAGAACAAAAAACATATTATAACAAAATAGTAGTCAAATTTTCACCCAAAGATACCAATTTTCCATCCGAAAAGAGGAATTTCCAACAAATAAAGATTTTTTACTGAAGAAAGAAAAAAAAAAGATCATCTAAACTGAAGATAAGTTTTCTACTAAAAAAGACGAATTCTCCATTAAAAAAGAAGATAAATTTCCAACCAAAAATGGAAAAGTTACATTTTCAGTTTAAAAAATTATTTTTCAACAAAAGAAAAAATTAATTTTCAATCAAAGAGATTAACTAAAATTATGAATCTTCAACAGAAAAATTATTTTTTTAACAAAGTGGCTTAACCTTCTGCCATGTAGTTAAATTTTCAACCAAAAAAGTTTAATTTTAAACGAATAATGTAATAGTAGGTATTTAAGTCCAAAAGATTTTCATTTTAAATCAAAAACAGTTGAATTCAACTAAATTTCTACTAAAAGAGATGAATTTAGAAAAAAAAAGAATTTTCAACGAAGAAAGATTTTTTAACAAACTTGTTGAATTTTCAACCAAATAAAAAAAACCTAACTAAAAATATAATCTTCAAGAAGAAGCCACTGCAAAAAAAAAAGAAATACAAATAGAAATACTCCTTGACAATTACTGTGGAAAGATCAGAAACCTAATCTTGTAAATTTTTTAATATAGAATCTCTTGTAAATAAAATAAAACAATTTCAAACTAAAAATTAAAAATGACTGATTTATAGATTTCCCCTGACCTACGGCCACTCCGTATACATTATAATTATTGCTTAAAAAAACGGAGGCATGTATCGACCAAACAGAATAAGTTCAACGACTGCTTTATAGTAACTGACAGAATGATAAATAAATTGAAAAAAAAAATATATTCTTCACTGATATTGAAGTCTTCCTTCTTACTCTATACTGTTCTGAATATTAAAAAAGAATTGCAGAAGGGGTAAGAAGAAAATTGAAAAATGATTCTTCCAATCAACTAATCAAGCATTTTACGTCTTTGTTAGCCTTGGACAGCTGAATAAATTGTAGAGAATATTATAAGAAAAAGCATTTCAAATTTCTCAGAGAGTAGAGTCACGTGGACCATGATGCTGTATTCAGGAAGCAGCTGGCCGTAAAATAAACTAATGTTGATTGCTGCATCGACCGCGAGGTTAACGGACAATTGAACTCCCTCGATTAATATTGATATTCAAGATATTGCGCGTTCTCTTTTCTATTCATAAAAATTACAACCGCTATCGTATGTAACTTTATCAAAACTTGCCTCATACAAGAATATTAATTTTTTTAAATAAAAATTTCACCGGTTAAACAATAATCGGTATATCATCATGGACAACGAAGAAGAAAAAAATAAAGAAATTCAAAGTTGAACATTCAACAAATACTCTTGTTCAATTCAACTTTTTTGAATACTAATATCGAGGAAGAAAATAAAGTTTAAAATAAAAGACAGGTAATCATTTTGAATCAAGAAAAGCAATTGTTCCGTAAATCTCAATTTAATTTCTAGATAGATAGAAATAGGGCGACTTTTTGCAATAATAGAAGAATAATAGGGAACCAACCTAGAAAGGAACAACCTAGAAAGATGAATTTACAGCTAAATAGATAAATTTCCAATCAAAAAAATTATTTTTCGACAAAAAAAACTAATTTGCAACAAAATAGTTGAATTTTCAAATTTTTCAACCAACGAGATGAATCTTAAGAAAAAAAGAATTTTTAAGAAAGTAAGTCAACTTTTTACCAAGTAAAGTTGAATTTTGAACAAAGAAGATTAATTCTTAACTAAAAAGATTACATTTAACTAAAAAATTTTTTTTTAACAAAATAAATGCAATAGTTGGTATTTTAACTAGAAAAATATCAATTTTGAACAAAAAATGGGATAGTTATATTTTCAGTTACAAATTTTTGTTTTGAACCAAAAAAATAACTTGTCCACAAAATAGTCAGTTTTGCCAGCAAGGATGAATTTTTAATCATCAAAACAGATTATTTTTCAACAGTGGAATTTTTCAGAAAACCGTTGACTTTTAAATCGAAAAAAATTAATTTTCACAAAAGAAGTTCATTTTCAACCAAGAGAAATTAATTTTCAAACGAATACTTGAGTTTACAAAACAAAAATGATTAAACTTCAACTAAAAAAAGTTGAATTTTCAACCAAATAGTTGAATTTCAAACAAAAAATTGATTTGTTCAGGAGACAGTTGAATTTTCAGTTTAAAAAATTATTGTTCAACAAACAAAAAAAAGCATTTTAAAAAAGATAGTTAAATTTTCAACGACAGATGAATATTCAACAAAAGATTTGAATTTTGAACCAAAGAGTCGATTTTTATAGGAGACAGTTGAATTTTCAGTTCAAAAAATGTTGTAGAACCAAAAAAAAAAAAAAAAATGAATTCTTCGAGCAAAAATTATAATAGTTGATATTTCAATGAAAACATGTTCTAACTTTAAATGAAAAATAGATTAATTCACCACAAAATGACGAATTTTCAACGAAATAATTGATTTTTCAACCAAACATGGTTTTCTGTCAGAAGAGATGAATTTTAACCAGAAGAGTACAGTTTTCAAACTAAATAGTCGAATGGTTTAGAAACCCCTTGACTTTGAAACCTGGAAACTGAATTTTTAGTCAAATAGTTGATGTTTCAAGATAAAGAAAAGAATTTTTTACAAAATAGTTCAATTTGACTAAATCATTAAATTTTGAATCAAACAGTTGAATTTTAAAGCCAAAAAAATAATTTTCTAGGATACAGTTGAATTTTTCGAACAAAAGTTATCAATTCTGTACCGAAAATAAAATAGTAGACTTTTCAACCAATTTAATTAGAAAATTTTGAATTTTTAACAAAAAAGATGAATTTTTAATACAGGAGGACGAATTTTTACCCAAAAATACGAATGTTCAATTTTCGAACAAAAAATATGACTCTATATAGCAAAATAGTTGCACGTTCAACAAAATAGTTGAATTTTCCAGACAAAAAAAAACTAATTTTTTAGCATACAGTCCAATTTTCAACAAAAACGTTCATTCTCAACTAAGAATATGACTTTTCTGCCAAAATAGACAGATTTTTAATGCAAAAATTTTCAACAACATAGTTAAATTGTCAACAGAATAATTACATATTTAAACCAATAGTATTAGCATTTCCAACCAAAAAAGATGAATATTCTAAACCAACAATATAATTTTTAATCCAAAATAACGAATTTTCTACTCACAGAGACGAATGTTCAATTTTCGAACAAAAAATGTAAATTTTCAATCCAAAAGAACGCATTACCAAATAGTAGAATTTATAACCAAAAGAAATTCATTCTCAACCAAAAATGTAATAGTAGATTTTTGAATCATCAATTTGGACAATTTTCAAGCCAAAAAGAAGAATTAAAGAATTAAATTGCAACCAAAAATAGTTGGATCTTCTTTTTAGGCTCTATTTATTCATATGAAAAAAGGGGGAAGGTTTGTTGAAAATAGGAGAAAAAGGAATTCTTGAAAAAAGGGGGAAAAATAAAATAAGGGAAAGAGTGTGTAGTCGTATTCTGACATCCTTTTTTTTTTTAATTGCACTTTGCAGGTAATTTTTAAGATTCAAACTACAATGGAATGGTTCACAGCAGCAGGTAAGAAACTTCTGTTACCTGCCGACAGGTGTTAAGAGTCTTCACGACGGCGGGTAATAAGAATTGTTAATAGTGAAATGAAACTCGAGAGGTAACAGGTGGTTTATGACTCACGTTTCCTTTCCTACTTGCTCAACTCAGTCGATAAGCAAACTGCAGTCCTTATATGGTAAGTTTATTCGAAATATATCACCGCCTGGTGCGGCCTGCCTTATCGACCGCAAATAATGTAGTAATAAAAATCTGATCGTTTTAATAGCAGGTGATACTTACCATATGAGATATTCAATTTCCGCATGTTAGTGTCTCTGTTAGTTAATTTCTGTTTTACCAACCACATCATTTTTTTTTAGTTATTCAAACCGAAGGGGCATTAACCTCCGTTTTCATGTTTACCTTTTACTAAAGTTTCAGCAAAAAATATTTATTATTCTGGACAAAAAGATGCGGAAAGTGAATTAATTGCTCATATGGTAAGTATTAAATGTCGAGTCTAAAATAAAAATAATTTCTCAACTTTTAAGTTTTTTAACTATTTGAATAGAATTTTTTGTACAGCTTTGAATTCAGGTTTCAAATTATTAATGTATACTAAAATTTAATTTATAAAACCAAATGCAAAATAGAGAAATTTATTTCAACTATCGAGAAGACGGATAAACATTTACTGAAATTTACTCGTTTATCGTTTACTTTTATAAAGAAATAAAATAAGTTAAAACTTTGTTAGAAAAACGTTAACTGTTGGGACAACTGAAAAATCTCGAGAAATAAAATTATCCCTGACACTGAAATTCTCGCAAAATTACATATTCTGAATAGAAAATTCGCAAAATTATAAAATTGCCGACAATTTAAAACTCCGGAATAAAGAAAAACCGACAGTTTATAATATTTCCTAATTCGGAAACTCCTGATACAATATGATTCCGTGGAAAGATTAAAAAATCCCGAAAAATAAAATTCCTAATACTGTAAAATTGCACAAAAATTAAGACATCTGAAAGGGACGATTGAAAATTAGCGAGCAATAAAATTCCCGACAGAAAGTTGACCAATTACAAAATATCTGAACTAGAAACTTCCCGAACTTAAACAATGAAGAAAGTTGTTTTTAAAAATGAATATTATTTATTTATTAAAAATGAAATAATCAAATATTTTGAATGTTTAGGGTTTTTAACATCATGTGAATTCAAAATAACAATAATTGAAGAAGATATATTTCTAGATGAAAAATTTTGTTTGAAAATGTGCATTATATTAAACAAAAATTACAAATAAAGTTCTTAAAAATCGCATTGTTAATTTAAAAAAAAAGAAAACTTTGAGGTAAATCAGTGATGAAATGAACCCTACAAAGTTTGCGTGGAAATGTTATTAGGTTCGGAGAATAATTTAGTGAAATTTTTTTCCGTTCGAACCGCACGTGTTTTGAAATTTATTTTTGTATATAATTTTAATTTTTATTATTGTATTTTTAATAAATAATATTTATTAGGAAGAAGTTTTTGAAATTGTTTGAATTCGGTAATTTTCTGTCGGGAATTTTCAAATTCAGTAATATTATAAACTGTCAGGAAGCTTATTATTTGCTAATTTTCATATTTCGGGATTTTTACAGTGTCGGGGTATTTCAGTCGTCCCATTCGAAATATAAAGTTACCGAATAATAAAAATCTCGAACACTTTATAATGTTAATGAATTTTAAAATTCTCGAATAATAAAATTCGCGGCAGTTTATAAAATTTCCGTCACTGGAAAATTTTATATTTCGGGAAATTTTTAGTGTCGGGAATTTCAAAGCGTCGGATATTTTATAATTCGGAAATTTTCTGTCAGGACTAATTTTATTATTCGGGAATTTTCAAATTCGGTAATATTATAAACTGCTGTTCAGGAACTGTATTATTCGGGAATTTTCCAATTCCGTATTTTTGTATTTCGGCAACTTTATGATATCGGAAATTTTCTGTTTCGAATATTTTATTTTTTGTGAATTTTACAGTGTCAGGAATTTTATTTTTCGGGATTTTTATATATATTCCGAAATAAAATTGCCAACATTGAATAATACACACGCAAATGTCCGAATTATAAAATTCTCGAATCTGAGCAATTAAGAATTTTTTTTCACTAATAAATAATAAAATGTAAAAATATTTTCACAAATGAAAGTATTTCATTATTTGATTATTCAAGAAGTTACCAATTTATTAGATTCGGGAATCGAATTTTCCTGTGTCGGAAATTTTACAATATCGGATATTTTTTATGATGTCGGGATTTTTTTTCGAAGGTTTTCAGTCGTTCCAATTTTTTAAGGTAAATTAACACTTTTTTATGGCGTACACACATACGGGATATATTGACCCACTAACCAACAAAATGGCCAAAAAAGTGCAATAATAGTTTACTTTAGACTCTTTAGAGTTTAGGTAATGAGATTTTTTTCGCGTATGTTTTCCGCGAATGAACATATGAAATTAAATATATAAAAAATAAAAGTATATTCTAGCTATCAAAAAGATTGAATGAATAAATATTTCCTGAAAGTTATTCCTGAAATGCTAATTTTGTAAGGTAGTTATTAAAGCATCCTGGATATTGGTAAAACTTTTGTTCATATCGTGTGCACACAGGTGGGATATATTGACCCATAAAAAATCGTCAGGAAACGTATAATAATAGATCACTTTAGATAATGAGATTTTTTCATGTTCTTTTCCGAGAATAGAGACAGGTACTTTTTAGAGAGCCCATTAAGTTAAATATCTCCAATTAAATATAATACTGATAAGATGAAATAATTAAAGTCTAATCTGCCAAGGTCTTTTTCTGGCATGAAAGCTACAATTTTATATCTCATCATTTTTATTTGAAATTTTAATTCCTAATTTGTTTAATTTTTCACGTTTTTGATTTTTAATTCATCCATATTTTTAAAGATAATTAAGATAAAATCAAAAAATTAAGAAATTAATCGAATCGTCAGGATAAATGAATTTGACAAATGATAATATCAAAGTTTTGTAATTAAATTTGAAACAACAATTATCCATTGTAGGGAGGTTACCCCTAAATAAAAATTCAATTACTGATGTTCAAATTGCAGTTATTTTAACCGAAACTTCTAGATTTGAAAAATCCAAACCGAAAACCCTTTCCAATTGCACAATTCTGAGTTGATATTAAAATTTTTTTTAATATTCCAAAAATGTTTGAAAAATACGAAACTCATAATTTCTACTCACTACTGGTGTCATTATCATGAGCTTGAATTCCATCCCCGATATCCTCAGGCGCCGTAGAAAGAGCTGTAACAAGAAAAATGTCTAATGATTTTTACCTTCAAATATCGAAAAAAATATATAATTTTACACAAATATTTTTATTGAAATAAATAAAGAAAGGCATTCATACTCGTAAAAAATGAGTTGTTCCTTTCAATAAGAAAAAAATGTACGTGATCAGTAGTGAAATGGACACACCCCTTTCTTCTTTACATAACCTGTCAGTAATTATGGGGAAGGGGAGAGAAGAATTCAGAATATAAGGCAGGGCAATCTTAAATTTTGGCCACCGGCACACAAATTCCTTGTCTCAGATCCATTTAAGGCTATACTACAGAAAATTTCTTTCATGTATTTTTTCAGCTTTGTGATGTAAAGAAGCAAATCTTCTTTCAATTACGAGTAGGTATTAGGGGCCGTCCATAATCTATTTTACCAATTTGAGGGGGGTGGGGGTCTCACTAAAAACGACGGTTGGTCACAGTGCGGGGGGGGGGGGGGGAAAACGGAAGTAACGTTACGAACTTAGATAGCGTTTAGTACGTTTCATTATGATAAATTTGAAGAAAAATTGCGACTTTTGCGAAAGATGAACACTGAATTCTTCTTTTTTCCCCTGTTTTCCAGAAACTTTGGCCTTTTTTCGTTTTTTTTTTGTTATGGCGAACTACATTAATAGAACCCAATAAGAATATCCGAATAATTTTGGTTCAAAGTTTTTTTTGTTGAAACATCTACTACATATCATATTTTTGGTTCGGAATTCATCTCGCTTGGTTAAAAGTTCTAATTTTTACTTGAAAATTTAATTATTTTGTTGAAAATGCAGATACTTTGTTAGGAAGACATATTTGTTAGCAAAAAATTCAACTAATTAGTTGAAATGTGAATTAATTTGTTAAACATTCATTTTTTTCGTTGAAGATTCAGCTCTTTGGCCGAAAATGTAACCATTATGTTGAAAATTTGTTTTGATTTTAATTGAATTTTAACTTTTACAAATGAAAATTTAACTATTTAATTTCTGGTCCAATATGTATCATTTTTAGATAAAAATTCAATTATTTGGTTGACAATTTATCCTTACGCCTTTTGCTGGAAATTCCGCTTTCTTGGTAGGAAATTAATGCTTTTGATTGAATATTCATCCTTTTTGGCTGAATTTGCAACTCTTTGGTTGAAAGTTGATCTGTTTTGGTCGAGAATTCCAGTAATTTGTTTTTTGAATTGAAATTAATTTTTCTGCTTAAAATGCAACTCATTTGTAGAAAACTTCCCCTTTGGCTTCCAAATTTTCTGTAAAATTAAATTATCTGATTGAAAATTAATCTCTTCGGCCAAAAATTGAACTATTTTTGTAGAAAATTGAAATATTTTGTTGAAAATTAAACTATTTGTTTGGAAATTTGACTATTTTGTTAGAAATTCGTTTTCCTTGATTGAACATTCATTTAGTTGGTTGGGTATTCAATGATCTTGTTGAAAATTCATTTTTCTTGGGTTTAATTAAACTGATTGAAAATTCATCTTTTGGTAGAAAATTCATAGTTTATGATAAAAAAAGTCATATTGGTTGAAAATGAAATTTTGTCGAAACTTCGCCCGTTTAATTAAAAATGTATCTTCGTAGGTTTAAAATTCATCTATTTTGATGAAGTCATCTTTCTTGGTCAAAAATTCAACTGTTTATTCAAAAAATTGTCCTTTTGGATTGAAAATGCATCTTTTATGGTAGTAAAGTCATCTTTCATTGTTGAAAATTCATTTGACTTCAAAAAATTGGTCTTTTTGCATTGAAAGTTTGACTATTTCCTTAAAAGTTAAACTATTTTTTTAATTCATCTCTTTTGCTTGAAAGTTCAACTATTTGGTTCTTGATTCAACTGCTTGGTTGAAATCTATATTTTTGTTGTTTGAAATTCATCTCTTTCGGTAGAAAATCTGTTTTGGTTGAAAATTCAACTATTGCGTTGAAAATGCAATATACATTTCACAATCTACATTCAATATGGTATTTACATCAATTTTATTTGAAAAAATGTATTCCCTTATTATTTTTTTCTCTCTTGACTGAAAAATCTTTGTTCGTTGAAAGTTCAGGTCTTGTTGAAAATTCGTCTTTTTGGCTGGATTCAACTGCTTTTGATTCAAAATTATAATATTTGTGGTTTTAATATGTATATTATCACATTTTTCTTTAAGATTTCATCTTTTTTAGTTGAACATTGGAAAATTTGGTTGAAAGTTTTTTTTTCGTTAGAGATGAATTATTTCAATTGAAAATTCATGTCTTCGGTTAAAAATTTGATTATCTGCTTAAAAATTAATGTATTTTGTTGAAAATTCAACTACGTGGTTGAAACTTAAACTCTTTCGTTAAACAATTTTTTTGATTGAAGATTTATAATTTTAAGTGAAAATTTATTTCTTTGGTTAAAAATTAATTTTATAAATGACAATTTAACTATTTACATGTAAAATTGAATTCTTTTATTGGAAAGTCGTTTTTGTTGTTGTTGAAAAATAGGTTTGTTATTGAGGATTCATAATTTCAGTTAAAAATGTTAGTATTTTGTTGAATATTCGCTTTTCTTAGTTGAAAATTAATTTTTCAAGTGCATTCAGGCTCGCTAAATTCAGAGAAATGATCATAAACGCTGTCTTCAGTTTTCTGCAAATGGTCAGATTATCAGAATTAAGTACAAACCATGTCAAAACCGGACACAATATAAATTTATACTGCGGTTAAAATTGATTATATATATATATATATATATATATATATATATATATATATTTATTTATTTACCGCAGATTATCCAGACGTTTGTACCGTTTTTATCATCGCGCATCGAGAGTGATCCGAGGATTAAATTAATCGAATTATTCCTGATAAATAATGCATCAAACATACCGGGGGGTAGAAAACGAGCAAGAAAAGTATCGCGCTATGTAATTTACGTCCGTGTGCATAATTATCAACATCTAGTCAACCATAATACGTACAACGGCCGCAACCGTCGAACTCGTCCAAGAGCGTCATAAAAATCAGTGAGTGTAATGAAACGATCTATCGAATTCCACAATAGTGACAGTATTTCCATTTTTGTTTCCTTATTTATACACGTATTTTGCAATATTTTCTTATAAATACCTACAATAAATAATTGCATTTATTGCAGTATGGTAGTTAACTTTTTCATCAATCATCCATCCATCATCTTTAACATTTTGAGAAAATATTGTACTATAATAATTACCACGAGTTGAAATAGTCGCCTAAAATTTAAAGCAGTAAATTTTTTAATCAATCTTGGTATTCAAAAACGTAGTGAAATGACACTTATAAGGGTGGGCTTACTAATTAAACTAAATTAGTAGTGGGCCAAATATGCCATAGAAATGTTGTTTAATGTGGAGCCATACAAGTTTTCAGAATTTTTCAAACAATCGACTAGAAATATATGTAGAATTTTTTGTTGATAAATTATAGTAGGGATACAAGATATTTTTAAATATATTATCACCATCAAATAAGTAAATCAATAATATTTGAAAATTATTATTCATTGCTTGAATTTGCTCCTAAAGTTCATGAATGTGAAGAATAATTTTGAAAGAATTATTTTATTTTTATATATAATACTACATTAAAATCAATTTGAAACGCTGCACATTCCTAACATTTCAAGTGAAAATACTGCATTTTCAACAAAATAGATGAATTTTTAACCATTTTCAATCCAAAACCCAAAAATGGAATCGTTAAATATTCAGTTAAAAAAAGAAGAATTTTGAAGCACAACAAAAAAAAATTTCGATAAAATAGTTAAATTTTCAACTGCGCTCGATTCAATCACATATTTTTGCACCGAACTTTTACAGTTAAAGGTTAAAGCATCGACGACTATAATTTGGTTATTGTGAATTCTCTTTTGTTAAAGCTCCTTCGGCTTTAACGAAAACATTCTCATCGCGTATCTCGTGCTTCGAACTCGATTTTACCCAAAATGCGAACTTTTCTACATTAGGTTTCAACACTCTTACAACAAATGTATATTACATTTAGTTCTGTACACGGAGAAACTTTCGGTTGTAAACTTTGATATTATAATATTTATTTTCACAATAATACAATAGCAAGCCAGGATATAGCGTCACTATTTCAAAAATTACTATTGTGAATATTAAACTATGAAATTACTAAGTTTATTGGAATATGACAATAAATGATTAAATAATTGTACTCATACCAAAAGAAAAACTGCCATGGTCAAAAGAGGAAAATAAAAATAAATTCGCATTCACTGTTATATATTAGAGTTTCACCCATTATAGATTTTATACATTAAACATGCAATTAGATATTAATATTTTATTCTAAGCTGACAGAGAAAAAATCGTGTCAGAAGAAATCAGCGCTGGCGGAAATCGAACACAGGTCTCCGTGGCAGCAAAACGGAGATATTTTCCTTTGA
This sequence comes from Andricus quercusramuli, assembly GCA_932178445.1. Taxonomy (NCBI): domain Eukaryota; kingdom Metazoa; phylum Arthropoda; class Insecta; order Hymenoptera; family Cynipidae; genus Andricus; species Andricus quercusramuli. The sequence goes on along the minus strand of CAKNXH010060825.1, from coordinate 239,703 downwards.
TAAAACAAATATGAGATTTAGGAATTTTATCATCCTCATGAACCTCGGCGCATATAACATCATTTGGCTCTGAATTTCCCATTTTAAATGGGAATTTTCCCAAAGCACTACATTCAAATGTTTTTCCTCTCATTGCACCTTCCTATTGAAAATGCGGTAATTTTTCTCACCTATTTTTCAACCTATGTTATTTATAAACTCCTACTTATTGCAATAACGGTTTTATTATTTAATTAGTGAATATCACTTTTTCCTAACTTCAATCTGCTATCAGAAATATTAATCTTTCAAACTCTAAATGGCAATTATTAAGTTTGTAGTATATTTATAAGGGATATGGAAAAAGATTTCTTCGTACGCTGTGGCAATAATACTATTTTCTCGGCTATGTCCTAGACTGCCATCGAACTCTTGTAAATATCAATATTATAATGCCAAATTTTACAACCACTAGTTTTTCCGTGTATACCTCAGCCTGGGATTGCTAATTGAGAATTTGCAAAATAAACCAAAAATTTTATTTATCATGATAACTTAAATATTTGTTTCTTATTTTGCATTACATTTTATCCTCAACTACCCTGAAAAATGCATCATTTTAATAAATTTATATTATTGAAATTCATAATATGCATTGAAATTGAAACAAACGATATTTGCATTATCTTCGTTTTATAATTGAAAAAAGTGCGCATCCTATGAAAAAAATCAACAATTTTGTTATTAAAAATTTTATTGCAACTTTTGTGTCGTTTTTCCGCATATTTAATTTGTTTATTTTTAATATCATTTTTTGCGGTTTAAAACAAAAATACACATCCTAGTGTAAAGTGGTTTTGTGCAAATTTTTATAACAAAAGTTTATAACGAATTTGTAGATATTTTTTTAATGCCCACATTTTGTCTATTTATTTTTTTTGTACCTTGCGTCGTTTTTCCAAAGATTCAATTTTTCTATTTTTAATGATATTTTTACAATTAAAAAAAAAACTACGCATCCTATCAAAAAGTGATCAATAACAAATTTTTAGATCTTTTTGATATGCACAATTTTTGTTTCTTCATCTTTGTTCATATCTTGCATAGTTTGACCGCAAAATGGACTTTTTTATTTTTTATTATTTTTTTGTGCCAACGGCGATATCACGCTGAAAACACCAGTTCTCGTAAGATCACTGAAGTTAAGCAGTGTTGGGCGCGGTTATTACTTGGATGGGTGACCGCTCGGGAATACTGCGTGCTGTTGGCCCGTCGTGGGTGTGGTGGGCCCACACTGGTAGTAAATATCCACCTAGAAACACTACCCGAATCGGGTAGTGAGGCAATGATTTTTCGAGTTCGAACTGCTATAAATTTGTTTTGTGCGATCAAAAATTAAATTTTGGATTTTTCAGAAAATTCAAAAAGTTGTTATGACAATATTTAAGCAGGGCTTAAAATGTTCATTTTAAGTCATTGGGACAAATTGTTCGCCTTTTTGAGTACTACGAACATCCGTACATAGAATTTTTGAATGATGAAAAAAGCGATCTCGAAAATATTAAAAATGCGCTCACTTTTTGAATTTTTATCCAAAATGGCTGGCTAACGAACATGACCTTCATTTTAGGCCACTTGAGGAGTCTACCCAAGCCCAATCAAATCTGTCAATTATTTCGAAAGTTATCGTGCTGAAAGAATAAAAATCTACATACATACATACGCACATACACACAGGCAGACATACACATTCGCGAAAACCTGTTTTTTGGGTTCAGAAGGTCTCAAAACCTGGATATTTGGCAAAAACGGGGAGGGCAAGGGCGGGGGTGTCAATGTTTACACAAATCTAATACCTTCTCTGAATTCTCTATAAAAAAGACGAACTTTCAACAAAATATATTAATTTTCAACCAAATAGTTGAATTTTCAACAAAAAAAAATCAGTTCTTAGACAAATAGTTGAATTTTCAACTAAAAAAAGAAAAATTTTTAACTAATAATGAAATAGTTGAATTTTCAGTTTAGAAAGTTAATTTAATAAAAGCAAATTTTCAAGAAAATATTTGAATTTCCAACTAAAATGATTCATCTTCAATTGCAATAGTTGATATTTAAACCAAAAACATGAATTTTTAAACTAAGATGATGAATGTTCAACTGGAATAGTTCAATTTTCAACTATTTTCATTATAAAGATGAATCTTCAATGAGGAAAAATTAACGTAAGAGTTTAACTTTCAACCAAGTAGTTCAATTTTCAACCAAAGAGATAATTTTTCAACATGAATGATGGAATATTCAACTGGATTAGTTAAATTTTCAGTTAGAAAAATTTCTTTTCAACTAGAGGAAACAAATCTTCAATAAAATAGTTAAATAGTTAAATTTTAAAGTGGATTAGTTAAATTTTTAACCAGAGATAAATTTTCCATTAAAAACATAAATATCAATTTTAAGTTTAAAAAAAAAAATAATTTTGAACAAAAAAGACGAACTTTCAACAAAATAGTTAATCCAGTAATATAAAGCTCCTTTTGCAGATAAGAAAGACATCGTTATTTAATTTTATATTGAAATTTGAAAAAAAGTAAGCATGATCTCAAAAAAATTCCCTGACATTTACAGATTTTTCCAGGTATATACAAATTGCCTGTCGGTGGCAAAAGTGTCACCATTTAGAATTCCATATACACCATGAACATTGAACAATTGAACATACTATGGAATTCAACCAGTCATTAGTTGGTAATACGAGTTTCTGTTCAATTGTCATTGAAAATGCCGGCACGTAAAAGCTTATTTGTCATCGGGTATTTCCGGTCTGAGTCTGCCTATAAACAAGCAGGAAACACTAAAGAATGATAAGAGGTTAAAAATTTTGGCCATCAAACAAGACACACCTTTTTAAACGATTTGTAACAAGCAATTAAAAATGCAAGCTACATACAACTCAATCTGGCATTTTGCAACACAAATTGATGAATCGAACTACAACTCTGCATGTGAAAATAATATCTCTTAGCTGATTAAAATACTCAGATAAATGTCTTTTTGTGTCAAAATGATGTTTCTTGAAACAACTGGAGATTCGTCTTCAATTTAATGTTTAAAGGATTTTAGTTTGTCTCAAAGAGAATCTTTTTACGGCAAGTATTATCATTTTGTGACAAACTTCGTCTAATCATGTTCCCAAATAATTATGTATGAGCGAAAAAGATTGTCATTTGTTACAAAACAAAATAGACAAGAGGAATGTGCTTTTTATGTAAGACAACTTTTTCTCTGAGTGAAGGTGTCCAATAATGAAAAAATGAAAGAAATATTGGAAATAAAAATCAATGATTGATTTTAATGATCACGTAGACATTCAATGCAAGTTGTAAATTAATTAAAATTTCCATTTTGCTATGTGTACACGCTTTATACATGTTTTTAATTTCTCGCGGAACATCATCGCATAAAAGGCGGTGAAACTACAATCGGCGGACGATATTTCTTCCAATTAAATTCTAAAGCAACGAAAAAAAAAAATTGGATTTCTCTTTTATAATTTATAACACATGTCACTGGGGGCTTAAGATTCCACGGCAGACGAGTAACAAGGTACAGAAAATTGCAAATCAGTCAGCGGAATCACAAAGTATAAGTTAGTGAGATTCTTTTCAGGATAGATGAGTGTTTTATGGGCATATTTTAAGAATAACGAGTCTGTCAATCATTGATTTTCTTTCCACTCAACACAAGTTCAAGCGCGAAGTTTCACAAATCTCCGGTTTCTTGAAAAGTATGCGTTATTGCAATATGGATTTGTTAATGATTCCTAATTAATTACTAAACATTTTGATTATAGCTTAGGGGCCATGAATAAATTTGGCAAGTTTTTTTTGGATATTGAACAACGTACTCACAATCGCGAGGGTCCCTAAAGTTTTGATCCGCCTCCGCTTATCATGCGTGATTTTTACCAAATAAATTTTTTTTCGTCAATTTATTTAAGGGGTCATCGAAAAACAAGGTGAAACGATTTTTATGGAGTAAAATCGTACTATTTCTACTGAATTAAGAAAGTAGTTCCACTTTGAACCAAGTAGTTGAATTTTCAACCAAAAAAATGACTGTGAAGCCCGTGATAAATAAATAGGAATTTTTATTACCTAAAGGCTAAAGAATAATAGTGCGAATAAACACCGGAGATAATTTTTAATACTTTTATTCGAAACCACCATGTTATTAGCCTATAACGCCCCGTGAAGTATGAGCTTTAGACGGCCCTTTACCGAATGGTGTCAGCTGACGGCTGATAATCAGTTCCGAACGCCGCCACAGTGTAAAATAACTAGCTCCACAAATGGCCACTGAATAACGCACAATGTGTTCTCTCATTAATCTCTTGTTGGTCTTTATCTCGGACCAAACAATTTTCAAATTTCGCGCCACATGAGACTGCCAATCACAGCCAAGCAGATGACTGCCGCGTCAGTCGTATATTTTAAAGACCAAAGATATTATAAACATGACGACTCATTTTTCAGATGGCTCTACAGTCTGATAACATGCTGATTTCGAATAAAATACTCATTGACTCCCTGTGAAACCATGGCCGAACAATGTCCTGCGAAGATTGATTTCCCCGTAAAGACCTATCTAACCCTACTTGTGATGTAATGTACTATTAAAACCCGAAATGGAAATGGCTTAATGGTATAATAATAATAATAATAATAATAATAAGTAAGAACACTGGAAATTTTGTTTAAAAAATAAAGTATCGGACTACGCAACACTTTTGCTCCTAATGAAATGATCAAATTGTACGTTTGTGGTTTGTGAAAAAAAATACTTATTGTTATTAACACATTTTATTCTCTAAGTCTATACAATTTTAGTGAGATAGAGAGGGGGGGGGGGGGGGTCGGAGCCAATTTCACGGTACCTTACATGAGGAGGGTGAGGGGAATTTGTGGATGACCCCTTATTTGTTAAATCATTTATTATTATTTCGTGCATTTATGATTATTAAAGTTAATATTAATACTAATATTACAAGTAACTACTAATATTATTATGTGAATTACAAGTAATACTGTTACAATTATCAATAAAGTAACATACATTTTCTTTTACATTTAATGCAGTAGGTACTACAGTAAGCACTAGATTGTGCTAACAAACATATGTTTACATTAAAATCGTTTTAGCTTTCGGTTTTTAGTGGTTTCTTAGGCTTAAAAATATTCTACGTAAGATATGGTTTTTACTTCCCCCCCCCCCCCACCCCTCCCCTATGTAAAAGAGCATAGCTAAATTGTTAATTTCCCCTCCCCACAAATATATACGTTACGTAATTTAGGCGCGGCCTCTTATACGGTTTATAAATTTTTATTTATTTATTTTATTGCAAATGAATCTTTCGCTATGACTCAGTATATACATATGCATATTGTGTATAGACTATAGATGAAGAAAATATAGCAACACAAATAATTGAATGAGAAAGTATATGTTGCAGTTTTCTTGAGCACAGGCGTTCTGAAGATTATAATAAAATCAGTAAAACGAAAAAAAGTTCCATCACGAAATATAAATATCAAGTTGCGTCCTTTGATAAGGGCATTTACGCTGCCCTCTATCATTTGATTTGAAATTGTTGAGACGTAAATCAGCTTGACTTATTACGATAGTATTTCTAATATTCGTGAAAAATTACGAAAGATCGCTCAGCAGTGTAATTTCTTTTCACTTATTTCAATATTTCACAAAAATATTTAGAACGAATTTCAAACTATTGAGTACAGATATTAATTTAGATGTATTTTAATTTTTTTTTAAATTTTAATTGTCAACTTTCCATATCGCACTGTAGGAAGTTCTCCTTTTTTATTAACTAATTGTAACTTTAAAGCAAATAGGGTTCCCAAATGAATAATGAATAATAAAAAATGTGCTATTGCTAATTGAAATGTTTGAATAAGTTTGTACTAGGACTGAAAAAAATCGAATGGAATACGTTAAAAAATGAAGATTAAATAGTTGATATTTTCGCGGATAATTTTATAATTCCTTAAAAAATAAAACCAGCAATTGAGATATTTTTAGAACAAAGTTTTAGAGCAAAAAACTTTTTCAATTGATTAAATCAAGGTGATTTTTCTTCATTTCAGTAATTACATTACTTTATTTAAGTTTCATTATGTATTTTGCGTATATAAAGCGTCATAAAGTAACATTAATCTTCAAACAATATACTGCAAATAAAATTTATTAATATCAAATATTAAATAAAATTATGTAGGTTTCCTATAGGAAACCGGGTTCTTGAGATGGGCCATTTGACAATTTTATTTCTCTTTCAACATTTGGCACACTTACCATTCTGAATTAAACAATTTTTTGAGACCATGAACATTTTAGGAATTAGTCGTTGAAAACAGAGAAAATTAACGTTTTATATTCTTTAATATTACCTCTGCGCGTTCAAAAGTGAATTATTTAACAATCAAAAATCATAGTTTAAGATTCGAATACTTTTGATTGAAATGCTGGAAATTCTGTAAATGAATAATTGGAAAAACAATGATTGAAAATTTAACAATTTTATAAATTAAATAATTAAAAATTATAGGACTTCAAGGGAATTGATACATTGTAGATTAGTTTTAAAATTAAATGAAATTTTTGAATACAATTTTTCAAGATTAAATGGTAAAAATTGAACAACATTTAATGTTCATTTAAACAAGGTTTCCACAAAATCCCAATGTTGGAATTCCCCGACTTTTCCCTGGCCGAATTTTCATTTTCTTTGACCGTTATAAATTTTTCTTTCATCAGGTATAAAAACAACCTTACATCTAGGACATCAATAATTTGAATGTAAAAAAATTTTGTTTCTAAATTTATTTTAAAGACTTTTAGTGACAACAGTCACACAAGATTTTGTTAAGAGGAATTGAGAAATGATGAATAAGAATTTTTTTACTAAAAATGAATTTTGAACCAAATAGTTGATCATTCAAGCAAAAGGATAAATTTTCAACTAAGAAGCTTAATTTTCTACCAAGAAGGATGCATTTTTTACAAAATGCATAAAGCGTCAGCTAAGGAAATCAATTTTGAGTTGAAAGATTTTTTAAAATTAATCAAAACGAATTTTCAACAAAATAGTTAAATTTTTAACCAAATATATCAATTTTCAACCACGGCGATTAATTTTATGCAAAAAAAAAATGAATTCTGAACTAAATATTTGAATTTCCGATCAAATATAATTTTTTTTCAAGCCAAAAAGACTAATTTTCTATAAAAAATTGAGGTTTCTAGCCGAAAATAATATTTTGTGACAAAACAGTTAATTTCCCACAAAAGAATTGAATTTTAATGCCGAAAAAAACGAATTTTCTACAAAAAAGTTGAATTTCCAAACCAAAAATATGAATTATCTATGAAAATATGTAATTAAATTTTCAACCAAAAAAAAAAAGAAGAAATTTCAACGAAACAATTGAATTTTCAACCAAAAAAGACACAATTTTCAAGCCTAGAAAAAATATTTACAGTTTGAATTGAAAAAATAAATTTTGAAGCAAAAAAAATTAATGCTCAACAAAATATGTAGTTAAATTTCGAAAGAAACTTCTTTATAGTTAAAATAATGAATCTTCAGCCAAAAAAATAAATTTTCAACCAAATAAGTTCAATTTTCAAGCAAAAAGATGAATTTTTAAAACAAAAAGGCGAATCATCAACAAAAGAGTAGAATTTTCAACCAAGAAAGATTCTTCAGTCAATGTAGAAACAAATTTCATTCAAAATTTTGAAATCTTATGACAAATAGACGAATTTTCTACGAAACAGTGGAATTTTAAAATAAAAAAAAAAATGAATTTTCAACAGAAAAGTTAATATTCAACCCAAAAGGATGAATTTTAAACCAAAAAGAATGACGTTTTAACCAAATTGTTAAAAATAATAAAATTTTCAACCAAACAACACAACTTTTTTTTAACCACACCGCTTTTTCCTGACTTTCGAGAACTCCCTGTCCTCTATCAACCCTGATTTAATTATCTGTTACGCGATTCTTATTGCACAATTTTTTTCAATTATATTTTATCATCACAAATCAAACTGTGCAAATGGAAAGGTTCCATTTCGGAGAAACTATACGAGAAGGAGCTAACTCGTGGAGACCAAATGAAAAGATTCTACAGTGTTGAGGGCGCTCTTGTACCCAAAACAATTTATATGGGAGTTTAAAGCTTCGAGAGTTCACCAAGCGAGTTAGCACCTTCTCATTTGGCTTCTCCGAGATGGAACCTTTTCATTTGGACACGTCTAAATATGAATTATCAACAAAACGTACCGGGTTTAATATGCTCTACAATCGTTTCCAGCATCATGGATCTGACTTAGCTCACACTCGGCACTCTCAACAATATTATGTTTCAACAGTGAAACAAGATTGGAGTTGCACGTGAGTGATTTCAACCACGCGTTTACCACGTTTCACCTTACACGACACAGCACTATAACCACTATCAAAATCTCAGCTTGAATGATCAGCACTTTTCCAAAAATGATACACAAAATTTCAAATAGAAGATTTTTCCAGAGGCTTAATGGGTCAAGAAGCCCAACGTCCGTGGGCTAATCGAACGTGACAATTAGACCAGGATGTACTGGGATAGTAGCAAGATAAATCCGTCTTGTTGTGATGCATTTGCGAGACGTAGTCCACGATAAATTTGGAAATTTGAGTGATCAGTTCCACTCAACAGCAGGAACTTGTGTATTTGATGGAAAAGCTGGGAGCAGAAATCGTCGCTGGTCCGATCAGGGTAAGGGCACCTTTCGTACTAAACTAAACTGGCAACTGCACTTTGCACAGGGATCGAAAAGGACCTTCTTTCCAGAAAGTTGCCTGGATCCTTCGCAGTGGTTGATGGTCAGCCGGGGATGAGCCGAAACTGAATTGACGCCTCCAGAAGAGTGGCTCGATGAACACTGAAGCACTGGAGAATTCACCCGACGCTTATTCTTTCAACCACAAATATGTTGCCTTGATTAGATCCTTATCGAATCCAGGCTTACGACTGATCATCAGATAGCGATAATCATATCAAGAACAGTAGCACACGTTATTTTTTCATTCAGAATTTTTTTTCCATAAGACGTCACATTAAATCTCAACTATTAGGTCTTTTCCTGTTTACTTAGGATGAGATAAGATTAATATTTTCATTTCAGTTCAGAAAACACACTAGTGAATTAGGTTGCTTTTTCTTCTTTCTTCTGAATTCCTCAAGATATAAGGTAAATAACCTTGACCGATCTTGGATTTTAAGTTCTGGAAAATTCACGATTGAGAATGGTGAATATTATTTGCACAAGTTTACATGAAAAATGTATATAAAACGACAAATTTCGTGTAGGCGTATCTATCACTCTGGTCTTTAGAACTCGAAGAATGAACGTTAACCACGCAGACAGACGGAAGACTGACTTGTAGGAATTTCGAATAATGAACTTGAATAGATAAGAACTTGAAGATATTGAGAAGTACTGGAAAACAGACTCACAAATGAGAATTACATCAGTTTACAATATTTTCAAGAATAATTTTGTTTTCATACTCACTGACATTGCAAGTTTTACTTAAAACATTATTGGAATTTAGTGCATTTGTAGTGAATTTTCTGTTTCAAGTTATTTTACAAAATTTCATCATAACAGGTATCACGTGGTTCAATAGTTCAATTTTAGGTAAAAAAGGGATATTTTTAGGGGGAAAAAGGATTCAAAGGGGATTTCATTTAATATTAAAAACTTTTTATATGACAGAGGCATCTCGAGAATATTGAATGGAAGTATGAAAAATCGCTTGAACACTTCAGCACTTTTTACTGATAAAAATGCCTCAGAAAAAATGCATTATTTCTGATTGAGAGTACATTCTTTTTGATTGAAAAGTCTACTATAATATTTTTAGTCAAGAACTGATCTGTTTGGTTAAAAATTGAATTTAGTTGAAGAATAAACTATTTGTTTGAAAAATCATATTTTGCTAGATGAATTGAACTATTTTCAATTTACAATAAAAATAATTTTTGGTTGAAATATAAAATATTACATTTTTTATTGGGAATTCATCTTTCATGGATAACAATTTTAATAAATGGTTGCAAATTTAATTATTTTGTTGAAAATTTATCATTTTTTGTTGCAATTCGACTTTTGTGTAGAAAAGTAGTCTCTTTGGCTAGAAAATTCAGTTTTTTTTTATTGATTATTTTAGTTGAAAATCCATCTCTTTGGTTGAAGATGTAACTATTTTGTTGAAAATTCATCTTTTTGGGTTACAAATTCAAATATTTAGTAGAAAATTAAGTTTTTTGTTTACAATTCATATTTTTGCCTTGAAATTTCAAGTTGATATATCAACTATTACATTTTTCACTGAAATGTCATCTTTCATGGTGGTAAATTTAATTAATTGATTGAAAAGTCATTTATTTTGTTAGAAAATCAAAACTTGGTCTTCTTGGCTTGAAAGTTCAATTTTTTGTAGAAGATTTGAAGTTATAAATTCGTCTTTGTGGGTTTCAAATTCAACTGTTTTTTCAGAAACTGTGTCCTTTTGGCTCAAAAATGTGTCTTCTTGGCTTAAACATTCTACTACTTTTCTTTTGAAACTTAATCTTTTTTCGTTGATATTTCAACTATTACATTTTTCGTTGGGAATTCATGTTTCAAGGTTGACAATTTTATTAAGTGCTTACAAATTTCATTAACTTGTTGAAAAATCAAAAATTTTATTTAAAATTCATCATTTTCCACTGAAGTTCAACTGCTTTGTACAGTCTTCCGCTTGGAAATGTGACTATTTTTTGAAATTCGTCTTTTTGGGTTTGCAAATTCAACTATTATTTAGTTGAAAATTAACTTTTTTTGTTGTTGAAAATTCATATTTTAGGTTTGAAAAGTCAACTGTTTCTATTTTAAAAAATTCGTCTTATTGACTTGAAATTGAACAGTTTGGTTGAAAAAATAATTATTTGGTTGTCGATTCCTTCGTTATGGACGATGTCCTTCAAATCTGCAAAATTATCAAATAAATAGTTTAGGAAATACTTGATATTAATATCATCAAAAAGAATCTCTTGAAGCTTTTATCTGTTTAAATTCCTAATGTGTTGCATTTTTGTTTATGGTTCTTAACAAAATAATCGAAACCATGTAAAAAGGAGAGAAAATGGAAAATTGGGCGAAAATACTCTATTTTCGGTGTTATTATGAATTTTACAAATAAAGTAAGTTTGCATGGACACATTCTAAATTCAGAATGATTGGCTTTCTACAACAAGAAAACCCAGAATTGAATAAGCCTTTCCTAGAATTTTCGAACAATTTTGCTTATAATTATTAAAACCTGTAACAAATTAGTCTTTACTGAAATCTGAAACAAATTAATACACAGAACTGTATTCTGTTAATACTTGCCGACTCTCAAACCTCTTACAAAATTTCCACAAAAAAAGAATTTGAAAATATTGGTGATTCTAATTTCTAAGAAAATGCAAATTTTGGTAATTCCAAATGTTTATTTTACCAACGTTCGATAATGAGAAAGAAATCGGCAACTTTTTCATTCTTATACAAATTTATTATATAAAAGAAACTTCATTCCCTTATTATTACTTTTTTTAAATTAAAAATGCTGGAAATATCCTGCTCATTATAAATCGATTTGAAAAATTGTCGCATCCAATCTTGTTTTTTTTTTGTATCAGGATTTATTCTGTTGTTTAGAACTTCATGAAGCCACAAACAAAATAATGTGTCATATTAACGAATTATGCACAAAGAAAAACAAATTTATCGCGTCATCGCAACAACACGATTTCATATCGAAACGAATTATATCGTATCGACAGGAAATAAGATAAAGCAAAAATCCTTTCGGAATCTTTCAGTAAAAAAAAGTACACACATTGTCTTTTAAGTCTCGTTAATTTCTATTTTCGTATTTTCAAACAGATTTGAGGTATCAAGCTGATGCCAAGAGCATAACAACTATCTCATAAAAATGCATTCATGAAAATGAACCTACCCGTAAGATTATCATTAAGGAGTATATATTATCAGAAGGTCTCTATTCGTAAAAAATAAATTATAATCATCGACTCTTCCAATTTTATGATCGTCAGTACAATTTTTAATTGAATAACAAACAAAAAAAACGAAAAATTAGATAATTTATTAGTATTTAGATTAATGTAATAAATTTCTTACATTGTTTGATCTACAATTTTAATATTACAAATAAGAAAAAGAATATCCATAAAGCAAGAGGTTAAGGGCTATCGCTTGTATTTCAGAGATAACACCATAGGCTGTTTTCACTTCCTATATTTCGTTCAATTCCTAGAAGGTAGGAAAAATTTACTTTTTTCTTAACAAATTTTAATGTTCAATTTTCATTACAAAAAACTTGGAGAATGAACAAAATGTTGAGTCAAAATTAGGGTGGTCCAAAAAAATTATTTTGTTGGTATTTTAAAGTATCACTCCATCATTTTGTGTAATTTGGTGAAAAATTGTTGCCTCCTTTTTGAGATTAACAAAAAATGTTGAGAGGTAGGGCACGTTGAAAATTCAATAAATCCTTTAATTTTGAAAAGAATCGTGTGAACAAAAAGAAGGCTAAAATGGCATTTTATAAATAAATTCGCCTTTAAATTCGCCAAAACTCACCCCTTAAGACACTATATTGTAATTTTTAAGAATCTTTTCTGAATTTTGTGAAAATGAAATGAAAATTGTAAGCCGAAACTACAGAATTTTTACTAATCAAATTTCGACTATGAAAAAAGTAAAATTTTTTTCTATGAGTGTAAAAAATATTATGCATTTTGTTGTGTAGAGATTGTGACTAATTATTAAGAAATAAAAAATGAACAAAAATTTATTTTACCAGGTTATATTTTCGAAATTCACAAACAAATTATTTGTTCTTTTAAATAGCTACATGAAACTTTTATTTGAAAATTTCTTTTAATTTTTGTAACTGATATGTCATAAGCTTCGGGTGAACAATTTGCCCATTAGTTTAAAAAACTTACAGAAGAATTTTGAATTGGGTTTTTCAGTTGTTTCAAAACCTCTAAAATCCCGAAATTTGATGATTAAAAGCAGAGACAAATGTCTTTAGATTACGATGAAAATAATATGTCGATTCCTCACTTCAAGCAAATGAAGATTCAGTTAAAAAATTAAAAGAAAAAAAAACAAGTTTCATTTGGCAAGTCAAGGGTATTCTGCGAGTATCTTCAAGTTCAAAATTACTTCATCTTTAACTTGATTTACAAAATTGAAAAAAAGCCTATTAATTATTTCAACAAATTTTAAAAGCAAACACTTAGCATAAATAATAAAAAAATAGTTGAATTCATAATTGTTTATTCAAATGCATTTAATTGCATAATTGTTTTTTTTTCTACTTTAGACAAAAGTCATAATTTTTAGTTAGTCCTTCTTCGAAAAAAAGAACAATATTCTGAATGATATTTTAATAAGAACGTGATGCTTTATGAATTGATAATAATAATAATCAATAATAACTGGGCCTTTTTGTAAATTTTATCAATCAGGCTGAAGATATTAGCTTTAAATGAAGAACCGACATATTGTTTTCATTGTAATCTAAGAAAATTTGTCTCTGCTTTTAATTATTAAATTTCTGAATTTTAGAGGTTTTTGAGAAACTGAAAAACCAACTCGAAATTTTTCTATAAGTTTTTTAAACTAATGAACTGATTGTCCACTTGAAGCTTATGACATATCATTTTTTTTTTTAAATAAGTTTTTAAATACAAGTTTCATTTAGCATTGAAAAAATAAAATAATTTTTTTTTACGAATTTTCAAAATATTATAACTTGGTCAAAAAGAGATTTTGTTCATCTTTCATAAGTATTAAAGAATAGATGAGGACATCATTGTTTATTTAAATGCATTTATTTGTATATTTGTCTTGTTTTTTCTTCTACTTTAGGCGAAAGACGTAACTTTTAGATAGTCATTAAAAAAAAAAACAATTTTCGGAATGATATTTAATAAAAACGTGATGGATAGAATTGCACATAACCTTTCAAAGAAGAGAATGAGCATTCGTAAATTCAAACTGAAAGAAAATTACGAATTATAAAGAATATGGAGTGAATGGAGGGCTCCTACAAGCAATAAAAACAATATATACAGGTAGTAAAGCGAGTGTAAGGGTAAATGGGAAAAAGAGTGAATGGTTCGATATTATGCAAGGCGCGAAACAAGGATGCGTTATGTCCTCGAGGCTATTTATCATATTCATGGATAAGTGTCTTAGAACTGCCCTCTTCGACGAAAAAGGTGTAGATCTCGAAACCGTCAAGGTACGTGGGTTGGCTTTCGCGGATGACAAGATTGTTATGGCAGAATCAGTCGAAGACTTGCAAAGAATGTTGAATAAACTTAATACAAGCATGAAGAACATGGACCTCAAAATTAACGTGAATAAAATGAAAGTCATGGTGTTTGAGGGAAAAAGTGAGAAAACAATATGCAACATAGTCCTAAATGATGAGAAATTAGAACAAGTTGACAAGTACGTATATCTAGGTAGTCTATTCACTAACGACGGAAAAATAGATGGGGAATTAGATAGGCGCATAAATAAGGGTAAGCAGGTTATCGGTAGAGCAGGGTCCATCCTCACAAATAAAAACATATCAAAAAAAGCTAAAATGGCCATACATAACTCTATTTTCGTACCGACTGTACTATACGGTAGCGAGACATGGACCTGTCAAGAAAAGGACAGGAGTAAAATCAACGCGATCGGCATGAAACCTCTGCGCATAATATGCGGGAAAACACTGATGGACAAAGTACGAAACGAGACAATCCTCAAAGAATGTGGTACAGGGGAGACACTAGTTGACATATGGGAAAGAAATCAGCTAAGGTGGTTCGGACATCTTGAAAGAATGAAAGATGAGCGACTGACCAAGCAAGTGTATAAAGGTAAAGTAAATGGCAGAATGCCCAGAGGTAGACCGCCGAAAGAATGGTTAGAATCTGTGAATGAGACACTAATACGAAGAGACATAAGAAGCCATAGAAATACAAGAGCCTGCATGAAAAAATGCATGGACGTGAATGAAGCTAGAGTAGTATGCCAGGACAGAAATATGTGGCGACAAATAGTTTATAAGCAGAGTGACAATAGAGTGAATGATGCCTGAAACAAAGACCTTGGATACTAATGGGCCCAGGTGGGGAACCATACATAATAATTTTGTGAGGCTCCTCACTTGGGGTGATCGCTAGAGAGATTGATCAGCAACCTGGGTCGGAGCAGTGTTGCGGAGTGAACGTGTCATTTATATAAATAACACGAGAACTCCAGATCAATCTAAAACATCTATACATAACACCTACTTACCCATCCACCCTATACCCATATACCGATCAACCTCATACCTATATACCTATTTCACTACTTTCCAACCGAGCAAGTCACGCCTACCCCGGAAAGGAAAAGGCTTAATGGTATAATAATAATAATAATAATAATAATAATAATAATAATAATAATGATAATATAATATATATGATAATACATATAATAATGATTATCTTAATAATAATAATAATAATGATAAATACGAGCCTCGGTGGCTCAGTTGGTTAGACGCTCGGACTTCACCTCAGAGGTCCGGGGTTCGATCCCTGAGCCGGTACCTCTTGAAATTTTTCTATGTACCTTTACCGAGGTTCTGGTGGTTCGGAACCCACCTTAAGCTGTAGGTCCCCCCATCATGCACTTGACTGCAACCCAGTCCGTGAATGATGGGGTAAAAACCAGGCTTTGCCCAATACGTCAAGGCACACGCTCTTATCAGATCACTTGATTGCATTATAATAATGCGTCCGTGACTGATAATACATACCGGGGCAAGCCCGTGCATAATATTCAAACAAACAAAAAATCCAACTCTAACCAATAATGCCTTCGACGTATTGGGCTACCTGAGAGAAAAATGAGTTTCCTCATTTTTTTAATAATGATAATAATAATGGCGTAGGGATGTGGCGACCCCATCGCCCGAGAGCTCCTGCTCTTGCAGTCAGCCGCGTTGCTTTGGGCTAACTCCCCAATGCAACGAATTATGCGGTTACGACACAAGTATCGCGCAGTGCCACCCACAATAGGCCTCTCTCGGATGGAGGCCATGGTTCAGTTGGGAGTGGCAATAGGAACGAACCGAGGCGACGACCAGGCAATGACCCCGGACAAACGCGAGAACATCGATTTAAATGGTCGGACCAACTCAGGAGGGACCTTCTTACCTGTTGGCAAAGAAGCTCACCGGCGCGGAGAGGATTCATGAAGAGGTTGCATGACCGTTGGGGCAATATGCACCCGGAATATGCTCATAAAACGCCTCAGTATTTGAGAGATCAGGTATCCTTCTTGCGAAAAAACGGATATGAAGCTGTTTATCAACAGGAAGAGGAGCAACATCCTCCAGCGAACATTCCACCCGTTCCAGCAAGACCACCTTTGCAGATAGCCGATAATGTCAACATGAGAAGTAGGAGATCTATCCACCAAAAAGTCTTCCTCAGGATGGACAAATTAGCTGAAGCTAATACTGCTCTCCGCGATTTGCTCCCCGAAGATGTTAATCTCTGAATCTGAACTGTGTAGTTTGCGAGAAGGCGGTCTCCTTGCTTAGCGACGATAGAAGTAACGAAACTTCGGTACGTCTGAGTAAGACACGCGAGCGTATTGCACAGCTTCAGTTCAAAATTGAAACGGCGAGACGGCATGCATCAAATGTTCAGTGCGTGATTAGCTACATAACAGCAAATAAAAAGTTCACTCCAAAAGTTAGGGCACTTGCTCGAAACTTGAGGAAAGCAAATCACACGCTGAACAAGCGTAAACTGTCGACCATCAAGCAGCACTGGACGCAAAAAGTAAGATCTCTTTCAACCGCGAAACAGCGCCTTGAACGGGGAGTTAAGTGGATTCAGGAAAATTCCACCTTCTCTACTAATCCTTCCCGTCTGTTCAATAAAGCGTCATGTGTAGTTAAAAATCCGCCTAGTCGAGAAGAGATTCAAATCTTCTGGGAGCAAGTATATGGAGATACTTATCAGCTAAATGAAGACGCATCCGATATATCACTCTTTCGTAACTTTTGCCAAAGGCAAAGGTTACAAGATCCAGAGGAAGAGTGTCCACTAATTACTGCTGAAGAAGTGAAGAAAGTTATCGCTAGAACTAAGAACTTTTCGGCGCCAGGGCCAGATAAAATCAACAACTTTTGGTGGAAGAAGTTTACTTCTACGCACCAACATCTAGCTCGTATATTTACTACTTTCTTAAACAGAGAACAACCCGTCCCGCAGTGGCTAGTGGAAGGACGCACGGTATTGATCCCTAAGGCCGGAGATTTGTCATGTCCAAAGAACTACAGGCCCATAGCTTGTTTAAACACCAGCTACAAGCTATTCACTGGCATCCTCAAAGAGAGGATATTGACATCTATCGAGCCGGTATGGAGTGCAATAGTCGAACAACGTGGATGCAAGAGAGGGCTGGCAGGTTGCAGGGAGAACCTGTTAATAGACAGGTGTATTACCCAGGACTCGATCAGGTATCGACGCAATCTGTCCATGGCTTCGATTGATTACCGTAAGGCATTCGATACCACGAACCATGAGCTTCTTATCAAGCTCCTTGAGTGCATGGAGGTGCATCCAAAAATAGTGAGATGCATAGAAGAGCTTATGCTCTTGTGGCGGACAAGATTTGTCATAACATCTGACAAAAGACAAGTGATTACAAGCTTTGTCACATATAAGAGGGGGGTATTTCAAGGAGACTCTCTAAGTCCGATACTTTTCTGCATTTCCCTCTTGCCTCTATCTATTGTGCTCCGAGGCAAAAGCTCTGGATACCTATGTGACCCGCCGAGCAGAAGAGAATATAAGGTCAACCACCTTTTATACATGGACGACCTTAAACTCTTTGCTTCCTCAAAAAAGGACCTTAACATCCTTGTAGATGCGGTAAATAGGTATTCTAAAGCGATTGGCATGAGCTTCGGACTGGACAAGTGTGCCTGCGTCCACCTACACCAAGGAAGACTAGAAACTACATCATCCAGTGACGATCAGGATGTTCAACTCATAGGCGGAAATACCATTCAACATCTTGGTATTGGAGAAACATATACATATCTTGGAATACCGCAAGCGGAAACCCAAAATGTGCATAACTTGAAAACGGCCCTTGGAAAAAGGTATCGCCAAATTCTCAGAAAAATTTGGGCTTCCGAATTATCTGGAAAGAATAAGATCCAGGCGACCAATATGCTGGCCGTTCCTATACTGCTCTACACGTTTGGTGCAGTAAAATGGAACGTCGATGAGTTAAAACAACTTGATCGAAGCACACGCAAGATGATGACAATTCAACGAAGTCTT
Source organism: Andricus quercusramuli (assembly GCA_932178445.1). Lineage (NCBI taxonomy): Eukaryota > Metazoa > Arthropoda > Insecta > Hymenoptera > Cynipidae > Andricus > Andricus quercusramuli. The sequence continues at coordinate 221,185 of CAKNXH010060825.1, read as the reverse complement.
CATCCTAGATCTTCCGTACCTCGAATATATCTCCCTCGCGATAAAGGAGGTAGAGGATTGCTAAGCTTAGAGTGTCTTCATCGAAGAACGGTTCTGGCTACAGCCTGTTCAGTTCTAAAAAGCACGGATTCCCTTATGCGACTCGTACATCAACATGAAGTCGCCAATGCTGCGGTGTTTCTATACCATGCAGCAGATAGGGCCGCAGAGGAGCTTGACCTCCCATTTGATTCCAGCGACATTATACATGGCCTAGCATCACTAACACCTCTGGTGCTCAAAAGTCGTATACAGGAAGCAGAACATACGCTTCTACTAAGAGAACATGCTGAGAAACCCCTCCATGGTAAGTTCTACGGCATCCTACGTAGAGAAGAGCTCTCGATGGGTCTGACCAACATGTTTCTCAAGTCTGCTGGATTGAGATCGGAGACCGAGGGATTTCTTTTTGCCTGTCAAGACGGCGTCATAGACACCTTAGTTTACCGCGAGCGCATAATGAATATACCTGTACGCGATACCAACTGCCGAGCGTGCAAGCTAGAGCCCGAAACACTTGGGCATGTTCTCAGTGGACGCTCTAAATATGCACGCTGCGCGTACATAGAGAGACACAATGCAGCTCTAAAAGTGATATATTACCATCTTAGGCATTTCTATGGTGTTGATCTATTGCCCGTCTTGCCATACGCCCAGGGGGAACTCGAGTCAGTCGTGGAGAATGATCAGTGTAAGATCTACTGGAATTTCTCATTCTCCACCACTCAACGTATCAGTGCTACGAAGCCTGACATTATCCTCCAAGATCTGAAGAACAAGATCATTTACGTGATTGAATTCTCGGCACCAGCCGATGGTAATATCACGGCAAAGGAGGGAGAAAAACAGGCGAAATATCAAGCACTTCTTTTCGAGCTGAGTAAGCTGTACCAAGGCTACAAAGTCCATCTTATAATTCTCATAATCGGCTGCCTTGGAGGTATGAAAGCTTCATTTATTAGCCAACTCAACAAGATTCCGGCTTGCCAGCGTCAGGCTCATTTCATCGCGAACCGGATGCAAAAGGCTGTTCTCCTGGGATCACTCCATCTGGTTCGTCAACACTGTTCCTCTTAAATTCTACAAAGATTGGTAGCTCTAAAAAAGTATCCAGAGGTGAAACCTTCATCTCCAACTGTCTTGTCTGCCGCGTAAGGTCATCCGCGGCTAGAGACCTGACTCCAGGGAACAGTGTTGCCCGATGTTATCACGCGTAAATTTCCCGCTCTTGCTTACCTTCTAGGGCAGAAGGAGCAGAAGCGGATGACGTACACGTTTCAGTAGCTTTGGGATTGGTTTCTTTAAGGAATCATGATCGAAGCTTCCGGAGCCTACAACTTCTCATAAAAAATAATGATTAAAGCGGAATAAAAAATACAAATATGCAAACAACTACATTTCAAAAAACAATTATGACCTCAACTTTTTTTTATTATTTAGGCTTGGGTTTCACTTCTAAAATTTTTTGGAATAATGAATGGGTCTTTTTTGTCAACTTCATAAATTAAATTAAAGGTTAAGTAATTTTCAACCTAACTATACATCTAGCACACCCTTAAAAACTCTTTTTTTTTCGTATATTAAAAATCGTATTTTGGTCAAAAATCAACTTGAGTCCATTTTTTATTTCTTATTATTAATTATCGAAATAAACTCCAAATAAAAAACATCACCATAATTTCAGCAACCTGTTTAGCACTTTAAAAAAATGGCAAAATTTTATGATTGCGGTGGATTGCTTTGATATTGACAAAAAAATTATGAATTATGAATTATTTATGATATTATTATATTAATTATTAAATATTAATGATGAAAAAAGTTTAACGTCTTACCAAATTTTGTGTTACCAAATGGCACAAAGTGAGGGGGTGAGACTAAGAAAATCAAAACAACAATTTTTTTGGACCGCCCTAGTCGAAATATGATGACAAAGAAAAATAAGGTACTAAGTCAATTAAATTATTATTTCACGCATGTGCGTGGAATTCCTGGCAACTCGCCTACGCTGATTTGCGATCTTTAGAGAAGGGTGATGAACCAAATTGACCCTGGACGTGCTGACAGTTGCAGTTAATGATTTTCTCTCTTTATTTCATTTGTAATAAATTACCCTATTAATTTTACAAGGTCGTAAAGCATACCTTTAACTATTTCCTACAATAAATTATGCTTCAAGCAGGATTGTCGCTTTTGAAAACACTAATTTGTCAGATCTTACTTTTGATTCGGGATTAGCAGGTCTGTCACAGTATTTATATTTCGATGCAATGAATAGGAACTAGGAAACCGTAAATTATAAATTGAAATAATTTAACATTTTTATATTGGAGATTTTACAGCCTAAAATGCTCTTAGACAGGGTAAATAGGGGAATAGTAGAATACAATTTTTGAAATAAAATCAGTATAGGTACCATATTTAATTTAAAATGAGACGTTTAAATGCCTAACGTTTCGAGGGAAAACATTGAAATTTCGACAAAATAGTTGCATTTTTAACCAAGAGATGAATTTTCAAAAAAATATATAAATTTTACCAAGAACATTAATTTTCAACAGAGAAGATAAATTTTTAACCAAGACCGTCACATTTTCAGTTGAAAAAATGAATTTTCAATTTCCAATGGAAGAGATGAATTTTCAACTGAAATTATAAATCATTGACAAACAAAATTAATGCAGTTAATGCAATACAAATAAATATACAAAGTAGTGGAATCTTAAGCCAAAACAGATTAATAATTTTCAAACAAATAGTAGCTATTTTTAATCAAAAGAGGTGAATTTTCAATTAAATATAGAGATTTTTTGCCAAAAACATTAATTTTCAACTAAATCAATCATTTTCTCCCAAAACGGACGAATTTTCAAAAAATAAAATACATAAATTTTCCACCAAATAGTTGAATTTTTAACCAAACAGATTAATTTTTAACTGAAAAAGATCAATTTCTGCCAAAAAATACGACTTTGAACAAAATACATCAATTTTCAACCAAAGCAAAAAAAAAACGAATCTTCAAGAAAATAGTTCAATTTTCAATGAAAGAGATGAATTTCCAACTTATATGATGAGTCTTTATCACAAAAGTGTCTTTATCAACTAAAACAGACTTTTAATTTTCAATCAATAGTAGCATTTTCAACCCGAATAGAAGAATTTTCAATAAAATATATCGACGCCTTCATTCAATATACATTTTTAACCAAAAATATGAATTTTTAACCAAGAAGATTTATTTTCTACCGAAAAAAACGATTTTTAACAAAATACATAACTTTTCCACCACATAGTTGAAGTTTCTACTACACAAAGATTACTTTTCAATAAAAAATGAAACAGTAAAATTTTCATTGCTACCAAAAGAGATGAATTTTTAACAACAAGTTTTTGTTTTGAAGTTGAAAAGTCGAATGTTCTATAAAGATTTGATTTTTAATCCTGAAAAGATAAATTTTCAACAAAAAAGTTACTTTTCATCTAAGAAAGATGAATTGTCATCCAAATAGCTGAATTTTCAACAACAACAAAATTAATTTTCAATTAAAAAACGGTATTTAAAATCAAATAGTTGCACCTTTAGACCAAAAAAGACGAATTTTCAACAAAAAGGTTGAAGTTTCAACCAAATAGTTGAATTTTCAATCAAATAGTCGAAATTTCAATCAAAAAGATTAAACTGAAAGCAGAACAAGTTTAATTTTCAAATGAACAGTTTTAATCTCAAGCCAAAAAGACGAACTCTCGAAAAAATAGTTGAATTTTCATTAAAAAAAAGTGAATTTTCAAACAAAAAAATATGACTTTTGAACCAAATAGTTGAATTTTCAGAAAAAAAGAATTAAAATTTCAACCAAATAATTAATTTTCTAACCGAAAAGGTGAATTCTGAATCAAAAATTTAATAGTAGACTTTTTAATTAAAAAGAATTAATTTTCACCAAAAATAGTTGGATTTACATATTGGTTTCTATTGGGTCAGTTTGAATTTGAGCAAAAAAAAAAAAAAAGAAAAGAGGAAGTTTTTTGTAAATGGGGAAAAAAGAGGAATTCATTAAAAAAGGGAAAAGAGGAGAATAGGGAGAACAGTGCGAAGTCTGATATGGAATAGTATTTTGATACCATAGACATAGATCACTGAAGATTTCATAAATGGATTAATTAAATTTTCTTTTCTTTTAGATAAAATCTGAAATAAGATCCATTACAGCGACTAAAGTAGAATTTTCGTTAAAATAATGACTATAGTGACTTTTTTTATTACTCGTTTTAAATTTGAGTGACATATTAGATAAAAATGAAGGGCGACCCTCAAAGAATGTAGTCATAACAAGGTTAAAAGATAAGATAATTCACTTTGATCAGACTGATCAGACAGTAGCGAGACAATAATATGTTTTTCAGCCAGAGTTACCTTCAATTGTTTAAATGAGAACAAGACCTTAATTCGTAATGCCGCGGAAGTGTGCTAGAAAAATTTAGAATCTAGTTTTACAACAAATTAACTCGAATCAATTATTTGCAGTCTGCTCAAATTTATTAATTATTTTAATTGTTACATAAATTCCATATTATAAATTATTGTCTATTTTTTGTGTGGATCAGTTTATAGAATTTGATTTTTTTTATTAGCTTGTCATCGCTTGTGGGAGAGACAAAATCCCAGTCATAAATTATACTAATACTGCAACTCATTTTGTTTATGAGGCTTATATGCTTAGAGTCTTAGACCTCACTGTTGGTGAAGGCTACGAGACATCCAGACAAACGATAAGCCTGATCTGGTCTTTAAAGATTCAGGGGATTTTCCACAACTGCAGGCGACTGCATGCAAAAAGAATGAAAATTCCTGTATCATTAGGTAGGCTGCATTTGCGATACGCAACTGAATGATAATAAAAATAAAAATAAATAAATACACTACAGGCAGAAATAATCTACGCCTGTTTTTGAAGATGACTGAAAATTCCCGAAAAATAAATATCCCGAATTATACAATATTTGATACTGCGAAATTCCCGAAATTAGAAAATTATCATCGAATTTAAATAATAATTAAAGGTTTTCTAATAAATCATATTTACTGATTAAAAATACAATAATTAAATATTTTAATCGATTTTTTTTAATGTTCAATGTATTTAAAACAAATTATTGTTTAAATTTGAAATAAAAATAACTGAAAAAAAATGCTCACTGCAAAAGAACAGTGCATTAATTAAAAAAAAAATACTATGTAGACTCTCCAAAAAAATACATTGAAGATTTGTTTCTCAATTATTGTTATTTTAAATTTGAACAGTAATACAAAAAATACATTCCAATTAAATTTTTGTTTCTTTTATCAAAATATTTCATGAATGTATTTTTAATAAATAAATTATATTGATTTAAAAAAATATTTTTTGAAATTGTTTAAATTCTGGTATTTTTTAGAGTCGGGAAATCTGACAGAGTCAGATATTTAATGATTTGGTAATTTTCTGTCGACAATTTTATTATTCGGAAATTCTGAAATTCGCTAATGTTATAAACTGTTAGGGAATTTTTAAATTTGAAACACAGGATTTTTACATTTCGGCAATTTTATAATTTCGGATAATTTATATTTTAAATATTTTCTTTTTTGGGAATCTTATTATTCGTGAATTTTATTATTCGGAAATTTTATTATTCGGGAATTTTATTATTCTGACATTCTAAAATTCGGTAATATCATAAACTATTCAGGAATTTTATTATTCGTGAATTTTTGAATTTAAAGTTCAAGCTTCAAGATATATATTACGGCTACCTCATAATTTCAGGAATTTTCTATTTTAAATATTTTTTTTTCGGGAATTTTCATTTCGAGATTTCAACTCGTCCCTAATTTGTGAGCTTTTGCTTAAAGAGCCTTAATTTTTAAGACAATAATATTACATTTTTTCCACTTAATCTCAATTTTATTAAAAGATATTGCGAAAATCGTCCAATTTCGATGTTTTCGGAAAACAGGAATATAACTCTGGAAATAATTAACATTTTTTCAAAGTTCTAGTACTCATTTTAAAGGCATGTCTCAATGATATTTTTTAAATTGTTAAGTTATTGCAAGAATTCTCTCCCTAAATTCTGCCCTATGGTCAAACTTGGTCCAAAACAATCGCAAAATTTCAAAAAATGTAGAAATTCTTACAAAAAATAGTTAAAGATTATAACTTATCAAATTTTGGTAAATCTTAGAAACATGCATACAAATCTTGCTATTTTAATTTTTTTAAATCATACTGTGGAGATTTATCTCTAAAATGAAGCAAAGAATTTTGCAACATGGTGAATATTTACAGAGTTATTCCAAGTTTTCGAAAACATAGAAATTTGACGTTCATGTTTTTTTTTTGAAATCTTTGTTTATTAAATTGAAATTTGGCTTTAACATGGACTTATTACATGAAATTTTTTTACCACCATTCGTGCGATTATGTGGGGGAAATAATCGTGTTAATTTTATAAAAATGCACTTTAGCCTTGGTAAAAAAACACTTTTTTGAATTGATTTCAAAAGAGTCTTAATTCAATTAAAAAAAGGTATCCGCAAAAAACTTTCCCTGTTCCCATTTTTACGAATAAATAATAATAAGTCCACTTCTATAGCTTATAATTGATAAAAAGGGCTTGAAAAGTTCTAACGAAAATGTGAGGAGGGGGGTTGCTTCTGTTATTAACAGAGTTATGAACCACCGAAACAGATGGTATCCATACAAAAAAAATTGTCCCCGGTTTTCTCCACGGCAATTTTTAATTTTTCCTGGTTAACTTAAGAGTTCAAAAGATTTAGATTATTTCAAACAATTCTGAAAGAATTCAAAGAATTATTTCTAAATATTTGGAATATTTTTAAAGATTTCTAGTTTGAAACAGGAACCTTTTAAAAGAAAATTATGATTCTGAGTTTGAATATCCGGTAATTTTTGGTGATGAGAATTACGATTATAATTTGGAACAGAGAATGTTGTAAACGAATTATAATTATGAATTTTAAAGTTTTTTTTCTTTTCTTTTTATAAATTAGAATTATTTTTCGAAATTCCCGTTCTATGTCAAAAAGTCTCTGTTTCAAGAAAAATAATAAATTTTTTATTAAAATTACCTGTCCTAAAGTCTACATTATAATTCTTCATGGAAATAACATGATCCAAAGAGGAAATAATAATTATTTACGAAAATTTCCTGTTCAAAAGTCAAAACTATAATTCTTTACGGGACACTTTTTATATTCCATTTATTTATTCCCCGTCTAAATTGAGCATTATAATTCTTATAAGAAATTCCCTAGACCAAATCACAATTAAATTCGCTGCCCAAATTTCCTGTTTCAAGTCAGAAATATATTTATTCACAAAGTTTTCTGTTATAGTTTATAAATAAAAAAACTCCCTTTTTCCAAAATTTGGAGGAGGACAGTTTCAAATTGTGACGAATTCCGACTGAGGACAGAAATTTTTTCTAGTTTTCTTCCATGTCCTACAGTTAAAATAACAATTCTTAACATTTTATGAAAAAATAGATGGCGCTACATATGCATAGTAATAGCACAACATTTTAAAATTTGTATAAAAATATCTCCAATTCCTAAATAATTGTAAAAGTCCTATTATAACTGTCGAAGTGTTGAAAAAATTTAATATTTAAGTATAATTCATTCAGTTATTTTGAATTCTTTGATGTTCAAAAATATTTGAATACATTTAAATACTCAATTTCGGGATAAAAATGTTGAATCCTTAATTTTTTCACTGAATTGGTGTGAAAAAGCCAGAAAGTATGATCTTTTAAGAAAACTCAATTTCTTCAAAAAGTGGACTTAGCATCGTTCAGCCTTCTATGGTTAAATTAGAGTAATAAAATATTATATGAAACCTCTTTTAATTTGCATATTAGTATACGCGAGAGAATAATCACGGTCACTGAATCAAATTCTTGGTAATTTCCTGGGTTTCCTGATTTCCCGGCAGGTAGACACCCTGGTTTTCCCATAAGCTTCCATTAAATAGGACCAATCGATTTTTGGGTTGGGGCAGTTGAGAAATAATGCCCCATATACACAGTTGGTGTCCTTCAGGTACAAAAGGATAGCTGGCAAATCTTTCATAAATGCTACCTATTGTTTCGAAATCGTTCAGAATTCATCGAATATGGTAATGGCCTTGATTTTATTACGTTTATTATCTTCCGGGCAATTCATAAATTGCACCCTCCATTAAAGTAATCACACCTATTATTCAGAATTAGTCTACTTTCAAAATTTAAACATCAATTTACAGAACCGCAGTAAGTCATTTCCTGAGATGAAGTTGAAGTACTGATTTTAAATGTAAAGGAAAAGAGAGTTTAGAAGTGAAGCACGAAAAAATGTAAAAATTGTACAAATGCAAATAGTTTAAGTACGTACAGTCAAGTAATAAAATTTACCAGACAAGCTGATGCCATTATAGGTGATTTCTTATCTCCTCGAATTCCGCACATTCTTCGCCTTTCCTTCTAATAATACTTGTTCAGCTGGAAATATTTGCTTTGCGCGAGAATAAAACTTCCAATCACTCAAAATCTCTTATCGCTTGTTTTAAAGATAGAAAAAAATAAGTGTTCATTTAGGAAAGATTAAATCTTCTACATTATTAAACGAACTTTGGGTATTTTAATCATTACTCAACATTTATCAGTTCACACAGAGAAAAGTTCTCTTTTAATTTAAGAAATCGTTTCTTCAACTTTTCTACTTTAATTCAAAGTAAAAGTTTGTTTAATTTAAAATGATGATGTTTTTCTTCTTGCTTAAATAAAATAATATTTGTCTGATACTATTTTTTTGATTTAAGTAAACGTTCTTTTGATTCAAATAGAGAAATTAGATTTTTTAAACTTATTTATGAATCAAAATGCAGCCAAAACCTAACCGCAACCAAAACTTACTTTCATGCAAAATTAATATTGTTACACAATCGATTTTATACCTACTGTAAGATTTGTATTTAACACTCAAATCTTTTGTTTATAGCCACTATTCACTTGAGAAGATACATATATCCATAATAATCCGTTAATTTAATGACAAGTATTTAAAATCACAAAACTTGTAAATCATAATTAGCAAATGAAAAATATATAAAAATATAAAATATAGGATTGCGTTACTCTTATTTTAAATTAACATTTCAATAACTCCTGTAGAAAGTTTGAGCATCGGAAATTAAATGTTGATTTAATTTGCTGTATTGCAGTACGACTACGCGCTTAAATGATATGAATCCTAAAGTTTATTGCCATTTATTTGAATACAAATTTTAAAAAGTCAAGGAAATATTACAAAATTACCTTCCAGGTAACCAAATGATATAAGGCTTACATCAACACAAACAAATTCGACTTTAATTAATATAAATTTTTAATTGAATCTATCAAATATTGTTTCATTAAAAAAAAAGAAGATTTTTGTAAAAACCACAAACAATTTCTTGATTTCGAATAAAACTAGGTGACCAAGACATTTCTTTAAATTAAAAAAACTTTTGTTTGACCTTATAGTAATGCACGAATTTCTTTGATTCAAAGAAATTTTGCCGAAATCGTAGAAACTGCTTTTTGGGGTTACCTTAGCATTTTAATTTAATCCATTTTCATTTTGAAATGATTTTTTCGTGTCGTGTTCTTCATAAGTCAAGATTTGAACTGGGATTTTATTAATCGTTAAAATATCTTCTAGATTATATTTTGTGGTAAGGTATCCCGAAAGACTCATTAAAAAAATTTAAGTTGGTAATTTTTTGGTCTTACCACAAAGTTGAAGAAGCTTAAGAATAACAACAGGAACTTACCTGAAACAAAAAAGAAAAGAGTTAATTAAAAAATTTGTAGATAACAAAATAAATTTCCCCAAAATTAAAAAAAAAAAATTTCAGAAATGTCTATAGATCCACCTTTTGACCATTGACGCAAATTAATTATCTAGCGGATATGACACATGAAGACCTTGAAATAGTTAATGCGTGTGCAAGGTAGGACGAAATTCTATAATATTTCTTTTTTTCCATAAATAATCAGCGTGGTAGTATAATAATCAGAGGTGAAACACGTGAATAAGTACACGTTAAGCTGGATGATCACGTACGGGATAGGTCATCACTCGCATATGTTTGTGCATACAAAGGATGACATAATGATTTATCATCAGCTCCAACATACTTTCCAGACTGGTCGAGTTTATATGTAATTGTCAAGATTATACCATAAAAGGATGTTCAAATTAAAGAATAAGTACCGAAAGTGTCAAAAATTTTTCTTTTTAGAGTTTCGCAGCCCCGGGCAGAAACTCCTAACTCACAAATCCTAACCAACAACTCGTATTTCATAACGCCTAACTCCTAACTCGCTTATAACTCCTAACTAATGTCCTAACTATTGAGACTAATTTATTTTCTACCAAAAAAGACTAATTTTCAACAAAATACATGAATTGACAAACACAAAAAAAGCGTTTTTTCAGTAAAATAGTCAAATTTTGGATCAATAAAGAGAACTATAACATGATAAAATTGCAACCAAAAGAATGGATTTTTAACAAAGTAGTTCAACTTTTAAACAAAAAAGACATGTGTTTTACGAAGCAGTTTAATTTTAGACACTAAAATATTAATTTTCTACCAAAAAGAGGAATTTTTAACGGAATAGTTAAAAAATAGTTAAATTTTTAACTAAACAGATGCATTTTCAGCGAAAAAAAATTGGTTCTTTAAGAAAGTGAATCAACTTTTGCCCAAGTAGTTGAATTTTCAATTTAAAAAATCCATTTTGAACCAAAATTGGAATAGTTACATTTTCAGTGAAATAAATTCAATAAGGAAAAAGAGTTTTCAACAAGGGAGATCACCAACGAGATCAATTTTCAATTAAAATGTTGAACCTTCAACTACAAAATGATTTTTTGAGAAATTAGTTGAACGTTCAACTAAGTAATTAAGTTTGTAACTAAAAAAGATGAACTCTCAACAAATAATGTAATAGTAGATATTTCGAACAAACAAGATTTCAATTCTAAATAATAAACAGTTGAAGCCAACCAAAAATATGAATTTTACAACAAAATAGTTGAATCCTCAACCAAAGAAGATTAATAATTAACCAAACAGTTGTATTCTTACGAAAAAATATGAAATTTCTACCAAAAGAGATGGATTAATTAACCAAAAAGACGAATTAAAAAATTGTATTTTTAAATAAAAAATAGGAATTTGCAACAAAACTGATGAATTTCTAACTAAAAAGGATGACTTTTTAAGAAAATTGTTGAATTTTGAAACAAATAATAAAATTTGTAACTAAAAATATAATCGTCAGGAGGGGAAGCAACTAAAAAAAAATAAATATAAATGCAAGGAAAATAAATTACCAACATAAAATATTAATACTAAGTGGCTTTCAAGAAGCTTTAATTGGGATTTTTTTTCTTTTGCAAAGATATTTTCATTTGTGCTATTGGTTTATACTATTTGTTATTAACAGTAATAATAATAATAATAATAATAATAAGGATAAATGCTGATGTACTATTGAAACAATTAGAAAAAAGCACTTACTCAAGTAAAAAACATTTAAATTTGCATGTTTATCAATTATAATTTATTAAATTGTTGACCCAATTTTTTATAACAACAGAATTTGGAGACGTATGAGTCATTACTAATTACAAATCTAATACAAAATCTAAGGGATGTTAGGCAAGAAATCAGTGTTTTCAATATTTTTGTACTATACTGAGGTATCTGTTTTTAAAAATTGTTTATAGAAGTTAACCCGTACATTCAATTAATTATTTATATTTCTTAAATATACATGCATTAATTCTGCCCATGAGTCAGTTTGTTTAAGCAACTCTCTCACAGATAAAATATATTTTTTGAGTTGCTATAATTTCATCACTATATTTGTATATATATTGTTACACAAAAATTAAATTGAAAAATTGAGGAGTTTGACGACCTTCGAATTTTAATTCTGAGGATTTCTAAAAAAAAAACTTGAAAATGCCTCAAGAAATTTAGTCTGTTGTTGAATTCTCCCTCAGACGAGTGCGACATCCACAAGAAAAAACGTGTTTTTTAAAAACAATTATACCTTATTTGTTTATTGCAGACGTGCAAAACTTATTACTCCTCGTTATCGCAAACATTTATCTTAATTTGGAGTTATTACATACTTATATCAATGACGTAATGGATTCTTTTCCGAAACACGTGCTTAATTCATCAATTATATCGCAGATAAGTCTAGTTATTGTTAAAACAAGAGATTATAATAATTATTGTATAACTTGGACAAAATATTTAATACATGGAAGTTTTTAAGTAAATGCGATAATAATAATTATCGAATATTCAATAGTACATTTGTTGCACCACTGATAATTAAAAATCAATATAAATAAATGGATAATTTAAAAGAAGAGCCTTACACATTTTCTTATTATGAAATTTTTAAAGTTGAAAATTAAAAACTTTTAATTCAAAATTGGTCAAAATTTAAAAAGTAATCACAAAAAAACAATACTAAACCTGTAAGCAGTCAAAAAAATCAACAAATAAAAATTTAAAGCAATCTGAATTTTTTAAATAAAAAATTAAATTTTTTATGAATGGAAATCAAAATTTTTAAAAATTATAATAGTGATAATGTAACCAATTACAATTAATTTTAGGTTTGGATACTTGCTACAATATTAACATTCTAAATAATGTACTTGTTAAAATTCTAAGCTTCAATAATCAAAAATTCACAAATTTCTAAGCCTAAAAAATATGTAATACATCAAAAGTCTAGAAGAACATTTGGGAATTGCACAACTAACGATTGAAAATTCAAATTAATGAACATAAAAATATTTAATACAACCAACATTTCAAACAAAATATTGGAATTTAGCACTGATAATGATAAATAGTTAAAATAAATAAACAAGCAATTAAAAAAAAAACCTTAATAGTTTTTTAATTGGAAATTTTAAAAGGTTAAAACTGAAAATTGTTGATTTAATAGTGGTTGAAATTAAACAAGTGATGAAAATAAAATAATACGAAACTTGCGAACCACCAAAAATTACACAATTAACAATTTAAAGAGATTCAAATTTTTTTAATTAAAAGATTTTTACGATTTGGAATCAAAATTTTTTTAAATTATAATAGTAATTATGTGAAAAATTACAATTCATTTTAAGTTTGGACGTTTGCTACAATATAATTCACAAATACAAATTTGTAAGCCTCAGCGAACGAAATTCGAGAATGGCACCACTGATGCTTAAAAAATAAAATAAATTTTTTTTTTTTTAATTTTTTTAAAATTAAAAACTTTTAATATAATATTGATCGAAATTTAACAAGTAATTAAAATAAAACAATACAAATATTTTAAGCTCCGAATAATTAAAGTATTATAAACTGAAAGTAATTCACATTTTTTAAATTGAAAATTAAAACATTTCTATAATTTTAAATAAACTATTTTTTAAATTATAAGAGTTATGATGTGAACATTTACAAATAATTTCAAGTTTTGAGTCATCAAACATTCACAAATTTGAAAGCTTAGAAAAATATTTAATACGTCGAAAGTTTTTAAGAAAATTCGAGAATTTCCACAATGATAATTAAAAATTCAGTAAATAAGCAAGCAATTTTTAAAGAAGAGCCTTAACAATTTTTTAATTGGAAATTTCAAAAGTGAAAAATAGAAAACGTTTGATTTGAAAGTAGCCAAAATTAAACAAGTAATAAAAATAAAACAATACGAAGCTTGTAAGCCCCCTAAAATTAAATAAATACAAATTTAAAGCGATTAAAGGTGTTTAAATTAAAACATTTCTCTGATTTGAAATACAATTTTTTTCGAATTATAAAAGTGATGATGCGAAAAATTACAATTAGTGTCAAGTTTGGATGCTTGCTACATTATAATTCACAAAGTGTAAGCCCAAAAAATATTTGATACGTCGAAAGTTTTTAAGAAAATTCAATAATTGCTCAATTGATCATTGAAAATTCAAATAAATAAACAAGTAATTTCGAAAAGAAAGCCTTAAGAATGTTTTTGAATTTAGAAGCTGTCAAAATTGAACAAGTAATAAAAATAAAACAATACGAAATTTTTTAGCCTGTAAATTAAACAGTTACAAGTTTAAGGTGATTCAAATGTTTTAAATTAAAAATTGAACCATTCCTCTCATTTTGAATCAACATTTCCTTAAATTATAATATTGATGTTGTAAACAATTTTAATTAATTTTAAGTTTCACTGTTTCATACTTTATAAACAATTTAAAAAATGTAGTTTGTAAGCTTACAAAAATTAATAATTTCACGTTTTAGACGTAAAAAAATGAGACATTTCGAAATTGACCATTTAAATGTGAAAGTTCTTGGAATTTAATAATTTAGATAAAAATTACAAAATCGTAATTAGCGTTATATGTTCTTAATAGTACAATTTATCTATTTCAAAGCATTCGTTATTGAAATATTTTAAATAGAAGGTTCATTACTGTACAATTTTAAATGACAGCGATGAAAGTCGATCGATTTCTAATTTTATTTGCAGGTAAAATTGAATAGTTTTGAGATTCAAGCGTTCCTATTTAAACATTTAAAAACTTCCAGGTGCTAAATACAAAACGACTATAAATTTAAAGCATTTAAAATGAAGAGAATCAAAATTTCAAACGCAATTAATTCAAATTTAAGTTTCAAAGAATAGAGAAATTTCAGATTTAAGATTTAAAAAATATTCAACAAGTACTCAGAAAAAAGTTTTAATCTGCTGCACCTTATATTGAGTCTATTTTTTGGTTTAAAGCTACATTCAAACACATTTTTTCGTTTAAAATAAGATCCTCTTTCTTAGAACAAAAAGTTTTCCTCCGTAAACTTCGTTTTAAAAACTGAGAAAATAGTTTTTTCCACAGATAATTATTGTCGTTATTACGTAAAGAAATTAAAAAATTATTAAAGTTAAAGGTAATTAAGGAGCAATTTAGATAGCGGAAATGCGCTTAAGAATTAGTAAAAAAATATCTTTAATTGGATATTAAGTTTGACCTTTTAGTTATGGGAAAAGAGGAGAATTTTAATAACGAGACATTTTATGAGAACGTATCTCAGAGATAACCTGAACCCTGAAGGTGTTTTACAACGGTTACAAGGATGATGTTATCGTTATCCTTATAAATAATGCATAATATCGAATAGGCGCCTAATCTCGCACGATCACATGATAAATCTCGACAATTTCTTTTTATATTTTCGTATCATTGATTCTAATTCCTTCTTGTTTGAATACTTTTAAGTTTATCGAACCTTCTAATCCTTTAATTATTTCTGACATAATTACATTTCAAGTATACAAATAATTAGAATTGTTAATAAATAACTCATTTTCCGAGAAAAGCGATGGAAATCTTTCATAACAATGATTACTACTCGCTAGGGAGATGTTTTCCTCATATCTCGTTTTATTTCCTGAATTCACTTAATACTCTTGGTAAATATGTTACTCTTCTTGCCAATTTTGTTTGGTACAAGTAAAAAAGATTTGAATAGATCTTATTTAAAAATATATTCAAATTGTAAATGATTGTTAAATAATGAAGGCAACAATTCTGTTCTTAATTTTTGATAGAAAAAAGACAAATGGATTCTAGTCATAACTCCTGGACCATATTAAATGAGGTTATATGTATTTATATGTGAACAAGGATTGACAATTTTCTGCAATAGACAATTTAGTAGGTCAACATTTCTAAAGCATTAGTTTTATTTGATTATATATAGTTTATTTCTGAAAGTTTCTAAACTTTATTGATAAAAGATAAACTTTTAATTGAAAATATTTTTTAATATTGGGAAATAATTCTGTTCTTAACATTTTGCTGCCACACACTATAATTTGTAAATTTTTTCACCTTTGAAAAGCTGAGAAAAATGAAATTATAGACAAAGACTTAGAAAATCTTAATGTACGAAGAGCATACATTGTCCGTACCAGATCAAAAAAATTAACTGCACCAACAATGAGATTTCTGAGGAAATTTTTAATGATTAAGGTTTTATTCAAAAAGATTAATTTTAAGCTTTGAAGATTTCAAAACGTGTCGAAAAGAGTCTGAAAGATTTTAAGACCTTTTTTTTAATTTTTGCAGGATTTGAAAAAATGATAGGAAGACTTTGATTTATTCCAAAACATATTTCAAAATTTCAGGATTCAAAAATAATTTTTTATTTGAAAAGATTTCAAAAATTGTCAAGCAAAGTGTAGATTTTCGAAAGATTCCAGGTAAAATTTGAATTGATTTTTTCTGTTGAAACATTAATTTTAAGAAAATATTTAAAAATATTTTAAAACTTGGAAAGATTTCCGGAATTTTATGAAATAATCCAAAAATTCTCGAACTTCAAAAAGTCCTAAATATATTTTAAACTTACTCAAATTTTTCCTAAAGTTTGGTAGAATCCTGTAAACTAAACACAAATTCTCAGACATTTTCTAGATACTCTTTCGACATACCTGGAAATTTTAAAATTCTTTTTGAATTTTCTCGAGAAACCGAAAAAAATTATATTTATATAACCTTAATGCAAATAAACAAAATAAAATAGTTTTTCCAAATTTCTATTTGGCCACGGGTACGGATTCCGAAATTTCGGTACGAATTAGCTGCATTCTTTCGGTACGTGCAGATACTTCCTTTTTTTTATATTCAAAATTATTTTTTCCCTCGTTTTTGCCTTCAAATTATAATTTTCGTAAATACTTGTTTTATAGACTGAAGAAGCTTTTTTTTGTCGAAAATTTGACTTTTCGGACGAATTGAACTCTTTTTGATTTAAAATCTTTTTTACTGCTAATATCAACTATTGTATTTTTTGTGCAGAATTAATTTTTTTTATTTGAAGATTTATCATGCTAGTTACAAATTCGTATTTTCTAGCAGAAACTTAATATTCTTGGTAGAAAATTCATATATTTGGATGAAAATTCAAGTATTTGATGAAAATTAATTTTCGTTGGG
This sequence comes from Andricus quercusramuli, assembly GCA_932178445.1. NCBI lineage: Eukaryota > Metazoa > Arthropoda > Insecta > Hymenoptera > Cynipidae > Andricus > Andricus quercusramuli. The sequence goes on along the minus strand of CAKNXH010060825.1, from coordinate 204,045 downwards.
AATTCATATGTTGAAAATTTCAAAATTTGGTTTAGAATGACCTTTTTTGTTGAAATTTTCATTTGACATACTTGACATTTTCAAAAATCTTTTTGAGTTTTCTCCAAAAATCTTAGAAAAATTATATGTATACAACTTTAAAACAAATAAATTTAAAAAATAAACAGTCACTCGGAATTTTTATTTTTTGTTACAAATTTTTTTTTCCTCAACCCGCAAAACGACTGCAAAAAGCTATTTATAAAAAAAGAGACGTGGGCGCAATAATTCAAGATTTTTATAGTACAGTTATAATAGGGGTAAAAAAGTTGAATCATAGTCTGAATATGCGAATGAGCAATCAGAATCAAGAATAGAACTATAAACAATACTTCCAAGTGAAGTCTGATATCAATTGGATGCAAATAGATTAAGAGCGCCAGGTTTAAAGTCTCTATATATGATACTGAATTCTATTTTACCGATTTTTTTGGCCATTTGACTTTAAAGAGTATTTTTGATTTCGCAAAATTTTGTATGCATGGTTGAATTTATTAATATTATAAAGTTAAACATTCAATACATATCAAGAATATTTATTATCAAACATAAATACACGCGCGTGAAGTGCGCGTTCACGTCTCTAGATTTTTATTTCCTAACAATGAAAATATAAACAATTTAAAAATATATTATTAATGAAATTTTTGAACCTTGAGTTTGAAAATTTTTTGAAACAGTAACTTCAAGTAATTTTCTCTAGTTTGGCAACTCAATTTAAGTATTTGTGCCGAGGGGCCGTTCACTGGAGGAATCAGTGATTTTCCTCACTTAGAATCGATTCAGAATCAGGCACTCGTCAAAAGATCTTTTAGAAATATGTGGGAATCAGCTTGATTCCGTAGAATCTTAAGAGATCGATTCTGAAAGTTTGAAAAACGCGTTCATCAGCAAGATTCAGAAGAAACACTGGGGAATCAGTGAGAATCGCCAAGGATCACTCGGAATCGCTACGATTCCGTGCAGACTCGGGCAGACTCGGGCGAGTCAGCTTGAGTTAGCTTGGGATCAACGCGTTAAAACACGTCAAGTGCGCAGTTTCGAACGCAGGCTACACATACGATAATGATGAGTGTCATAATAATGAATTTTTTATAATGAAATTTCAATTTTTAATATTCTTCTTCATGAAATATAATTAGCCTAATTCTAAATGTAGATGCTTAACATAAGTGCGACACAATGTGTACTTCCAGAGCACTAATATCGGTCCGCATCGGTATTTTATAAACAAAGCTTGACTAAGCAGGCAAAGGAGAGAATGCGTTTTAGGAAATGAAATAGTTTGAAGAATGAATCAATAAATTTTTTAAATGTTCGAAATTATATAATTTTTAAACAATTTTAGGTTGAAACACTACAATTAAAGGATTTTACACTGTTATTCAAACATTCAATTAAAAAAATGTCACTTATGAATTAAAAATTAAAAAACAAATGAAACAATGAAAATTTTTAAGTTTGCATTCAACATTCTGAAATTTTAATGATTCGAGGCTTATTTTATTTTAAATAATTCAATTTCAATTTGTTTATTTCTGAATATTTCATTTTTACTTTATTATTTTAAATTTATTATAACAGATATAGCGAACCCCAAAGCGTGTCCAGAGTTCTTTCAGAGAAATTTGTAAGTGTTCAAAATTATATCATTTTCAAACTATTTCAACTTGAAAGCAGTACAATTTAGTGATTATAAGTTGTTTCTTTAAAAATCTCAATTGAAAAATGTCATTTACAAATTGAAAATTAAAAAAAATGAAACTGCAAAATTTTAAAGTTTACATTCAGCACCCTGAAATTCGAACGATTCGAGGTTTATTTTAAATAATTCAATTTTATTTGAAATTGAATAAAAGCATTTAATTATGAATATATTAATCAAAATGTTTTTGAAAATTGAAAAAAGATTTTGAAGTTTCAATCGGATGAAAACATTTCATTAATAAATTACTAAGGCTTTCGAATTAAAATATGTAATTTTTCAAAATAAAAAATAATTTTGAATTTTCCCAGGAATTTAGGACAATTTTTGTATTACCTGAAAATCTTTCAAACTCCTTAAGAAGCTTCTAAATTTTATTTTGAAAATCTTGAAAAATCTATATTCTGTTTCAAATAATTGATTGACTATTGTGTACATTAAAATTACACAATTTCACTTTAAAATAGAATGTTTTTTAAATAGAAGAATTCAAATTAACACTGTGACGTTCAAAGTTTAAGTTTAGCTCTGTGAAATTTTAAAGATTCAAGGGTTTCTGTTTCAAACAATTCAGTTTCAAATTGTTTAGTTATGAATATTCTATTTTTATAATTTTTTATTTTAAATGAACAGTCAAAAAGTATTAAGTCACTGAAGAATTGTTATTTTCTTTATTAAAAAAATTTCAGTTCGAATGGGTTAAAAATGGAATATTTTAGATTGAAACAATATTTGAATATTATTTTTAATTTAATAAAAGTGTTAAAAGTAGTTGATAAATTTTCAATCGGACGTTTATATTTGTTTACCTACTAAGTTAAATGGAAATAGTTCAAATTTATAACGTTAATACCTGTAAATTATTCAATGTTAAAAAATATTAAGAATGCAATTCAATCTCGAATTCTTGTACTACAGTTCCATTTTTGAAATTGTTAATTAGTTTTTATTTACAGAAGTTTTTTGTCAACAAATATTAATTTCTAACGCTGTTCATTCTGTATTGTTCAAGTCTTCAAAACTGCATTTTAAAAACGCTCCATAATATATATCATAAAATGGTTTCATAATTGAAAAAGTCAACAATTGAACTTAGCGTTTAAAAAAAAAAGTTGAAATCAAACTTATTTTAAATTTCATGATATATCATATGACATGAAGTTCGTGATATTTCAATTGAATGGTTGGATTTTTCTTTCAAAAATTTGTAAAAGTCCCAGTCACAAAATAAATTCACTGTCTTTTCCCCTTTTTTCCTAGTCTCCAAAAAATTCCCGGTCATTTCTGGGTTTCCCTGATTTCCCAGTCCAGCAGGCTACCCTGAGAAATAGATGCAATTAAACATGTTATGTAATCGGGTTAAAAATACCCGGCCCCCCACATAACAGATCGTAACGAAACACGAACCCCGTCCTTCTACTTTTAATGCTACGCAATATGTAAACGCTCCCCTAGTGTGGTCGAGAAACGAAGGAATCGATGAAGAATCAACGAGGAATCAGCTGGACTTAGGCGGAATCAACAGAAATCAGTCGTACTGATGCAACTCAATGCGCGCAACTGTCAGAATGATCCCTGTGCGATCTTCTGAGTTTGGATTCGATTCTTTTCTTTTCTGACGCTCAGAATCAAACCGGATTATGCTTCATGTGCGGAATCACAGGAATCGTGATCTTATTAATGGAATAAGTATGCTTACGTAGAATCGATTCTAGAGTGGACGGCCCCTCGATTTGTGCCTTGCTTTTTTCTAGGAGATTAGGTAAAATTTTCGAAAAGGGCATTATTTCAAAAGAAATTAAAAAAAACTAAACTGGTATAATTTCTTAATAAAAGCGTTAAAAATTGAATAATTTGCAATTAACATTTTTTAAATCAGAAGCTTTCAAAATTGAAAAATTGTATACTAAAATTTGTAAGATTGGACAATTTCATTAGAAAGACGTTGAAATTTCATAACATCTGATTGAAAGTGTTAAAATTTTTTTAATTGATTTTGAATTTAAGAATCTAGAAATTATATGATTTCAGAATCAATTAAAATCTGACAATATGGAATCGAAAACTAAATCGAATGTTTCAAAGTGAAAGCTTTTCAAATTCTGGAATTTCGAAAAATTAGATTAAGCAATTATAATTTCACATTCAAACTGATTAACAAATTTTTATTATATTAGAAAATAAATTTAACGTCGCTTTTACCGTTGAAAAGTCAAAAAATTTCAATTATAAACTTTCAAAATTAAACTATCTTGGAAAAGTTCAAAATGAAGTAATTTTAAATGGGAAACATTGGAAATGAAAAAAATTCTACTTCGGAACGTTGGATATTAAGCGAATTCTAACTTCATTTAACAACGACAAATTTTTTAATTACCAAGGCTTGTGATATTAAAACTTTTTATACTTGATCCCTTAAAATTTCGATGATTTTAAGTAAATTTGAATTATTTGAAAATCAACAATTTTCAAATTGTTGATTATACTTTTCAAAAATCAACTATTTCAATTTTAATTATGATATTAAAACGAATGAAAGTGAAAAATTAAACATTCAGCGTTCAATATGGAAGTTCAGAACTCTAAAATTGTAATCATTCAAAATCAAAGAAATTATTCAATTACTAATATATCAATTATTTCAGACATCTCCCTTATTTATCTCAATTGAATTTAAACACCAACAATTTTAACTTTTTATTTTAAATTGTTTAATTATTAACACTTCATTTAGAGTTGTTATTCCTTTTCGAAATCTTCCAAGAAAATATTTTTCAATTTGAAATAATTCATTTTGTAAAATCTTCAACTCACAATCCCACAATTTTTAGATATTACATATTAAAAATTAAACAAAAAAGAATGCAAAACAAGGCCGGCATGATTCCAAGTTTCAAAATTGCACAATTTTAAGCATTTCAATTCGAAGTCGTTGTTTTTAAACTTGAGTTTAAACTGTTCAATATTCTGGAACATTTTCAAATAAAAAACATTTAAAATTTCAACAGCTAGCTACAAAATAGCCTCTTTTTCAGGATTTTGATTTGACAATTTATTTTCTTAATTATTACAATTAAATAAAAAATGTGCCATATTCTACGATTTCGAAGAATTAAAAAACCCAGACAATTTTTTGCGTTTAAAATTGAAGCAAAACATTTTAGATACTTAAATCTAAATTTATTAAATTTAAAAATGACTAATATTGAAAGTTAGAAAATTAGAAGTTAGGAAACATTTTTCCACGTCATTAAATGTGCTTACTCAAAAAATGATTCTTTGATTTAAAGAAAAATATTAACTAGCTGGCAGTCAAAGAAAAGTTTAATATAAAGAAATTTGTTTTGATTGAAAGAAATGGTTTTTGTGCCAATGACAATTCTTCTTTAATTTTTAATGATTTCCTTCATATTTAAGTTATCCTTGGTCGAATGAACAAAATTATGTTAAAGAAACAGTTTCTTTATTTTGAAAAAAATATTTTTTTGATCATACGTTCAATAGAATGTGTATGAAGAACCTTATCATATCTGTAGGAGAAGAACACATTGTAAATTGATACTAAGAGAGTTATAAATCATTGAAAAAGTATAATCTGATCAAAACCTACGAAATGCTTATTTTCGCAATTAAATAATAAAATGTTCATTACTCAACGTGAAGGTATTTAAAGAAAAAAAAACTAAGATTTTCTTTCAGTAAAAAAAACTTCAGTTTCAAGATCTCAAAAATTTAACTGTTTTACAATTGCGCATTAAAAACTACACTAGAACTTGTATTTAAGACCGGTTTCGGACATCGCTGGCAGTGGCCTTCAACGAAAATCCAGATAATCCAAACGTAAACAGTCAGGGTAGCATAAACCACTTCTGTTGGATTTGGAAGCATGCCAACAGCTGACGCAACTAACGCCCTGAGAGTACTGCCCTCATACTGTTTGTCACGCATGACTGAGCACCGCCTCTATCTCGGTCCCGCGGATCCACTCTTCACGAAACTACCGAGGACATTAATTGTTGAAACGTCGCAAATCCGCACTTCTTACATTCAAGTTTCAGTGTATAATTTGTAAATTGAAATTATAGAAATTATCGACTTTGTGAGGCTCTTCATTTGGGGTGGTCGCTAGAGAGATTGATCAGCAACCTGGGTCGGATCAGTTTGCGGAACGAACGTGATATTTAAATAAATAACACGAGAATTCTAGATCAATCTAAAGAATCAAATCCTTCCTCACATCCCTTCCTCATCAAGTGAGTCACGTCTACCACGAAAGGGAAATTGCTGAATCGTATAATAATAAAAAAAATAAATAAAGATGATAAACATGATTAATGAGTATCATATCATGCAGTATAAAGTGACATTCAAAGTGACTGGATGGATCTTCTTACCAAAAATTGTGTTTTCTGTCCAAAAAATATCAGTGTCATTTTCAGCGTTAAAAATTGAAGAATTGGAAATATTGTAAGCCATTGAAGTTTAATTGTTCTAAATTCTTTGAGTTTATAGAAAACACTGGAAGAAAATGTTTTCACTCGAAAAACTGATTCGAATAGTATCTATTTTCGAAAACAGAGAGCGATTATTATATTTCAAGCAGTGATGCGTCGTTCGCACGCAGCGCATTTGGCAGGAGCTGTGATGCTGCGAAAATTTCTCGGAAAATCGGGAGAAAGGCCACGAACTTTGAGTTTTTGGCAATTTGCCGATATTTTGACTTTAGTCTGCTTCTAGAAATCCCAGACGGGTCTACCGCGATTTTTCAAATGAAACTTTTTCATTTGCGAAAAAGAAACTATTGGGAGTATTTTCATTTTCGAAGAAAAATTGATATCACGAGTTCAGAATATCAGGTGAATAGTTTCTATAATTATCATTTATGTGAAATAAAAGGAAATTCAATATATATATATATATATATATATATATATATATTACTATGATTGAAATTACTATGCCTGATATAATTATAATATAAATATTACTATGCCTGAAATTAAGATTCGCGGTAAGTAATCGCCGCCAGGTAAAAAAGGGAGTGTCTACAACTCTACACTAGGGTGACCAGAAAAAAAACACTTTTGATTTTCTTAGGAGTGAAGGGCAAATAACGGTAGTTTATGCGATTGTAGAGGCCAGATTTTTATTTTTTTTATTTTAAACAATATTTAGAGGTGGCCCATCGCCTTTGAAGTTCTTATGTAATTAACATGGGTAAACTCAACTTTTTTTTCATTCAAGATTTTAACCACGAAGTTATCCACTTTTTAATTTGAAATTTCAATATGTTGTTCCTGAGGTTCTCCTAATCCACGTAAAAACATTCTTTTAATTAAAAATTCATAAAAAGCATTAATTATGGTTGCTTGAAAAGTGCCAGTTTCACTGTTTTCTACTGTTTTCAAAGACTAATAACGGCTCTTATAATAGATACCTTATATTGATATTTTAAGAATATTTTCTTGGAAGTTTCAAGATCACATTTTCTGAAAAAGCAGATTAGGAAAATTATAAATAAGCGTGCAATGATGAAAACAAATTTGAGTAGATTTTTGAAATTTGACAGGTCTACGACTTAAGCTGTTTAATTTTCGGGGCGGAGCGCTCATCAGCTCAGCCATAAAGGTCCTTCACAGTGGGTCTTGACACCATAAACTCATAAAACAGTCCCATTCTCAGCAAGTTTTTTTTAGTCATATTTCCCTTTTTCAGAAAAGTGGATAATAATAATTCAGGGGACTCTAACTAATCCTGTTATAAAGTCACATCGATGAAAAGAGCTGGGGTTGCACTTTTACGATCGATTCTTCACTTACCGAAATTGTCAGCTTTTGCAATGATAACTTTCAAAGACGATGGGCCACCTCTAAATATTGTTTAAAATAAAAGAAAAAAAAAATCTGGCTTCTACAATTGCATAAACTACCATTATTTGCCCTTCACTCCTGAGAAAACCAAAAGTGTTTTTTTCTGGTCACCCTACTCTACACGTTCCGAAAAAATCTAGCTACTTGCACCGAAATTTCGGTAAAAATAGGCGCTTTTCCAGCTCGCCCATTTTGTACTGAAAAAATCCGGCTATTTGTACCGAAATTTTGGTACACGTAGCCACGGCCTAAAAAAACGCGATTATATTTTATCGAACTAACGTTTGATGCCCAAAATTCGCTTTTTTTAGCAGTTCAGTCGATCTGTAGCCTACACTATTCAACAGATTTTTCTACAAATTTTTGGAATAAATTGACTAGATAAAGCATTAATGCTATTTTACGGGAAATTTTGATTCATCAATTATTTCTCAAGATGTTGCACTTTTTTGCCCAAATTTAGATTTTTTAGCAGTTTAATCGACCTGGAGCCTAAACTATTCAAAATTTTAAGTTATTAATCCTTTTTAAAGATTTTGCACTTTTAATTTAAAAAATTTAATTTTTAGCAATTCAGTCGACCTGAAGCTTCCACTATTGAACCGATTTGATTAATTATTATTTTTTAAAGATTTTGTGCTTTCAAATAAAAAAATATATGTTTTAGTAATTTAGACGACCTCGATTAAATTCATGAAATTTTGATTGAATTCTTATATCTAGAAATATTACACTTTTTTTATAATATCAATATCAATACTAATTATATGCATTATACCCGTGCAGAAATCGCCATATATATTACCGATTACCGACTAGGGCCTGATCCGATGTGTACTATCTGGTCCTGATAGGAAGAATTCTGTGGCCCTGACTCGTACCAGACCGGGTTATGTACTGTGACGTCATATAGCCTCTTCGCAGCGCCATCTTAAGCCATATGCGCTAGATGTAATATAATCACGAACAGAACCTTAATTTTTGTTTTCCTTCGTGGCGTTGTGTTGCAAATGTTCTGGGAGTGTTTGACCGTATAATATATTCTTAACACATTAATAATAAATGCCAAATTAAGGAGCACACCGCGTGTTCGCAAACATCGTGCCATCAGCAAAATTCCGTATTTACGCGATGAAAATGACAGCAACGAAGGCAAGTCTTTTATGGTATTACATTTTTTATGATATCATTACATTTTGTGATATATTTAATTGTATTGTACTAGATCCAAGTTCCAACCTAAACATTCGATTTCCTCATTTTAGTTAAAAAAATTATTATTTGATATTTTTTCGCTCGGTAGCGTTTTTTTGTAAAACAAGTAGTTGGAATTTTGAGGTTATATTTTGGATTCTACGTTTAAAGTTATGCATGTTGTCGCTCCATAGTGACGGGGTAAGGGATAATATTTGTGGATTGAAATGAAGAAATGTAATTTTGACAAATTCAATGCAACCGAAGAGGAAGTGCTGTCCCACATGAGCAACGTCTTCTGGAATGCAAAAGACTGGGACGGTAATCGGAAGCAGAGGTCCAAATAACCATTTTGAATTATTTTAAGGTATTGTCAAAATAAAGCTCAATCCCATTAATTTGGCTTTTCATTTAATATTCTGTTATAACTATTTTGAAGCATTTTAATTCCTACTAAAAAAGTAAATAATGTGGCTAGACTCGGGTAAATAATAGGGGCCAGACCGGGGACAGATCAGGCGTTTGATCGGGCCCCTAGACATGGCTCCGAGGTGGCTTCGTGTTTCATGATGAGTCTGGCCCTGACTCGATTTCCACATCAGGACCCGATATGAACGAGTCTGGGCCCGGTCGGGGCCACGGCGAAATTTCTGCACGGGTATTATTCTGAGTATTAAATATTCTTGTTGCTTTAAAACAAGTATTTCATTCGATGAAAATTTGGTTAAAAAATAAGTAAAATTTCACCACAAGCACATCTGCGATGCGAAAATTTCCGTCAAATAAAAAGTTATCAGTACAATCAACGCGGTTTGCGAAATCAATGTTTGCCGAGTAATTCTAAAAGAAATCTAAATTAAAATTTTTCAGATTACTAAAATTACAGAATTTGAAGAATATGTATTGAAAGAGGAAAAAATGTAAACTTGGCGAAATTTTCAATTTCTTGGCAAACTTTAATTTCAGAAACTATGTTGACTGTAGATAATTTTTTACTTGGCAGAATTTTTCTGCCTCTTATATGTCTTTATTTGGCCATTGTTAGCATTTTTACTGGACCCGTGAGGTGCCAGTATTGAACCGAAGATTGGCGTAACTCCGTGAGAAACGGGTTGGCCGTCATACATTAGGCCAGAGTTCTGCCAGTATTGAACCGACGCTTGGCATAACTGCGGGAAATGAGGGTTGGCCACTGCTTGCATGGTGAGCATTGCCCGTATTGCGCCAGTATGCAGGCGACGCTTGGCTCAATTTTGGCAAATAAAGGTTGGCCATTGTTAGCGTTTTTACTGGGCCCGTAAAGTGCCAGTATTGAACCGACGATTGACGTAACTCCGTAAGAAACGGGTTGGCCATCATGCAGTAGGTCAGAGTTCTACCAACATAGAGCCAGTGCTTATATGCCAGTGCTGGTTTTCCAGTACTGGCGCAGTACTATGCCTGGGTTTCAGCCAGTACTATGCCCGTACTGGTCAGCCAGCTGCAGCTAGCCATTACAGACGCAGTAATGCGCCCGTTGATAGCAATGGCCTAAGTCCAAAATTTCCACATAGTGAGATAGTTATTTTACAAAAGAATGTGAGCTTAAACGGGTTGTATTTTGCATTTTAAAAGCTTGAACTTTGATTTTTTTAAATTTGAAGCATTTAAAGTAGTTTAACTGAAAATTTAAAAAAATCTAATCTCATTTTTTGATTAGTTGAATGCTCAATGCTTTGAATCAGGAATTGTATAATCTCTAATCTTCAATATTTCTTAATGTTTCAACTTCGTCCGCATAGATACAGGTACATAATTGCTTAAGGCTTCTCGTTCGATCACTGAGGTTAAGCAGCGCTTAGCTAGCTAGTACTCGGATGGGAGCAGTCGTATTAGATGGAGATGGAGTGATCCTATCAGCATTTAAACAGCACTGTTTGATGGATCCTGAATAAGTCTAACTATAGTAAGTACGAGTAGAAAACAATTTTTTTCATCCCAGACGAAAGCATGTAATACATCCGAAAAAGGACCTGTCAGCACAAAACCCACAAATTTTGCCCCCTTCCCTTCGGTAAATATTTGTCCAAGTGACAAAAAAATGTACCCATAAACTAACATCCAATAGGATAACCCTTTGCCCAAGATTGAGTCAAATCGATTTTTAGGGTGGGTACACTTGAGAAAGAATGACCTTAAATATATCAATTTTTTAATAGTGAATAATTGCACATTTTCTATTGAAATACTAAAGACCTTGAAATTGAACATTTTTATAATAGAACAATTTTAAGATTAATATCTCAAAAGTGTACAATATGTAAAAAATATAATTTTTCACTGAAATAGGTGTAAAACAGCTAGAAATTATGATTTTTGAAGAAAACTCAATTTCGTCAAAAAGTGGATTTGGCAACGTTTAGCTTTCCCTGCTTCAATTGTATAAACTCCAAAAAATGTACAATTTCAAGTTCCAACCACCAGAAAAGTGAAGGATTAAAATGATTAAGAAAAAAAAAACGATTTCAATTAAACACACACACACACACATCGCAGCTTTAATTCTATTGTTTACATATTGTACACTTTTGAAATTTTAATTTTAAAATTGTTCAATTATAAAAATGTTTAATTTTAGGCTCTTTAGTACTTTAATAGAAAATTTGCAATTATTCATAAATGAAAAGTTGATATATTTAAGGTCATTCTTTCTAAAGTGTACCCATCCAAAAAATCGATTGGACTCAAACTTGGGCAAAGTGTTATCCTATTGGATGATAGTTTATGGGTAAAATTTTCTGTAATTTGGACAAATATTTACCGAATAGAGGGGGGTAATATTTTTGGATTTTGTGCTCACAGGTTTTTTTTTCGGATGCACTTTACTGATTTCATTTGGGATGAAAAAAATTTTTACCTACATGCTCTCGATAGATTTTTCTACTGTCCATCGAATAGTTACATCCATTTTTTAAAGTTTTTTTTACGCTACACTCTCTTAATTTATTTTTTAGTCTCCAAATAAAGCTTAGTATTCTCACTTTTAAAGCCGTGAAGGGCGAAATGTTGTTTTTTTTGTTTTCGAGAAATTAAATTTGTTTTCATTGTGCTTAAGAGAAACAATCTATTCCAAAGGAGTCTTACTTTTTTAATATAAATTAACAAATGTTGTTTTATACAGCTTCGATAGGATTTTTCTCATCCTTTCCAGTGATCGTAAGTATTGTTTTAAAAAACTTTATTTGACCATGAGAAATAAAATTTCGTAGTAGACATTTGGAAAAAAATATATTTTACACTCATTTTTGAAGGTCAAATAATAATTTTTTTTTAAATGCTTATGATCACTAACAAGAACGGGAAAAATACCATCGAAACTGTAGTTAACACATATTTTTATTGAAATTAAAAGAGTACAACTCTCTCGGAACAAGCGGTTTTCCTGAAACTGAAAGTACAAAATTTAATTTCTCGAAAACAAAAAAAAACGAGATTTTGTCCTTAACGGTTTCGAAAGTGAGAATTCTGAGCTTCATTTTGAGACAAAAAAATAAGATAAAGAGGAGGGTAAAAAAATTTACACACAAAAAAGAGCCTGTCAGCACAAAATCCAAAAGTTTGACCTCCCCATCGTTAAATATGTTTCAAATGATCCAAAAATTGTACCCACAAACTACCATCCAATAAAACTCTTTGCCCATATTTGAGCCCAATCCAAGAGAGACAGATTTTTATGGTTACTTGAGGTTACTTGAGAAAATATGCCCCTTAAACATTTTGTTTACATTAATTTTAACAAAAATATTTTTGAACAGCAAAATAAAAATTTTCGATTCAACTTTTATCAACAAATTCTGAAAAATATCAATTAGAATGTTCAAGCAAGTTTATTGTATTCGAAAGAATCATTATAAATAATTCAATTAAAATCACTCCGTGTAAGTACGGGGCTTCAAAAGTTAAAGTTCCCTGCGCATTGTTCCGCTATTTATGTGTTATTCAACGAACCTAACAAACATTAACTGGAGGGAATAAATGATTGCACAACTTGTAGAAAATCTTGGCTTCAATATCGAATACTCTTTCATGAGACAAAGGGGAATTTATAATTCTCCACTCAGATAATTACACTAATCAGTCAACATTAATATATCTGATGTGCGAAATGTACTTTTAAAAAGAAACAATTTTCTATAATTGATTTGTTCTTAATCATGAGAATTGATAAAAACTGAATTGTCAAGATAAACTTGGTAAATTTTGATTCAAGCGACAGTTATTTCACTTCTTCTGATATTCAATACCTATCACTCGAATTGACTAGAAAGATTAAAAAAAGTCGCATGTAATTTCGAAAAACATGCATGAGAAGTCGCATCAAAATTTTAAAGATAATTAAAAAAGCAGTATCAGATACTAAATAACTAAAATGATAACTTTATTTGTTTAGGAATATACACTAAGAAAAAAGATTACTTGATTAAAAGAAATGTAGTATTGAATACGTCCAATCAAATATTTGTTTGATCGGATACCATTTTTCTTACTTCAAGGAATGATGCTTTTCGAACAAAAAACTCACTTTTGTTATGAAAAAATTCCTTTAAATCAAACAAATATTTGATTGGACGTATTCAGTACTACATTTCTTTGCATCAAGTTATCTTTTTTCTCAGTATAGAGTACATAATTCTCATTGATTTTCAAATATTCTTTGTACAATCAGAATAAACTTTTAAGTTAAAACAATTTTTCAACAGTAGTCATTCAGCTTGAAAGGTTCTGAATCTGGGTATAAAAGATTTCTTTTTGAACTGTTAAACTTGTCAACTTGGATTATTTCTGAATGAGAGAGGTTTATAATTGACAGTAATTTTGAACTTCGGAAACATTCATTTTGAACAATTTAAACTGCAAATTACTCAACAATTGCAGCAAGATGAAAATTCGAATGGTTCAGGAAACAATTGACTTTTAAACCCAAAATATTAATTTTCAATCAAATAGTAAAATTTAAAAAAATTAATCAAACAGTTATATTTATAACCAAATATAGTTGAGAACTTTTACGTAATTGAACTAATTGAAGTTTTAACCAAACAGTTGAATTTTCAAGCAAAAAGACGATTTTTTATTAAAAGAAAGTTGAAATTTCCAATGAAATGTTTAAATTTTAACCAAGAAAGAAGACTTTTAAACGAAATAATATAATTTTCAACCAAATGGTCAAATTTTAAAAGAAAAGAGATTAAACCTGGCCAAAAACAGTCGCACTTTCTACCGAATTGTTGAAGTTTCAAGCCAACAGCCGCATTTTTTTAGACAACATTTGAATTATTAACCTTAAAAGTTGAATTTTCAACAAATAAATCGTTCTCAACCAAGAAAATGACCTTTTAACCAAATAGTTAAATTTTTACCAAACACTTGGATGCAGATGAGTAATGTAATTTTTTTTTCATCTATAATGCAGATGTCCAACCAAAAGTAATATAATTGTTTTGCCCACTATATATATATATATACTATATATAACTTTTCACAGAGGAAGTCGTATAATTTTTTTTATTCTTTAATTTCAATTTTAAATGTTTTATTGTGATTAAAATTGATACCAGGTATGGCGAACTTCTGACAAAAACGAGAAAAAGGCCAATACTCGCATTTTTCTTGAAAAAATCACAAGATCCGCGTCCTGTTATCAACATTTTTTAGACAAACAAGTTATTTTTATTTCTGCTTTTCACTTGAAACCAATATTTTACGCCGCCCCCAAATTTCTCGTGACTTCGACTGCATAAAGTCTCGTGCAAAAACTTTTTCTCTGACGAAAAATGTGACGTCACTTGACGTAGCACTTGTTAAAAGACGTTGGTTCCTCCTACGTTGAATCGTTTCAGTTTGCGACGTCTCAGATTGTGACAGGAAGTTGAGTCTGTATATTACTTTAACTCTGACTTAATAGCCCAAGAATTTTTATATCTATTTGTATTTGACGATAAATTAAAAAACACTCACTGATTAAAAATGTATTTGAGACGATGAGCCACGAAGTGATTCTAACTTTTAGCAACAGGCGTTAAAAGTTTGATGTATCGTCTTGTTTTCCTTTTCACGGTGTCTACTCAAATGGTGAACAAAAATTACCTGACAATTGCAGGATTTTTCAAGTATTAAGTATTGATTTTTTAAAGACAATTTTCATCCTATACCCCTTTAAACCATTAGAAAATATTTCAATAATCAATTTCATTATTCATCTGTGAATGGTTAATTTGTAATTTACTAAATTTAATGAATAATAGGAAAATTCAACAATAATGAGGATGGGTATAAGACAATTACGCGAGTTTTTTATGAATAATTTTTATTTTTTCAGTCCAAGTATTTAAATGTGTAGAAATGGTACTTTTTATGATTGAAATTTAAGAGTTTTAAATTAGATTAAATTAAAATGCAAACTCCTATTCAACGTCCAGTACTCAAGTTAATGAATAGAATTCCAGAAAATAAAACAAGAATCCAAAGATCAAATTTGGACAACAAACGACAAAGAGCATCGTTGTTTCCTCACTGTTCCCACCTGCTCTAATTTATCTTACCTTGATAAGGGTGCTGTATGAGCACCGAAACGTTAGTGAATATTACAATAAATGCTTTCATATTGTGATTTGATAATAATAAAAATAAAAAAAGACGAAAGAAATGAAAAAGAGAAGTAAGGGGATTTGGTAGGTTCCCTCTCTTTTATTTTTGTCCAAAGAAACAAAATGTTGTTGTTGTTAGAAATTGCAATAGGAGCATTCTGTGGTGGCTGTCCAAATTTGATCGTTGGATTATTGTTTTATTTTCAGGAATTCTATACATTAAATTTGTTTATGATTATCTAATATTAAATATAATATTGAACAATGATGTTCTTTACTTTATAAAAATAACTTTATAAAAAGACAAGCAGGGCTCAAATTTGATCAAATTTCGGACTACACGCCTTTGATATGTCGACTCCCCCCCCCCCCCCCCGAATAAGAAACCAAAACACAGGCCACAATTCTCTAAAAACATGGGAAATAAGGAGATTTTTCACAAAAATAGGGCAATAAATTCTTTTAAATAAAACGAATGTGGGTACTATATTAAATTTAATTGAAACGCCTTAAGTTCTTAATATTTCAAGTGAAAAATTCGAATATGTTCAACACAATTGATGAATTTTTAACAAAGTAGTTGAATTTTCAACTAAAAAGATGAATTTTCACCCAAGACAATTCATTCTCTACCAAAAAATACAAATTTTCAAGAAAATAGTCCAATTTTCAATCAAGGTGATGAACTTTCAACTAAAATCATGAATTTTCAACAAAAAATGAGTTTTTAACAAAGTATATTGCTCAATCAAGTAGCTGAATTTTCACTCGAAAAAGAACAGTTAAACTCATCCAAATAAGGCAAAATTTCAAAGAATAGTTGAATCTTTGAACAAGCAGTTTCATTTTTACCAGAAGAGATGAAATTTCTATCAAAAGAGGTGAATCTTCAAACCAAAAAGACGAATTTTCAACATTTTCAACAAGTGAGTTAACCCTCAACCAAAAAAAATTAATTTTCGAAATACAAAAATGTGAATTTTCAACAAAAAATTTCTCTTTCAACCCAACAGTTGAATTTGTAAAAATGTAAAGCCAAAAGAATGAATTTTTTTACAAAATAGTTTAATTTCTTATACGAAAATATGAAATTTCAAGAAAAAAGGTAATTTTTGACCAAACAGTTGAATCCTCAGCCGAAACTATTTTCCTAAAATCAAAATATGTATTTTCAACAAAAAATTTTATTTTCAACCAACAGTTAAATTTTCTAGTTATTTTGTTGAAGCTTTCAGCCATAAAGACGAATTTTCTACAAAGCAGTCAAATTTTCAAACCGAAAATATTATTTGTCAACAGAAAACTAAATTTTCAACTAAACAGTTGCATTTCTAACAAAAAATATGGATTTTATGTAAAATATAGTTAAGTTTTCAATAAAAAAATTGAATTTTCCACCGAAAAGAATAAAGATTTAGGAAAATTGTTGAATTTTCAAAAAATGATAAAATTTCAACCCAATAATAAAATTTCAACCCAATAATAAAATTTCAACCAAGTAATAAAATTTCAATCAAGTAATACAATTTTTAATCAAAATATAAAAATCATCTCTTATTATTTCTCTAGTAATTTCTTATTCAAATCTATCAACTCATCAGTTTACATTTATGTGGAAAAAAGAACAAAAAGAAAATACGAAAAAAAACTTTGAAGCCTGCACGATGAATAGATAGGAATTTTTTTCATTTATAGACTAAGGAATAATAGTTTCAATACAAATTAAAGTTCATTTTCAAAACTTTTGAAACAGTAGGTTAGAAAACTGGAAAATTTGCATTCCATGGATATTTAACACATAATATTTTATAATAAAATACATTTCCCTGAGATTAGTGAATCTGATAAAAAGAAGTTTGATCTAAAAAAGTATATAGTCAATACTATAAATTTGTTTTACAAGTGAAAAACCATCGTTATTAAATTTAATATTACAATTTTTAAAATAAATTTAAGCACGCTCGATAAAATTGCCTGACTTTTTCCTGACTTTCCCTGCCCGACTGATATTTTAAGGTTTTGCAGGTAAAGTTTTTTTCCCCCTGTTTTTGATCAAAGGTGTGAATACTCGTTTTGCAGTGAATTATTCAATCAAGAACAGATACAAATCTTTTCCTTTAGGAGATTAAGGAAAATCGTAGATGTTATTGAATCACAAGGAATGCATAAATTATGAAAACCAGGTAAAATCTAAACCTTTTTGTTGTTGTTACACGTTTTAATATTCAAACTGATGAAAATTGTCAAAGAGAATACAATATTGAAATATGTAGAAAAGAACTCAACTATTTTAGTGAGATTTTATGAGAAGAGATTATTTTTAATGGACAGTAACGATAGTATGTTTATTATCTGGCAAAACCAGTATGTACAGTAGGGTGGCTCAAAAACACTTTTTTTCCTAGAGGGAAACTACCCCCCCCCCCCGCCCATTTTGTTCCAAATCCGAGAAAAGAAAATCCGGTTTTGACTTGAAGTTCTCCATGTAAACTGCATGGGGAAAAAACACTTTTTTCAGTTTTTGAAATAATTTTTTAGGGTTTGAAAAAATCTGATCGGAAAGTATAGAGGCTTGTAGAGAATTATCCAACGAAGAATTTCATGTATCGGACAGATGGGTTTGACACCCCTAACACACCCCTACGAGTCCCTGAAAACTATCCTTAAAACCACAAATATCAATTCTTCATAAAAACGATCCTTTGAGCACTGTATTCTCATATTTTTTAACCTAAAATTATTTAAATTAGTCTATTGGAATATTTATTAACATTGCTTAATCAATTTTCAATTACTTAAGCAAATAACGGCGATACCGCGCTGAAAACGCCAGTTCCCGTAAGATCACTGAAGTTAAGCCGCGTTGGGCGCGGTTAGTACTTGGATGGGTGACCGTCCGGGAATACTGCGTGGTGTTGGCCCGTCTTGGGTGTGGTGGAGCCACACTGGTAGTATTTATCCACCTAGAAACACTACACGAATTTTGAAATTCTTTTTTTCGAAGTTTATTAGTATTTCTTAAGTGGAATGTTTATCAACATTTGATAATTAATTTGCAAAGTTTCAGAGAATACAGTGCTCAAAAGGTCGTTTTCATGGAGAATTGATATTTTTGGTTTTAAGGGTAGTTTTCAGGGGTTTTGTGAGGGTGTGTTTGGGGTGGCAAACCCATATGTCCGATACATGAAATTCTTCGTTGGATAATTCTCTACAAGCTTTCATACTTTCCTATCACATTTTTCAAACCCTAAAAAATTATTTGAAAAACTGAAAAAAGTTGTTTTTCCCATGCATTTTACATGGAAAACTTCAAGTCAAAACCGGCAGCATTTATAATAAAAAAAAACGGAAAAACAAAAATTAGGGATTTTCTTTTTTCGGACTTGGAACAAAAAGGGGGGGGGGGGGTCGTTGCCCTCTAGCATGAAAAAAAATTTTGCCATGCATTTTTGAGCCACCATAATGTACAGGGTCCAGGTGAAAAATTATTAGTCATATTCACACATTAATTCAATATCTTATCAGACTAAAAACAACAAAAAATCGCCCGATACTAAAAACTCAAACTTACATAATTTGAATGAAACAAGTTTATTATTATTATCTATTGTTAAAGCATATACAGTTTGAAAAACTTGACATCAAATTACATAAGTTCGTTGAATTGAAACGATACGTGGGGGATATACTCATAAAAAATTAATGAAAAAACAGCGTTAGAGATAACGTGTTAAACAGAACTGAAAACGATGATAACAGAGAACTTTTTTCCATCACTTGATCGGTTACGGTTACGTGCGTACTTGAAAAGTACGTTTTAATGACCATCGAAGGAGAAAGTATTCCATTAAGATGTCATTATTTCATTATCAGTGACAGCCTTAGATCCTAGTAGTAAATTAAATTCGAAACGAATCTTTTGTTCGCTCATTGTTTTTTCCCATTTTTCTTCAACTTTGTATTTTTAGAACTATGTATTTGCTCAGAAACTCTTCGATACAAAGCAATTTCTTCTCAGAAGGCATTAAAAATATGCGTTCAATTAATTATCAGGAATGCGATCATAAAGGAATATGCAAAATTAAACAGGAAATGCTGTATCTGCTCTTATATGAGTAAATTGAACCAATACCCGAGAATCGGATAAATGATAAGATTTTGTAAGATTTCGTGAAATAAAAATTAAATATAGTGCAGATGGAATAAGAAATTAATTGAAGTGATAAGCGAGCGCTAAGCTACATAAGTATAACATAAGTACGTACATAAAACAAGATATCAGGAGCGTTCAAAATATCACAATGTTACAGTAAATGAGATGAGGTATAAGGTATTAAATACGTATTCGATATCTACAAATGAAGTTGACTGACCCATAAAATAATCATTTATTGTGAAATTCTAATAATTTTATGATATTGGAAAAATGATTTATACTTTCCGGAAGTTGAGGATTATTTAAGATTTTGAGCTTATACACAAGTCATATACATATAGTAGAAAGTTTATTATGGTCACTCTCGTTTGTAATAATACGCTTGTAGTATGTTAATGACTTTCTTCAATATGGGAAATACTTTTTTAACCTTTTGTTTGTCAAACGGAATCGTTTGCAGATTTTCACAAATCGGTGTTAAAATTTACAATAAACCTAAAATAAAAATATCTAATGCAAGATATGTATTAATAAGAAGATAATGATAAAAAATGTATTTATAAAAAAGAATTTAATTTTAATTGATTCTTCCCTTCCTCATTCAAATGAGTTGATAGCTAAACTAAACCACGACACAATTAACCTATTTCATATGCTAAAGAGACTTGTATATCTGAAAATCAAAAGTACCGACAGTGAAAGTGAACCACGTACGTGACCATTGTTCATTCACAAAATAAGCACGCATGTTTGTATGCATTTGTGTTTTATGTACTGTATACGTACTGTCGCATTCATCTTCCGTACAACTTCCTTTCAATTATTTTTACTTTCATTAGTGAAAAACGTGTACATGAGCAAGACTTACTCTGCATTAACTCAATGCATCATACATCATCTTTGAAGAAGAAAACCAAGTTTTCACAGATAATAAAACTTGTAACCGCATTTTAAATGAACAAATTATTTCTTTCATCAATCTAAATTATTGATCTTGGAGACGGAAAGAATTGATGTTTATGACACATATTGATGTTCGTGAGATATGCAATGTTTAACATGATACTCGGTTTCAAGCAAGTATGCAATTGCATTTAAAGATTTATCTCACGCGCAGTTAATCATCAAATAATGAAAATTGGTTACGAAAATACATATTTTGAAATATTACTGTCTTTATGTAAAGTACCTGTAATAACATCCCACAATTAAGGTAATTTTAAGATTAGATTTATGACTCTGATTATGACTATGAATATGACTCTATTTTGAATTTTTATTTCTTTTGAAGACCCTCAAGATTTTACTACTGCGACACATTTAGCTATTATCTCACGTCTTGAAAATTATGCCTAAATGTCAAAATAATGTATTTCAAAAACGAGGAATTACGAGGAAACATCAAGCGTGCAAACAGTCATCAAAACTTATTTGCCACCAGAATATTAAAATATTAATGCAGTTGACGCAAATAGTTTTCCGTAAAATTCACAGTAATTTCACGCAAAACTTGAAAAGTTGATGCGTAGTCACATTTGAGTTATGTTTCATGCTCAGAATAATGGGTTGTATTACAATTAATCTCGTGAAGAAAAAAATATGAGATAATGTATAAAATAACCTAGCATGTTCGCGAAAGACATGTCATGAAATGAAAAATACCTGACTATATGTATAAATTCATTACATAATTTCAAGTTATCAAAGATTTCTATCCATGAACATGATTAGAAACGATATACACTTAAATTGAACACAACCTTTAGTCTAGATCACCAGAACATATATCTACACAAATTTTATAAATCCAGATTATTCTAAATTGAAGTTCGTTGTTCAGAGAAAATTAGGTATAAAAATTTTATTTTTTTGTCGATGGAGAACATACGGCTATCTTTGACAAAACGTGTAAATTATAAAATGATTAGGACTTTGATTAAACACGTTGAATTTTTTCGCATCGAAACATAACAAGATACAATAGAGTTGACATGGTAACCATTTCCCATGTGGTGGGTAAATCTTAACATATGTGAAGTTTATTTTTGTTGCAGGTAAAGATTACTCTGAAATCGCAGTAAAGATTACATTTCGTTTTTTTGTGTTTCATGGATTTACCCACACTGCGATTAAAGAATTTCTTAAGTTTCCACATAATTCATTTCTTTTACTTTGCTTCTGTATATATATCTTGAATAAGGAGATTTTGACAAAGAGGAAACCTGTTATCTCCAGAAGATCGTAAATAAGATTTTATACACCTTTTAATCAGTTTTCGATCCATCAAAAATGCTGAGTACGTGCAATTCAAGATTATATATGAGCATTTCGCGATCTCATTTCAATTTCCTTTTGCGATATATGTACATCAAATTGATAAAAAGAACTTTTTTTTTGCGCCAGAAATAAGTGGAAAAAAGACTTTGAAAAATTAAAAATTATGTAAAAGTGTAAAATGTAATCGAACTATCACTTAAATCGTGAGATTTAAACTTTTTTTTTATTACAAAAAAGAGACCTATTTATGATGAGGTCATATAAAAATCTGTTATTGAATTTTTCCGAGAAATTTTCCTCGTAAAAATTAAAATTGTGTACTTGATTATATCACTCTAATTCGGCTAATATCATCGATCTACATAAATGAGTTCTATGACGCGAATTGCTATCGCGAAGTATGTCTACATAATTATCGTGCAAATCTCGTTATTTTCAACCCTCTTGATATTTAATGTTTACATTTCGACAGAATGTTAATCTCATTTACGATAACGTGCTAGCGATCTCTGAGTACATATTCACTGATCAAGTTCTCTTCTTTAAAAGCATGATTTTTGGGCTCTTGATTGTGATATAAGTTTCCTATTTAGAAATAATTATAAAAAATTGCCATGAATAAATAACGTAGTCTTTCGGGTGGAGGGCATGCGTGGTCAACAACATTTCTTACGTAAGATATTTTTTAATGCAAAAAAATGATGTGAATCTATTGATAATTGTTACAGTATTACTTGTAATTTACCCTATATTATTAATAGTATCTAGTAATGGTAATATTAATATTGAATGTAATATTCATAATTTCAAGAAATAATAAGAAATGAATCAAATAAAGGTAATGCACAAATCACGTAAAGTATTTTTGTGAAACTTTCACCCCCCCCCCCCCCCTTTACGTAAGATACCTTGACATTTGCTCCCCCTCCCCTTCAAATCTTACTAAGATTTCATAAACTTAGGGATTGAACATATATATATATATATATATATATATATATATATATATATAAAATATAAATTCTGTTATTTAAATAAACGTGGAACCCTAATGAAATTAGTTTTAGAAAATATCATGTGTTAATAATAGTAAGTATTTAGTTTTACAAACATACAATTTGATAAATTTTTTTCATTAATTGAATGTTTATAGTCACATCGACTGCCAGTACGACCATACTGTAGGGTTAATTGTAAACTGTGAGGTATCTGTGGGGTAGTATACCAAAGGATATAAGCGAAGCTTTCTGAAAACAAATCCAGCTTCGCTTCCTGCTTTGGGAATCGAACCCGCGCCATCGTGGCTGCCAAGGCTGCAGTGTTGGAACATGAGACAAGCACGATACCATATGAAAAATTCGTATTTTTGGCTTGAAAATTCATCTCTTTTTGTAGAAATCTTATATTTTTTGGTTAAAAGTGCAACTATCTAGTTACATATTAATTTGTTTCGGTTTAAAATAAACTTTTTTGTTGAGAATTTACATTTTTGGTTGAACATTCGTACCTTTGCTTCGGCTCTAAAATACAACAATTTGGTAGAAAATTGAACTATTTGGTCCAAAGTTGAATTACTTTGTTAAAAATTCATTTTTAGAGTTGAAGATTCATCATTTTAGTTGAAAATTAATTTCTTCGGTGGAAAATTTATTTTTTTAACTGCAAATTTTACTATTCCGTTTTTTGTTAAAAATTTTATTATTTGATTGAAAATTTATGTATTTTGTTGAAAGTTTGTCTTTTTGGTAGAAAATTAATTTTGTTGATTAAGATACAACTCTTTGATTGAAAATTAATCTGTTTTAGTTCAGGATTCAAGTAATTTATTAAAAATTCGCCTTTTCTGGTTAAATTAAACTGATACATTTTTTGTTGAAAATTCATCTTTTTATGTTGATATGTCAACTCCTTGGTTGAAGTTCGAACTACTTTCTTAAAAATTCATTTTTTTGGTTAAAGATTCATAATTTCATTTAAAAATTAATTTCTCTGATAGAAAATTGAACCGTTTTGTAGAAAATGTATTATTTGGCTTCCAAATTCATTTTTTTTTGTATAAAAGTCGCTCTTTTTTATTGAAAATTAATTATTTTAAATAAAATGTAACTCTTCCATTTTTTTACTAAAAATTCATCCTTTGTTGAAAATTGATCTTCGTAGTAGAAAACTCAACTATTTGATTAAAATTTGGCGTATTTTATTGAAGATTCGTCTTTCTTAGTAGAAAACCATTCAACCATTTGGTTGAAAATGCATATATTTCGATAAGACTTCGCCTTTTTGGTAGAGAAATAAATTTTTCTGTTGAAAAATGATCTTTTTTAGTTGAAAACTCATCTGTTTGGTTAAAAATTAATTTATATTATTGAAGATTCGTCTTTTTTAGTAGAAAGTTGATTTTCTGCGTTAAAAATTCTGCATGTACGAAAGATTGAAAAAAGTTTGAGAACCTTGTTGACTTTACGTTATGCAATGTAAACATGTATTTAGTAGTACATATTTCACATTAATGAAGGTCAAATTGATAAAAAGGTTGGTTCAATTCATTTTAGCCTAAATTCAACCATACAATTTTTTATATTTCAATACTAAATATATAAATTCAACGTACCGCGTTCATACCATTGTAAACAATATTTTTACCTTATGATTCGCAATCGACACAGGTTTGAAATGTTTGCCATGTCGAAATATGATTATTGCTCTCTACTAAACAAACATCTGATAAGAATTTACGTTTTTTTTTAAGAAAAATTTTAGAAACACAATATCATCAAGTCAATCTGTGCAAAAATTCAATTTTTGAACAAAAAGGCTCAGAAACATTATGAATCCAAAAAGCAGTTATTTTGAAAAAACATATTCGAAAAGTTCAAAATATGCAAAAAGAATTGCATAGAAAGGCCTCAAAATATGTTTCCAAACGTTGTTTGGAAACATATTTTGAG
>CAKNXH010060825.1:137688-179130 GCA_932178445.1 Andricus quercusramuli | reverse complement strand
GAAAAAACATATTCGAAAAGTTCAAAATATGCAAAAAGAATTGCATAGAAAGGCCTCAAAATATGTTTCCAAACAACGTTTTGATCGGCTCGTTAGAGGCAAGTATATAACAAGATGAAAAAAGAGGGAGAGAATTGGAAAAGAGACAAACAAGCCATCCTCACTCTCATTTCCTTTCTCTTTCTCCGTCTTTTTTATACTACTTTTGGAATCAACATGTTTCGAGATTATTTAAATCTCCTTATCAAGGTATATTTTAATAGGATACTACGACAAATTATTTCTATCATATGCTTTATATTAATAATGTATGTATATATGAGACTGAAATTTCTTATCGTACTGTTTATATACTTGTCTCTAACGAGCCGATCTTGTTTGGAAACATATTTTGAGGCGTTTCTATGCAATTCTTTTTGCATATTTTGAACTTTTCAATTATGTTTTTTCAAAATAACTGCTTTTTGGATTCATAATGTTTCTGAGCCTTTTTGTTCAAAAATTGAATTTTTGCACAGATTGACTTGATGATATTGTGTTTCTAAAATTTTTCTTAAAAAATTTAACAAACAGAGACATTAAGCCTTAGACCTTGATATTTGTTGTTTTGAGTTTGGATTTTAATGCCTTTCTCAGGGAATAGGTTTCTGGGTCAACCCAAGAATTTACGTGTTCATAAGTAAAATTCAAACAAAAATCAATTGCGTCGTTTAACAAAATTTTCAACTTTAACCTCATCGTGGGCTCAAGAAATCTCATTGACAGACTTAAATTCAGATTTTTCTCGATCAATAATGAAATTTACAGCTCTACGTTTTCTTTGTTTGCCTATTTACATTTTCTATTTGCAAGTTGCCTACGCATGGAAACGTGTTTACGTAGCTATATAGATGTACTAGTTAGCATACGTGACAATTCTAGGTGAATATTAATGATAAATAAAATACATATATTGAAAATAAAAAATATTTCAAATTAATTTCAGTCAGAAATTGAGAAAAGAAAGTTGAAAGGTACATCACAATGCAACTGTCCATGCCGGTGGACTTGGACATTATTTGAGAACACCTGTGTGTGCAGAATATCCTGACACGCGATGGCAAACAGAATGAAACCTGTAGAATTTCTCATGTCATATGTTCAATTCACGAAATAACTTTAACAGATGTGGCCTTACTTTACATGAGTTGAAAAAAAAATGTATGAAATCGATATCAATGTTAAAACTTTGCTTACGTCTGATTGAAAACGAGGAAAATATAGAGTAAATAAATATACCAAAATAGTGTACCTTTGGTGGACAAAAATAATGATCAGATATAAATATAGATGGAGGGCATAATAACCTGAGGACGGGACAAATAAAAGCATAAAATGCGACAAAAAGACATGAGTATGGGGTAAAATGACTTCAGTGTAAAAAGTACAATGAACAATCACGATCAAAATACCGTTATGTACTTGACTAAAGATACAAAAACTTGATTGCACCTGCGATTCATTAGATTCACTCAACACGTGCTTCTTCTTGTTTTTCTTATGGTTCATGACACATTCGTCTAAGGACAAATTATGTCGAAAAAACTCACTATAACGAGAGCCATTTGGTTTGAGTGTCAATGAGAATTGTGTTTAGAGCATGATTACACGTAAATAATCTTTTCGAAGCGTAGCTACCAGCGCACCGAGGTTACTTTCCAGATTAATTGTTTTTAATTACTAAACCATGAAAAGAAAATATACCTAATACGTCTGATTACTTGGCATACATTGTTTCACTCCATTTTTTAAAGAGAAAGCAGGTTTTTTTTTTAAACATTATTTTATATTCCAATATACAATTGTTCATGCAGACAACAGTTTTCATTTGAATGGCATGAAATATAATAATGTCGGTCGGATATTCTAAAAAATTCAATCGTGCAATTTAAAATTACGTAATTTTGCATTTATCTGGAATGCTAATCACTTTTCAAATAACTGCAGGTCTCGACATACCAATAATGAAAGGGATCGATAATCAGCCTTTATAGGTGGTATCCTGAAAAACCAGTTTTCGGTATCCACTTGGTCACGTCATGTCGAAGACGTCTTCAAGTTTCGGGGTTCTTAAAAATTAAAATTTTTAAAATTATTTTCCTCTGATAATAAATTAATCTGCGCCTTGATTACGAGATGTCTGTTTTCATTTGTATCGAATGGAAATTGATAATCATTACGAATTTTACACAAAACAGCAGATACCATTGAGAACAAGATATAATTTTTTTGTACGATTTGGAACAAAGCAATGAAAGGATGAAACTGATAAACAACCATCAGTGCCATAATCTTTAGATCATAACAAATTTTATATAACGTCCCGATAAGATTTGCACAGGTGTAGTCTGATACCAACTTAAAACTAATTTCAACCGCAAACATCTGTCATCTATATAGATTCTCTTGTAAAATAGAATGCATTCGTTTCTCTTGAATTTGTGACAACTTCTTTAATACAGCGGAAAATCTTTAAACTGAATCTTAATTTTTGTCTCGGCATTTTGTGCTTTCAACTGAATAAAATAAAATTAAAAAAACGTGATCGATTACCATAAGAGCATCATTAAACTCTAAGTTGATTTATCATAGTGGATTAACCTTGGAGATAATTAATTACGAGTCAGAATAAATTAGCAAAGAAATGCTGAAAAACGGGTAATCAAGTTGTTGTATTGAAATATTGTGATGGTGCATTGTAGAAAAATGTAAGAAATCATCTTTCTTCCTTCTATTCGCTGTACAAGTCATTTTATAAACAAAGATTCTTTGTCTTAAACGGCGATTTAGGAAACATAAAATACAAAAAGAGAATTTAATCTGACTTGGAATCGAGCCATAACTTTTTTTTGAAAAGAGTCTGGCACGAATAATATGCCACGAAACACGGCAAGATAAAGTGGATTGAAAAAGGAAACGAGGTTACTGGACTTTACGACGCGAAAAGTAGTAGTCTGGTGGAAATGTCAGACCAGCTGGTGCCAAAAGCTAAGAAGTCAGACGTAGAGAATATCAAATAATCCAAAACAATTAATCTCTTTCAAAATTACCAAAATAGATGATTCGAAAAAATAATTTATGATCTTTAAGTGTAGAGCTTTACATAAATTTAAATTACTTTTTTTATATTGCGGAATGAAAACTAAAAGTGCAATATTCAAATTCAGCTTTGAATTTTGAAATTTGCAATAAATTTATTTTAGCAGTGCCATCTGTTGTGAATTTAGACTATTATGATAACATCGATCTCTCGATATGCAACATGCAACAGTCATAAAGAGGATACAGATGATTTATTAGTATGTCTTTCTTCAATACTCACGCTGAGAAAAAAAATTAATTGAAACGAAGAAATGATTTTTAAAATTTGAAAACCATAATTTTTTTAAAACAAGGAAAATGTTCTTTGATTAAGAAAATATTTTATTGAACGTATTCAGTACTACATTTTTTTGATTCAAGTAATATTTTTTTCAGTGTACTTCACAAAATTCTATAAAATGCCATGACATAAATATCTACTCTTGCGTTTTAGCTTTTTAAATTTATTTTCAACTTCTTATAAGAGGTCAGAATCGGCTAATCAGTGGTCCGGAAAAATCGCTCAAGCTCGAAAACAGATCGCTAATGATACTATTTGAAAATTTTACGAGGCATTCAAACACGCATTTAGATATTTTTAATTTAAAATAAAAAATGTCGATTGCGAAATTTTAACGTTTAAATTGTTCATATTTGAAATAGTATAGCTGTAAACGTCACTACCTTTCTAATTTTTCTGTTTGAAATATTTTCTATCTGAAATTTTTCGATTTAGATTTATTTAATTTTTACATTATAAATGTAAAATAACCTGGTTACGAATACTTTAATTTAGGATTGAATTCTTTTCAAAAGTTTAATTTACAAAATTAAAAAATTTACAATGTTTCATTCTTCAGATTTTAAATACTTTTAGCTCCACAAGGTTTGATACTTGAAACTGTTAATTTGCAAAGAATCCAAATTCAAAAATGTTTAATTTTAAAACCTTCAACCTGAAATCGTAATTTTTAATTTTTAAGCTCACGATTTCGACTTCTAAAATATTTTGAATTGACTACTTTTATAAGACTTCGAACAGTTAAATGTTAATCGACTTTTCACTATTAAACATTTTAAACGCTTATGTTTTAAATCATTGAAATAGTCGAATTTTGTCAACTTTTAAAGCTTCCAAATGAAAATTGTAAAATGTTGCAGCCTTTAAGTTAAAAATTGTAACATTGTGACATTCGAAAATGTGCAAAGTTGAAAAATGTTCTGCTTAATATTACGAGAGCGTAAATGTTGCTTACTTCAATTTCAAACGATCACATTGTAAACGATTCAATTTTGAATGATTGAAATCGGAAATTTCTTAATACAGGAATCACAGCGGAAAATTAGCTGAAAAGAGGAGAAATAGGGTAATTTTTCATGAAAAAGGGAAAAATTCAAAATTTATGTTTACATGTAGAAAAGAAAAAATATGTTTATAGAAAAAGGGGAAATTCGAATTAAAAGATAGAACGCAGGAGAATAGAGGCAAGACTGTGATCGCTGTTCATATGCATTCAGAAAAATATCTGGTTGAATCAACAAAATTTTTGTTTGTTTAACCATAGAGTATGGTTATTATATCGACAACAAAATATTTGATTACCCCAACTAGAATTTTTGGATGCTTTATCCAAATATTTTAGTAGATGGAGTAATTGGTTGATTCAACAAAAAAATGTGTTAGGTCAAACAAATATTTTATTGAATCACCCAAAATTTGTTTGATTCAACCAAATCTTCATGCATATACAAGAAAACCATTCTTTTGTTACAAGAAAAAAATGTTTCTGAGTGTGAAAAACTTCATGGTTGAAATTTTGAAATGTTGAAGTGTTTGGCTTTAAAATTGTTTAACACAACATTTTGAGAATTTATTTTTGTACTTTTCTTTCAAATGTGTGTATTGTTTTCTGGAGGTAATGATTGACCAAGTCTGACAAAGTCAGCAAGATATCAATTCAGAAATTTATGTATATGAAAATTGTTGAGTTCCTGCGCAGCGTGAGCACAATTTACTGGGTTACAGTGATTACGAATGGACGTTGAAAGACAGGTATTGCATATCCTCTTGGAGGAAACCAACCAGCAGTTACATGGTTAGATAAGCTAGTGGCAATGTGTTCACTTGTTCATTCAATAATATGAAGTGACATCCCTTGTTCCAGATTTAACATCATTCAACCCTATGTTTGCCGTTATATCGATCATCTATTTTTAAAAGGTTACGTCCTAAAATAGAACACCTGCGTAATGAGTTTGTAAGAGCCAGCCGGATGATATACCCACATGTGCAACAAATGCGTTTTGTTAAACAATGTTTTCATTTTTGCTTAAATTGTAAGTGCCTACTGACTCAGCGACCGTTTCGATAAGCACCAACTTCAGTTGACCTAGAACATGAGACGAATTCGCATTTAGAAAATAGAACAGACAGAAAAGAAATAAGCTTTATGTAAAATGCATTCCAAGGATTTAGTAACTGCTTTTCTTAACTTCAAAACAAACACTTTTTAAGGTAATTATGGAGCTAATTACTAATTTAATAGACCGTTACATGTCAATGCCTTAAGTGAAGCGATGTAAATTTGTTACGAGAGAGCCTCAAGGTAAGTTGACGAAACATTGTAAGTATTGAAAGTCGGAAGAATTTTACGATCGTCTTTACAAATGGGCTGATAACAGCGACCTATGAATTCTAATTCCTTGTAAATTTCAAAACAAAATATATTTCTTCCGTACATTTCAGACTTCAAACTTGTATTCGAATCAATTAAGTCACCGACAAAAATTTATTTCTTAAGGCATCTGTTAACGACCACAATATAGCTGCCAACCATAATTGTTATTTTGAGCAGACCATAAAAATGACATAACTGCGGTTGATGCGCTCTTATTTTACACAATAACTACTCTTATCCTTGTGAGTAGAAAGTTCAAGGTCTCGACTGCGGAAGTGCAAACACTTAAAAGTTTAACTATCTGATACCAAGTGACAATCGAAATCCTCACGTCAAAGGCCTCCTCAGGTAAGATTAATTCCACAACGAAACAACTCGCAAGGATACTACAGGCTATCCGTGGGAAGTTTGTGAATGCACTACAGAGCATAACGACCTTGAACTTGGTTATATAGAAACAGAAAACCGCAAAACAATTTAAAAGATCTAGTATTCTAATACCAGAATATTTTTTATTGTGCAATTATGGAAATAAGGTCCATTCCAGGCGTTAATTTATCAATTTTTTTAGCTGACTTCCTACAGCTCAGGTGGAACGATTTACCTTGTTATGACATTTTGAATTGGACAAGGCTGCCCCAAAAGCTTCCTGGTTTGAAATTTGCTATCTGGAGACGAATATCTAAGACATCAAATTTATTTATTTGGCGACTATTTATTTATTGCTCTTTGCTCTATAGAAAGTTAAAAGTAATTAGCTACACACGAGTTTAACAAATAAAGCGTTTTCCCCTAAAATTATGTCAAAATAGGGGAAATAGGGTGATTTTTCAAGGGAATACGGAAAGAATAGAAGAATAAATTCTTTCAGATATAATTAATGTAGGTTCCACATTGAATTCAATATGAGATGCTTCAAATTCTTAACACAGAAAAAAGAGAAGAGAATTTGTGTTGCGGGTAATTTTCAAGTAAATAAAGTTGAATTTTTTCGCATCGAAAGAAAACAAGATTCAATAGAGTTGACAAGATAACCAATTCCCATGTGGTGGGCAAATCTCAACATGTGAAGTTAATTTTTGTTGCAGGTGAAGATTACTCTAAAATCGCTGTAAAGATTGCATTTAGTTTTTTCTGTGAAGATTTCAAATCGAAATATATTGCATTTTCAACAAAATAGTTGAACTTTTAACCACGAAGATACATTTTCACGAAATGATGGAACTTTCAAACGCAAAAGATTAAACTTTAACTGAAACCTGATTATTTTCAAACAAATCATCGAATTTTCAAGGCAAAAAGACGTTTTTGTTAGAAGACAGTTGAATTTCCAACAAAAAAGTTTATTTTTAGCCAAGGAAGATGACTTCTACAAGAAAGATGAATTCTTAACAAAACATATAATAGTTGATTTTTCAACAAAAAACGTTATTATTTTGAATCGAAAACAATAGAATTCAACCAAAAAAGAAAAATTTGATGATGAATCTTTAACCAAAACAATTAATTTAAAAAAAGTATAGTTCAACTTTCAACTAAGTAGTTGAATTTTCAATCGAAAAATGTTAATTCTCAACTACAAATATAATCGTTGTTATTTAAAATTGGGTCGAATTTAACAAAAATCCAACTTTTCAACAAAATAGTTGAATTTTCGACTTGAAAAGATTTTCTACCGAAAAAGATAAATGTTTGCTATGAAAGATGACTTTTCCACCAAATCATGAATTTTCGACAGAAAAGTTAATTTTCAACCAAGTGAAATGCATTTTCAACCAAATATTTTAACTTTCATGCAAAAGAGACGAATTCTAAACCAAACAGTTAAATTTTCAAGCACAAAAAAATGCATTTTTTAGAAGTCAGTTAAATTTTCAACAAAAGTGTTCATTTTCAACCAAACAAGATGAATTTTCAAGCAAAAGAGATGAATTATTATTGAAATAGTTGAGTTTTTAATCAAATAGTTGAATTTTCGAGCGTAAAGGATTAACTTTTTAGACGACAGTTGAATTTTCAATAAAAAAGTTCATTTCCAACCAAGAAAGATGAATTTTCAATAAAGAAAGATAACTTTTCGGTTGAATTTTCTATCCAACAAATACGAATGCTCAACAAAAAGTTTAAATGTCGACCAAAAGAGGTGAATAATTAAATTTTCAACAAAATAGTAAAATTTTCAACCAAAAAAGAAGACTAGGAGTACCAAAACACTGTTAGGAAAATTTTTAAGCCAAAAAACGATTTTTTTTAGAATACAGCTAAATTTTTAACAAAAAAGTTAGTATTCAATCAAGAAAAATTACTTTTCTACCAAAAAAGAGGAATTTTCAATGCAAAAAGGGCGCATTTTCTACTTGAAGCAGTTGACTTTTCAACGAAGGTGAATTCTAAATAAAAAATATAATAGTAGAATTTTCAATTTAAAAAATTCACTACGAAATATAGTCGGATTTTCTTATTCTATTAATTCAGTTCGAATTTATGCGAAAAAACGAGAAGAAGAGAAAGTTTTTTGAAAACAGGGGAAATGGAGGATTCTTTAAAAAAAGGGGAAAAGAGAGCAATAGGATATATGAATAGTAACAATAATAATAATAAT
Organism: Andricus quercusramuli; assembly: GCA_932178445.1. NCBI lineage: Eukaryota > Metazoa > Arthropoda > Insecta > Hymenoptera > Cynipidae > Andricus > Andricus quercusramuli. The sequence continues at coordinate 170,730 of CAKNXH010060825.1, read as the reverse complement.
AAAGAATAATTGAGCCTAATTGTAAGAGGTAATTTGATGACGGGGGTGAGGTCAAATACAGTAAAATTTAATTATTTGGAATGAAATGGACGTGAGGATATTAGTTAATAAGGAAAAAACAGGTAGTGTTATCGCGGTTTTATAATGAAGACATAACAGGACTAAAGAGCCAGGTTATGGCGCATAAAATGAGGGGTTCAAAGAGTAACTTAGATGTTACGATACTTCCGTGTTAAGAAAAACATTTAAAGTCAGTCAAATTCATTGATATTTATGAGTCAAAAAAAGATTCTTTAATTAATAGAAAATTTCTTTGAACTAAAGAAAAATATTTATTGGCTCTCAGTCAAAGAAAAGTTTCTTTAATTCAATGAAATTTTTCTTGATTCGAAGAAATTCTTTTATATTCCAATGAAAATTTGTCTCAAAATTGAATCATTTTCTTCACTTTGAAGTTATTTTCTGTTAAATGAAAAAAAATATGTTAAAGAAACGGTTTTTTTAATTCAAGAAAAATTTTTTCTGATGAGTGATTATAGGCATTCATTTAATATTTTTAGATCGCACTGTCAAACATTTGAATAAAGTGTTAATATTTTATAAACTTCAAATTTTGATTTTATAATTGCTAAGTTGACCAATTATTTGATAAAAAAAGTTTGAGGTTTTCAAAGACTTTATTGAAAAATTTTTAGTTTGAAATGCATTTAATTTGATATTTTGCAATTGAGAAAATAGTAATTCGAAAAATTCACGATGTTAAAAATTATTTATTTAGAACTGGTTTAAATATATATGCTGCAGTCTATATATTTTTAAATTTGAAATTATATAGTTTAGAACTTCTTGAGTAATTGAAGTGAATTGAAAATTTTACGATTTCGCATAGTTCCAAGCGGATTTTTTTATTAGATTTTCTAATGTATCTAGTTTGTAGTGTTTGGATTAATTTACAATATTTCACATTGAAGTTACTTAAATTACCAATTCTAAATGGCCGATAATTTAATTTCATAAGGTTTCTAATTAGATATTCGCAAATTTTGATCGCTTCAAACGCGATTTTGAAATTTATGATTTAAAAAAAGTTAACTGTTGGATTTTGAACATTTCTAAGTTGAAATACTAAGTACTTAAAGAAAATAAATAAAAGCATAGCCCTTCGCATATAGTAAACACTTTAGATTTTTCAAATAATAATATTTGTTAATCATAAGAATTAACGTTTTAAATTTTTGATCCAGTCACGGTACATTACTTCGCAATGTTGTTGGATTTCAATAAGTCGATACAATTATCATAATCTAGTTTCGTTGTGACACTGCTTGCATATCAAGAATTTCAGATTCAGAATCAGTCAATTTGCATAGGAAATAAATATTGCTTTATAGAACTGCAATAATTTTTGTTACTCTGATGTAGGTATACAAAAATTTGAAAATATTAACGAATCAGAATATAAATTACAAGTATGTACTCATTCATTTATTTTACATAGAAAATTTCGTGATATTTGAAAAATGTTAATTAAAATAATATCAAAAGATAATAATATTTTTCGGTATTATTTGATGAGCAGTATTATTTTCTAATTACATAAAAGGACAAAGGATCTACCGCGAAAGATACCTTGCAGGTAGATTGCATTGTCGCGTGATCAAAACGCCTATGGCTAGAGGAACGTGAATAATCGAATTACTGACGAGATAAAACGTTACGACGTCCAGCAAATAATTAGCTGCATTGTTTCGCCTGTTTTGATTTATGACCGACGCCTACACTTCCGCTGGATGATCTCATTTTTTGTGGATGGAAAAATACATTCGGGGGAATCTAAAAAATTACTCATTGGATAAAAAGACCAATTGCCAAGGATGCACCAATTGCCAAGGATTTACCAACTGGCGAGGATCGTCCGATATTGTTTATAATAAATAGTGAATTAAAATGAAAATAAATTCGATATTACAATGATGCAGGTACTCTAAATTACAAACCCTAAAAAATCCATATTTTGAGAAGAAGATTGGGGAATGCCAATTGGTGATTTGTAAGAATGTATAAATTCCTAAAAAATTAGAAATTAATTTCGAACGAAACAAATTGACAACTTCTGCGAGGAAGTTTTATATTGAGGATACTAAAAAAAAATAAAATCATCAGTCAAAGTCTATCGTGAATCATACCTATGCATTTATTTAATAACTTTAAGAGCGTCAGTGAACTCTCGTAAAAAACTGACGTGAGATCTGTTGAGGAAGCCGCTGGTCCAAAGTCTAAAACTCGTCTTAAAAAATGTACTTGTATTTCTCATTCATTTTTGCGAGTGAAAAATGTTCTTTGTATAACTTCAATTAGGAATGCACAAAAAGAATTTCGTTCCAACTAATTAAGGTTCTGCAAAATAATAACTTGAAGCTAATGGGCGCAAAGTTATGATTTAAAACAATAATATAAATTTGAAAAATTTATAATTGAAGACAAATGATTCAATTAACAAACCAGGGTGACCGAAAAACATAATTTTCGAAATTATATGTCTTTTCCCGGATTTTTCTCTGACCAATTTTTCATTTTTCCTGACCAATATTATTCAAAGACCAACATTATAATTTAGTCATGTTTTAAACATATAATCTTTTATAAAAGGAATAAAATTATTTCAGATGAAAATTTCAAAATTATTAATTTCAATCGAAAAAATGACTTTCCTACCATATTAAAGATGAATTTTCAATCCAAAAGGAAGAATTTTCCACAAAACAGTTGAATTCTCAAAAAAAAGATGACCTTTTAACAAAACAGTTAATTTTTCAAAGAAAAATGAAATTTTCATTGAAATAGTTGAATTTTTCACCAAATTGTTGAATTTTCAACCAACAAAGATTAAAACTTAACCTAAAACATTTGAATTTTAAACAAAAATAATTGCATTTGTTTCAAGACAGTCGAATTTTCAACCAAAAAAAGAGTAATCTTCAATCCAAAAGGACGGATTTACTGTCCAATAGACATATGCTCATAAAAACAGTTGAATTTTCGACCAAAAAATATTTTGAAACAAAAAAGTTCATTTTCACCTAAGCTGTTATATTTTTAACAAGAAAAGGAGGACACTTTAAGCCGAGAACATTCATTTTCTTTTAAAAAATAAAAATCTTCAGCTAATAAAATGTTTAAATTTACATTTTTAGTTCAAAAAATAAATTTGAAATAAAGAAGAAAAAGAATTTTTAACAAAATAGTTAATTTTCCAATCAAAGAGATGAATTTTCCATTAAAATGATGAATCTTTAATAAAGAATTGAGTTTTTGACAAAGTAGTTTAAGCTTCAATCAACTAGTTCAGTTTTGAATCAAAAAAGATAATTTTTAATGAATAATGTAATAATAAACATTTCAACCAAAAATGATTTTAATTTTATATCCAGAACAGTTGGATTCAACCAAAAAAGACGCATTTTCTACAAAATAGTTGAATCTTTAATCCATGAAGATTCATTTTTAACCTAACAGTTGCATTTTGATCCAAAGAGATAAAATTTCTACTAAAACAGATGCATTTCTAACCAAAGACTCATTTAAGAGAAATAGTTGAATTTTCAACCTAGAAAGTTTTTACTTGAATTTTAAATACCAAAATATGAATTTTCACCAAAAGATTTAATTTTCTACCAAAATGGTTAAATTTGTAACCTCAAAAGACGCATTGTTAACCAAAAATATAACTTTTTAACAAAATTTTTGAATTGTCAACCAAACAATGCAATTTTCAACTGAAAATTTAAGAAGGAACCAACTGCAAAAAAAGGTAGCCGCAAAAATTCATTTTGAAAATTTCCTTATTTTTTACACACCAATTTTTCATTTTCCCTCACCATTAATATTCAAAGAAGAAAATCAAAAAACCACAGAATCTTTTATGAGCGGGATGAAACAATTTAAAAAATTCACATTTATTATCCCTGAAAGTTATTTAAAGTGCCTCTTACAGAAATTCCCTGACTTTTTCAAGATTTTTTTCATGATCCCTTATTTTTCCCTGACCAATAAAAGTCAGTGATTTTTCCCTGATTTCCAGGATTTTCGTGATCGACGGTCACCCTGACGAAAAATAAACCACTTCCAATGAAATAAAAAATTTCGAACAGTTTACGCGAAATTGAAATAAAATCACGTGATTCTCAGCTGCGTATGCAGATGTCGGGTATTAAAAGGAATCGTTCAAAATACCTTCAGATAAATCCGTAAAACTTACCTTGACCAATGTATAACACTCAGTATCATCTGGAGTGACATAACTGGAAAACAATGCACTGAGATGTTTGTAATGAGGATTAGCATCAGAAGATTTTTATTTCGGATATCTCTTCAGAGCATAGAAATGATAAATGAGAATTGATACTTCTTCAGCCTTATTAAACTGTCATTCCGGAATAATACTCAAAAAATATAATATTTTGCTTGTAGAGAAGTCAGAAGCTCTTCTCGCAAAAAACTAGTCACTGTTTGAAATTGTTCTGTTACGTAAGCAGAAATTTTATTTGAAGTTGGCATGACTATTATTATTTGAGAATTGAATACCTTCAGATATCAGGTGAATTGAAAAAATTGTTCAACAATTTTTATGCAGTGATGTCTTTAAAGACCTTGAACCTTAAACTTAACAAGTTTTTTTGGTTGATTCATTACTTTTTACTCTTTGCAGATTCAAACATTATGAGTCATTCAGATCTCTGAATGTAATTAAGTGTAAGATTAAAGAATTTCTAATCTTTAGAAGCCATTTAAATATTTCGCAGAACGCAAAAACATGGATAATTATGTACTCGAAAACAAACTTGAAAAGCAGATTTAAATAAATAATTGGAAATTAATGGAACAAGATTTATCGTATGCGATGTCTAAGTACTCAAATGTGATTTGCATAAACTCTATGTAGGTTTATTTTCCAACTCTTGAAATTCACATGACTCAAAATCTTCTAAATATGGCACGTGATGTTTTACAAGTTTATTTTGAAAAGAACATTTAGTTTCAAAACATTTAGAGCAGATATTTTAATATTGAGATGCTAGTTTTTCATACAATAATCAATAATTTAATATAATTTTTTTACTCAATAGCAGGTCATAAAAATTGCTACGCATGTTTAACAATTTATAGTTCATCTAATGGAAATAAGTGAGCAATTACAAACAAATAAAACAGGCCAATAATACAGTTTTTGTCATTTACACTTCATTAACACATTTTTGTAGCCACACCAAATGACTTTTTTAGTATCATCAGATCTTGGAATGTGACCAAGCGTATCATTTTTCCCGGTTGGACTAGTTCCAGTTCAATATGCAGATTAAGAAAGATGTTTGAATTTGATATTCGAATAATGAAAATTTTCATTGTGCCTTCATTTTTTTTCATTCTCGAAAATTTTGCAACTCAAAACTACAGCGAATGCAATGTACTTTTTACAATGTTTTACCATGTTTTTTACAATGTACGTTTTACAGTGTATGAAAAACCATAAAATAATTTTTTTAGATCTTATTACAGTTGTTCTAATTATGAAATTCTATTAATCAAAATTAAAGTTCGCGTTAAATATCTTATCAACTTTTTACCTCAGGGGCTACAACCTATGTGAAGTCAAGGTTAGAACTGACGTTTTAGGTACTATGAGTTTAGATTGTCAACAGTTTCCTCTGAAGTGTAAATTTTTTCAGAACATCTTGATCACGGTCATTTGCGAAGTGTTTAGATATTGTGTCAATATCCACGTTTGGTTCCAAAGAATTATTTACGAAAACAAACGATCAGGTAGACAGTTTAAAAAATCGCGGAGGTATTATTAATGCTATTTAGAATTTACAAAATGTCTATAAACTTTTACTAGTTGTAAAAAAATAGTTTTATTTTTTTCTTCGAAAATAAAATTTTGTACAATGGAAAGCGAAAAGAGACGAAAAATGTTTTGAAAATTTATTTCTAAAATTGAAATTAAATTTAATTCTAGAGTGGAATTTAACCTTGCATAGTTTCTATAGTAACACGGTTTTCAAAGCGCTTCCTCAATTTGCTAAACTCTGAAAAGTACGTGACACTCGTCAAAATAAAGTAATTTTAGTATTATAATAATGAGTAGATTGTTTCTTTATTTGTCCTTCATTATATATATATTGAATAAATTTTATGATATCTATGAGATTTCTCTGGAATTTAGTAATGGGGTTTTCATCGAAATTTCTTATTTTTTCTATTCACATAAAGAAGCTGGGCTCATTTTGCGTCCGCTTTCGAGATGCAGCATTTTCTAGTCAAAAAGAACTTAACTTGAGTTGTTAGAAAAAAAATTACATGAATTTGTCCTGTCAACGGCTAAAGTATGACCTGATAAAAACATGACGCAGTAAACGAAGCCTAGCTTTTTTCTGTGTTTAAAAACGAGGGAAATAGCTGCTGAATGACGCACAATCTGTCATTTTTATTTTGAAACTGGTTCTAAAATTTCCTAGAAGTTTCATGAGCGTTGCAACAAAATTAATGTTTTTTCATAAACAGGAATCGTAAAATGAAAATTTTATCTTAATATCCTAAAGAATAGATTCCCGTATGGCGTATGCAATTAAATTGTGTCCACATCGCATCAGATTGAAATCTGTCTCAAAAATCTGTCGGAAATTTTCCATTATCGGGAACTTAAAAATTTCGGTAATCAAATCAGTAACGTTTTTCACTGATAACCAGTGTGATATCAACAAATTCAGTTATTCGTACCAAAATTTCGGTACGCATAACCCCCGTTTTCAGACGGTTATTCCTGATAAGTGTATTTCAATAAACGTAAATATTGCGCTGAAATTTTAGGAAATGTCACAAAAATATCAGGGCATGTCTGTCTGGCCCATTTGAATTTTATTTTGTTTAAATGTTACAATTGTATTAATTTTCAAGTTGGAATGTAACTGATAACAGGACATCAGAACCCTTGCTAAAATAGAATTAGTAAAATTGCATTATTCAAATAAAACAAAAACTCAATTGAACCAGACAGACTTCCCTTAAATATTCTGAACGATTTCCCGAAATTTCAACACAATATATTCATTTTTATCATTATAAAGTCGCCGAATATAATAACGTGTAATGGGTCACGTGCACTGTAAACAATTTGGGAAATTTTTCAAGCTTTTTTGGGGCAAATTGCAAATTTCACGTTGAAAATATGCCCTTCCTTTAAGTTTGATAATTTCCAGAAAAATTAGGAAATATTGTCCGAAAATTAAAAGATTAAGCGATTCCTATATTTAGTGAATTTATCTTATTTACATTGCGATTTTACCCTGACAGTTGAAAATTTTCCCAATAAATGTATAGAAATTTCCCGAATATAAGGGAAACACCAAATGTGTGGAGTTTTTTTAAATTAAATGAATTTTCTCAAGAATTAAATAAATTTCAGATAAAAATATTATTGAAGACATTTTGTATGAGAAGAATATCAATTTATGATTTATTTGAATGACATTCCTGAAGTTTTTATTATTTTACATGTACCGCGGAATTAATTTATAAAATCAAAAATACAAATAATAATAATTAATAATTATTTGATTTTATAATTCATCTGTGTACAAAGATTTAACATTTGGCATGTAATAATAAAATTGCTTCTTAAATTACACTCCTTAAAATGTTCAGTTTTCAACATAAGTGAATATTTTTATTTTTTAACCAAATTGTAGGAAATTGTCTCCAAAATTTCTTAGAAAATCTTCCAAAATTTGTGGAATATTTTCTAGAAGATACTTTGCAATTTATTCCCAACGGCGTGGTGACAAAAATAACACAAATGTGGGGATTTTTTACAATAATACTGGGGAAAATTCCTCCCCCTCGAAAAACCATCAGAAAATATTCTCCATAATATGGAATCCAAAACTTTTGTTGCGCTTAACACGATAATTAAAAAATAAAACACTCTTCGAAAATCTGGTGTAAGTAGGATTATATCCAGCTACGCAAGATAACATCTATCCAAGAAGCTTTGAATTATTTAAACATTCCTTCACGAAACATAATATCTATATGCATTTTACCGATGTTACACATAAAGAAGAAATGATACTGTAACATTGATAACTTCTGAAATTTGAGGATAAATTTATCATTTACAAGCATAAATTTGTAATTAATTCATAAAAATATTTGAACCCCATGAAACTCATTGCGCCACATACCAATTCGCACCTAAAATTATCCATGTTTCCTACTATGAACAATGTTATAACGGATATTATTCTTCGAATTCGGGAAATATATTCATTTTTCTCCCGTGCCAATACAAGACAAAAAACTACCTTGCCCATCAACAAAAATAAGGAGTGCGACTCACCCTCGACATTATCGACCACATATCGATCCTTAGGATCCATTTCCGCAATTTCCGTGACACTCACAACTATCCTCACGCTCATATTGACCTCGGCAATGGTTACTTCGATCTCCTATCAATGCCTGACTCCCCGAGCAGATTTCGCCACTCGGAAGAAGTTCCTGAATCGCATTGAACCTCAAGAATTCTCACGAGCATGAAATTCTCTTTCGAACTTGGCGAGTCTAACTCGCTCCAGTTTACGTAATCACCGTTTATCACAGCCAATCACTCGACACACAAAACGTAGTCGTACTCGTCTTCGAAGCACTCTCCGCACACCTTTAAAACTCACTCAAATAATTCACTTTTCGCCTATTCCTTCTTCACTGCGCCTTTCTCTAGAAGTGCATCCAGTATAATTGCTCACAAGATAATCACCAGAGGATCTAGCACGCATTCGAAGAACAACCAAGGCTAAGATTTCAAGAATTAGGATTTCCAGAATTAAGCTCCTCGAGTTTCCCTCTCCTTTTCAGGCTAATAGGATTCCTGATGAGGCTTCTGCTTAAAGAGCTAACTCCTAACCGATTAAGAGAAAAGGATACCTCTGTTATCTGATATCCTGCATATCAAAAAGATCCACCAAAGCTAAATAAGAAATCTGTATTTAAGAAAATAATTTCAAGGTCACAGATGTTCATCGGAAGTCTATCAACCAGAGAGATAATGATCGCGATGTGTTCGGAGGTCGACAGACGCGTGCAACTCTTTCAAATGTCATGTTTGTACACAGCGGATGATAATGCGACTCGCGGATTGGTTTATGTAGCCATAGGCGAAAATCTCAGCGAGTGGGGTACCAGGTGAGGCAAAGAGAAAGGGAACTCGCTTGGAGGTGGATGCTTAGGGATGGAGAAACTTAAGAGGTGGCAGCTTACTACTTCCGATACAACTTGCTCACTCCTCGTCACTCTTTTCTGCACCAGTTGCTTCCCAGATTCAGACGCGAAGTTTATTCGTTTTTTCCCTTCCAAGATATCAATAAGGGTTCCTTAATCTCTAGACTTGAACATCCAGATGTGACGCAATCGAGTTCTGCACATTAATCAAATAGCCAACCAAAAAAGGAGGAACCAAACTCGCACTCTGGACTCTAAGTCTCGCTTCCTTTCGACGATGAATTCATAGGATGGCCTTTTTTCTGATGAATCACTGTGTTTGCTTCTATTAATTTTGCTGATTTTGTTTTTCTGATTTTCTTTTTCACTGTTCTTAATCAAGAAGTCGCTGTAGGTCCAATCTTACAAGAATGCAAGAAGGTTACACACTGATTACATATTGAAGCTTATTCTCTTAAATATTTGTCAATTCTTTAGAACAGGTAAGACTATTATCTTCCAAAAATAATCCTCTCTTACAGTGATGTAAGAAGGGTACTTAGGAAACTTTTCTTTATCTATGGATGAATTTTGCTTGGACCAGAGAATAAATTGAGCGTTTGATGGATCAAAGGCAGAATGCCACACCGGTTGAAGCTGGACAGCGGCTCTTTTTCTCGAGCCTCCTCTTTTCCTCCGGAACACGTGCTCGACTCGGAGTTATTTCGTCTCTGATGAGGACACGAGTGCGACCTCGCAGAATTATCTTCAACCGGTTTCGCATCGTTTGCCACAAAAACTCGTTGTTCACGATACCCAATCGAAATTCACTCGCGCCACTGTTGGATCATCTTTTTCTCCAAATTGTGTACAAAACGACCCGATTCAATGGCCAATAAAATATTTTTTGGCACAATCTTAACACTAATTCGTTCCACCAACTGCATTAATTTCAGAGCACTATTTCTTCGTCAGACAGAGGAATGCACATACATGAAGGAGCGGATTATAATTTTCATTTTTTGAAATATTTTATTTGTAATTGGAGTGACATGTTAGTTTGTTCCGCACGCGCCCGCCGCGAGGTAAACGTTGTGTGAGAGTAAAGCGACAGGACTTTATCGCGTAAGCTATAAAGATCTTCGTGAACCTGCGCAGGGTATCGTTAGCGGATGTAACACCTATGTATTAGAACTTCGTTGTATAGGTAACGAGCCGGGGAGTGTGCTCGCGGTCTGCCAACACAGACTTACGACAGGTGTTTTGTATTTGTTGCTGAAGACAAAGTGGGGGAAGTAATTCTCCACACCGATGCGAGTTGGTAGGGAGCTGATCACGCGGAAGTGTATCCTCGCAAAGTCTTTCCTTCCTATTCAGATGGATATTAAGAAGAAGGCTCGTTTTCGGCGTTGAAACAGAACCCTAAAAAAATAGTCCTTCAATTTAATGCCAGACGAATACAATTTTAGTACTACTTTTTGGCCTTAAAACATGATCCAAGTGAAAATCAAATATGATGGTCTTTTGTTTGTTCTGAGCATGAATGTCATGATTTTTGAAGTCATGTTAAAACAGTACTGCGCGTCTCATTTGTCGATCTGAAGTAAGCAAATAAAAACAGCACGCATATTGGTTTGAAATATAATGTTTTGAAAATAGTTCTAAATATAACAAAAACTCTAGTTTTTACAGTGAAACTCAAAAATTTTGTTTGTGTTTTCTATATTTTGAAGTCTTATTGATAGTTTAATGCTTTAATTTTGAATAAAATTAATTAAATTTGGCACAAATCGTGTTTACTTATACACTATGCACGAGCAACTAATGTGGCGCACGAAACACTGACTGTTATGGAAATACATACTTAAATAGTAATAAATTCATCCCGATGTCAAAACATACTTGGCAAAATATTTTCCTGGTATTGTAATATTGTCTTACATTTGTAAACATGTTCGTTATCTTTCTTAGCCGATCTTTAGGTTAGGTGCGTAACCTTTTTGACAAAAATCTTTTAAGCTTACATGCTATTGAATAAAACTTTTTCCTAACGCCTTATATTTTACTGAAATTTGTTGTTCTACTATTAAAAAGTTCTTTTTGATTCGCTATTACAAAACATATAGGCACTGCGCCACACTAAAGAACATGACGCAGGTGCACTTGTTAGGAAAACCTAAAATTAACGTTTCAATATAATTTTGGCTATATATAGGGCAAACCTGAGAAATCGAACTACAGGCTCTACATTTTGCGACAATGAAATCTCTTATATTATTCTTTAAATTGAGCGATAGGATATGGTGCGCCACATTAGGCTTCGTTCCCCTAAGTGATCATGAATTAGTGATAAATTAACGTTAACTTAATGACATTTTGGAAATATTCAATTACTTCCGGGGAATTTTAAGTACCTTAAATTTCCAACATTTGCCTTAATTTCTGATATTCAAAAATTTTCAAAATGTCCGGAAATTGTCGATAATTTTACCATAAATTTTCGAAAAATTTCTTTTTATTGTTTCTTGAATCCAAAATTCCGGCTTCGACGCGCCTACAACTCTCCATCGCTCTGCCTCTGGCTCGTACAGCAAATTTGGCACTCGTGTGGAACTACCTACTTTCCGCACTTGTAGCACAATATACTTTTTTGTATTTTTGTGCATGTTTATCTCTGTGGAGATTGGAAATAATGATTTTTTTATCCTATGCTATCCTATATTAATTCATAATAATGAAGGATATTTTTTTACTATGAAAAATGCAGCTAAAAAAAATCATTTGGCAGGAATATATCTTTAAATTTTTCGAATTGTTTTATCCAAGAACCCAGATTTCAAAAACTTGGCTCTTGACTCATACTGTTATCCTTCTGATTAAAATACAATGCAAAGAAAATTGCTTCTCTAAAAAAGTTTCAGAAAAATGTCTCTTGACACTTCTTTCTATCTCGCGATTTTTTCGACATATTTTCGTGAAAATATGTATAAAATGCTTTGAAATTGACTTTTTCTTAATAATAATATGTTATGGTGTCTTAAAAAATAAAGATGAATGTAATTTAAAAGGTTCAACAATTTGAGTTTTTATCATACCATAGAATTGTATTGTTAAGAAAAAAATGAATCCTAAAATACTTATACATATTTTCGCAAAAGTCTCGAAAATTGAGCGACAAAGAAAAAAGTGTCATGAGACATTTTTCTATTTCTTTTCTTAGAGAAACATTACGGTTCTTGAGTAAATTAAAATTGAATATTTGCAGAAAATCCGCCATTATTTTTTCAATGTTGACCTTTTTCGAAATTTTCAATGAATTTCGAAAGAGAACAATATTTCTGCCAGAATCGGAAAGATAAGAGATGTAAATACCTATATTAGATTTAGAAATATTGCACTTTAAATAAAAATGTTGACAATTTGCATGGACTGCCCATGCTTGCCCAATTTGAAGTTAATTCGGTCAAGTGATATTTTCTAAATTTGAAACTTTCAACATTGCACTATTCAAAAATTAAAGCATTCAGATTGAAAAAATTAAATTGTTCATTGTTTTGAAAAACAGCGGCTATCTCAAAAAAGCGTATTCTAATAAAATGTAGTGTTACTTTTTGGTTATTTGCTTCTAATTTTTCTGATTCATTATGCCATTTTTTGATAGTCCGCGTTAAACATTTTTTAAATTCAAATAACCATAACTTTTTCAACAATTTTTGTTAACGTTAAGACACGTGCCGTCTTATTCTTTTTGAAAAACAACATATTTGTATGGGCCAATGATTGTGCAAATTGAAAGATAGACAACACTGTTCAAATATTGCTTATCATAGACTCTTTCTGTTTGTGAATGCATTAATTCATAAGGTCAACTAAACTAAAAAAAAAATATTTTCAAAAGAACGTTCTAGATTTCGGTTACGTTTAATGATGAACCAATTACCGTCATTAGACTACGGCGACTATCGCTAGTTGAAAATATATAGTAGTTTATCACCTTAATGATTAGGCATGTGAAAAAGGAAAGACACGCAAATCGGATTTCAATTTCACATATCTCTACTATAATTCATTAAAATTTTTGACAATTTCAGAATATTTCAATCTATTTGTTTTGAGATATATTCTCCATTAAGGAATATGTGGAACATTTTAAGAAATATACTACCGTCAGGATGAATCTGGGATTCCCCGGTTTTAGCAATTAGTTTTTTTTTCTTTGCACCATGAAACATAAATAGTAGTCCGATAACGACGCTCGATACGTCACCAGGTTGAACGCATATTTTCCGCTGCATTCCAATATCAAACTTTACAAACGAGGGTGATAACGCGAGCTGAAAGGCTCGAACAACGTTTCACGTCATACACGTGTCGACTAACATTAACAATAAAATTATACTACTCAGTGACTTGATTCTAGAGTGAAAAGAATATATGGAAACTAATACATATTTAAAAAAAATTGATATCCCGTTTTAAGATTCTAATAATTTATCTTTGGATGTAAGGACATCTTATTCCAGAATCGAAACATTTGCAATCGAATAGAGGAACATCCATTAATTACGTCAGAATGATTTTTCAAATTTTAGACCCACTACATTCCTACTGTAAGGATTCACAAGATTTTCGTGGCTTCCCTCCGATCTTACTTAAGATTTAAAATTTTTAATCAATATATTATAAACAATATAATTATCAATTATTATCACTGTAAACGAGATTTCAAAATATGTCAAGGGACTTCGTAAGATGTCGAGGGATTTCATAAGATGTCAAGCGATTTCATAAGATGTCAAGGATTTAAGCAGATTTCGAAGAATTTCAAGGTGATTTAAAAGACAAAAAGGATTTCAAAAAATAACAAAATTTGTACAGGATTTAAAGAGATTCCCAAAACTTTTTAAATATTTCATGAGATTTTCAGAGATTTTGAAATATTAAAAAAATGCCACGGGATTTCAAAGCATTTTAAAGGATTTCAAGATATATCAACGTATTTTCACGACGATTGAAGGAAGGCAGGGGATTATATTGAGTTTTTAAGATTTTGAGGGATAAGAAGGAATTTCATAAGATTTTATATTTCAAAAGATTTGCAAGGATTATAAAGGATTTGAAGAGATTCGAAAAAATTCCAAGAAAGATCCATAGGAGGAAGTTTCATAAATGTCAAGGGATCTCGTTATATTTTGGAGTGCTTGGCGGAATTTCAAAGATTTTAACAGATTTTGAGAGATTTCAAGGGATTTCTAAGGATTTGAAAGGTTTTAAAGTGATTTTTAAGCAATTCCAAAGACTTAAAGCGATTTCACGAGAAGAAATCATTTCAAGAGATTTATGCATGATACTCATGAAATTTAAAAGATTTTAAGGAAGTTTAACAAATTTAATAATATCTCTGGAGAAGTTACGGGATATTAAAGGAAATTAAAGGATTCTAAGAGATACCAAAGTATTTTCACGAATTTTGAAAGATGAATTTTTAAATTTCAAGAAATTTTTTTGGCAAGATTTGAAGGACTTCGAGGGATTTCAAAGATCCGGAAAGTTTTCCACGGATTTGAAAGATTTCAATTTTCTTTTAAATATTTCAAAGATTTGAAGAAATCTCGTAATATTTCAAAGTATTTCATAGAATTTCAAAGTTTTTAACCGATTTTTAGAGATTTTGAGGGATTAACAAGGATTTCAAAGGTTTTCAAGCATTTTCTTAATAGTTTTGAAGGGATTTCAAAAGATTTCAGAGGATTTTGAAGTTCTTCAAGAGATACAAAAGTATTTTCACGAATTTTTCAGAATGTTAGGGGATTTCAATTGAATTTCGATGATTTGAACGAAATGCATAAGGTTTCAAAAATTTCAGGGGATTGATAAGGATTTGTAAAGATTTCAAAGGATTTCAAAGAATTTACACATTATTTAAAAAATTGTGAGGGATTTCTTTTTTTAGAAGAATTTACTAGATTTAAAATGAATGCAAAGATTTCCAGGAATTACATGAGATTTTATGAAAGGTGTACTCCAGATTTCCAGAATGTTTGACTCCTTGTCACTCTATATATTTATAGGTGTATATTATAAGAAATATTATACAATAAAAAATTGCAAATAATGATATAATTTGTATATAATAGTATAAAAAGTAATTTTATAAATTTAATATTTACACTACTTGATTCACATCTATCGTGTGGCAGTTGTTATACTTTTTATCGGAAGTTCGTTATTCATGATGGGCATAACATTTCTAAAAAAAGGAATGTTTTAGATAATTTCGAATTTCAGGGTGGGAGAAAAATTCAGATTTTCATATATTTGGCTGTAAATCTCTATGTTTCTGAAAAAAGATTTTTTTCTTTTTAACAGTGTTTCCACAGATTTAACTAGCTCCTGCTTCCATTTCTGGAAGACTTACAACTTATTACTCCAACTGAAAACGATCAATTTTGAACCGAATGGTCTAATTTTCAATTTAAAAAAAAATTATTTTCAACTAAAAAACACGACTTTTCAATAGTTCAATTTTTAGTTACAAAATTAATTTTCCACAAAAAAATTAATTTTCAACGAAATTTTTAAATATTCATCTGAAAGATTTTAATTTTTAACCGTACACGATTACTTTCTGATAGAATTGATGAATTTTCAATCAAATAATACAATTTTTAACCAAAAATATAATAGTAGACTTTTCAAGCAAAGTAGTTAGGTTGTCAACCGAACTAAATTTTTAAACCAAAAAGACGAATTTTTAACAAAAGAGTTCCATCTTCAACCAAGTAAGACTTTTTAGTCAAGGGAGAAAAAAGAATGCAACCAAATTGTGAATTTTCAAGCCAAAAGACGATTATTTGCAAAACAGTTGAATGTTCAACCCGCAAATATGAATTTTCAACTAAAATCTTAACTAAAATGTTGAATCATCAACTGGAATAGTTACATTTTCAGTTAAAAATTAATTTTCAACAACAGAAAAACGAGTGTTTAACTCTGGAAATTATTATGCTTTCATTCTCAAAGTGTTTCTGTAGGTTTACCTAGTTCCAACTTTCATTTTTGGAAGACTTACAGCTTCCTAGGACCAACAAGGAATGTTTTAGAAAATTTTGAATTCGAGTGTAGGAGAAAAATTAGAATTTTACTATAGACGGGGCTATCGATCTCTACGCCTCTGGAAATCACTTTTTTATTTAAAAAAAAAATGTTTCATTAGATTTATGCAGTTCAAGTATTCGTCGAAACTTAATGATTTTTCGTTAGAAAAAAAATGAAGACTTCTTCGAACACTGAGGTTTCATTGTTCATGTATACGGTCATAACTTGGATGTGGCAGATAAGAATTGACACTAGGCAGGTGCTACTGATGAAAATTCATGACATGCAATTGATCTTGAGAATCGGATCATTCTGATGCGCAATTCGTTGATCAAACAAAAAATCCAGAATCTGTAGAAAAGCGTTGCAAATCATTTTGATTCGATTTCGGAATCAAATTGATCAACTGAGATTTACACGAAGAAAAATATATGTTTTACCTTAACATCTAGATGTTTGAGATTAACATGTTTGATGCTTAACTATGGAACAGCCATTAATATGCTAAAGATTGATTAATTTATGTGGATATAGAAGTTATGCAATGCAGAGCGTTCTTACTATAAGCTTCATTTAGCAGCCGACAGCAATCTTGTGTGTTTTCCTGTACGAGCTTAACATCTTGGATGTTTTAGTTTAACATAAAAATATCTTCAAGTCTAATATCTCAAGAAGAAAGTGGATGTCACGTTTTAATATCTTTATGCTTGGCGGTACTATCTTATAATTTGAAACATTTACTATTGAACATCCATTTTTCTTCGTGTATTGAACTGTAACTCTGTCGACCTTGAATTTTTGTCTTCAATGCAAATGTTTCTAATATCGATTTTTCAATATCCATCCAGTTCTTAGAAAATTCACCTATTTTTGTGCACTTTTAATTTATAAAGGTGGAAGGAAGCTTCAGACACACTTCTATTTATAGAGTATCGCGTGAGTGATAAGGGTTGGCGATGGTGGTTCAGTGGACAATGATACACCCATTTATCGACAAGAAGAGCACAACCCCCGAAGGTTGTCTATGTAGGAAACGTAAGGTCAGAGGCAATTTGATCGAAACTGGGTAAACTGATCTTTTACTCTTTCGCAGATAAAAGTTCCTTTAACAAGATTTGTATGCTCAGGGTACAATTTCATTTATTTCTGAAAAGCTTTTAGATTAAAAGCACCAAATTTGAACGATTTCCAATCCAAGTATTATAATTTAAAAAATTTTAAATTTCCCGCAATAATAAGATCAATCTCAAGATTAAATGTATGGGGAGATTCCTTACGAGAGTTCCGTAAAGTAAACATGTATCTTACCAATTTTTTGAAAATTTAAGCAAACATACATGGGGGAATTATTTCATCATAATAATATGAAAAAACAAACTTGAAAAGAGGTTAGAATAGGGTTATTATGTAATTAGGTTATTCATGGGGTTAGAATGATTCTTTATTTGGATATATAATTCTAGATAAATATTTTTAAAGAAATTTGATGGTAATATGTACTACATATCTCCCAAGTTTCTTTCTTGGTATATTTAAACAAGAAAAATTGTTCCCTTAACATAATATATATAATTAAAAACAAAGTTAAACAACCACCGCAGGGTACCACTAAGAGCAACTGCCATCTTGAAAAAATGTCAATGGCCCCCAGTAGAACCGCGGTAAAATACACCTATGGCCACGTCTCACATCCGTGAGATGGGTGGTCACAGGGCACGACGAAATCACAACGACAGGCCGGCGAAACCCTCGTGTGTCTTGAGGACACGAAGCGACCCAAGGATGACAGCTTTCTGCATCCATCTCGCAAGAGCCTTGGCATATTTTTGGCACGCGGGTATGGCTTTAAGGTTACGAACCAGCGATAATTTCACACCTCCGAGAGCACCTATCACAAGAACAATCACTCGTACCGAATATTTTGGGTACAGTCGAAGCAGCTCTCTTTTAAGGTCTTGATATCTCTCCTCTTTTTCTTTCTCCTTTGCAGTGATGTTGTATTCGGATGGAGCCGAGAATTCGATCACGAATATAGTTCGTTTCTCGAAGTCTTGGAGAACAATGTCAGGCCTCGAGTGCGCAACGGAGACTGCTGCCCGAAAATCGTAGTTCCAGAAAATCTGGCACTTCTCGTTTCGGACAATTGACTCTATATCCCTTGGAGCGTTCGGCAGGGCAGGGTCGCGACCAACACCGTAAGAGCGACAAAGGTGGTAATAAAGTACTCTTAGGGCCGCATTATGTCTATAGATATACGTTGTTCCTGCGTGGGTCGGACACCCCGATAGTATATGTTCTAGGTACTCAGCGTGTGCATGACACGCTCTGCACCTATCACTGGGAACTTCTTGACATAAAATGCGGGCGCGGTATGCTAAGGTGGAGATTACACCGTCCTGGCATGCGAAAATAAAGCCCTCTGTACCTGAATTGAGCCCTGATGATTTGAGGAAAGCAAAAGTTTGCTCCTTCGACAAGGACTGTTTTTCTACATTTCTGTGAAAGTTTCCGTGCATTTGCTTGTCGAGTAGCTCTTGGTGAAATTTTCCAACCTCTGCTTTCTTTACTTCGGCTTTTAGACGTGAAGCATCTAGATGGAGTAATGCACTTTCCTCACTTCTGATGTTAAAATTCAGGCCAAGGGTCTCCGCAGCTTGCTCCGCGGCTTTGTAAAGGAACGCCCCTTCGCCAATCATCTCGTGGTTTCTGACCATCTTTAGGAGAGGATCTCTGCCATTCGCAACGATGTAAGCTGTACTCAAAACAATTCGGTTATGAAGACACTGGAGATTCAGAAGTCCGCGTCCGCCTTGCTGGCGTGAAATGTATAATCGCGGAACTGACGAATTGATATGCAAGCTTTTATGCATATGCATGATCTTACGCGTGGTGACATCAAGGGCCTTAAGCTCGTTCTTCGTCCATTGAACCACCCCAAACGAGTAGAGTAGAACCGGGACGGCAAGCATGTTAGTCGCAGATACCTTGTTCAACGCCGACAGATTGGAAGACCAAATCTGTCGAAGAAGATGCTTGTATCTGCTTCGGAGAGACTCCTTCACTGATGTTACGTCCTGAATGCGGCTTTGAGGCACGCCCAGGTATGTATAGGTCTCTCCAGTGTTAAGATGTCTAATAACACTTATATCCACAAGCTCAGGGTCCTTGGGAACGCCAGTAATCTTTCCTTTCTTCAAATGAATTTTGGCACACTTGTCCAAACCAAAGTCCATCCCAATCTCTCCTGTGTAGTTCTTGACGATATTTAAAGCAGTTTGAAGTCTGCTTTTACCAGCGGCATAGATCTTCAGGTCATCCATATAGAATACATGAGTGACCTTATGCTCACGCTGATTAGTGTCGCCACAGAGGTATCCAGGAGAATTTCGTAGTGCAAGAGATAGAGGCAAAAGTGTGATGCAAAAAAGCAAAGGGCTCATACTATCCCCTTGAAAGACGCCCCTCTGGAAGGTGACGTTGTTCGTCGTCAGACGATAATTCCTAGATGAGATGGTAAATCTAGTTTTCCAAAGAGGCATCAATCTCTCTATGCATCTCACTATGTGTGGATGTACCTTCAAGCTTTCCAACAGACAGATGATAAGTCTATGAGAGGTTGAATCAAAAGCTTTCCGGTAGTCAATCCAGGCCATTGACAGGACGCGCTGATGGACTGTAGCGTCTTTACAGACACACCTGTCAATCAGCAGGTTCTCTCGACAGCCTGCTACACCTTTTTTCGAGCCACGTTGTTCGTACATCTCTCGCCATACAGGCTCAATTCGTCGAACAATCCTGTTGTTTAGGATAGCTGTAAAAATCTTATACAGTGTGTTCAAACAAGTTATTGGCCTGTAATTCTCTGGTTTGGACAAGTCGCCTTTTTTCGGTAGGAGTATAGTGCGTCCTAACACTAGCCACTGCGGAATGGGCATCTCCGACTTTAAATATGAGGTGAATATGCGGGCCAAATGTTGGTGTGTAGAAGTAAACTTCTTCCACCAAAAGTTCTTGATACAATCTGGTCCAGCACCGGAAAAGTTCTTCGTGCCTCTAAGTGCTTTTTTCACCTCTTCGGCAGTGACTGATGGGCACTCCTCCTCAGATTTTATGAGGCTGTCGCAAAACTCCTTGAAGCGGATGATATTGTCAGTATCTTCCTTCAACTCTAGTGTTTTCGGGATCTTGTACACCTCTCTCCAAAAAGTCTCTACCTCCTTGGGCTTGGGAGGATTTTTTACAAAAACAGGGGGATCACTGAAGAGGCGCGATGGGTCAGCGAGAAACTGTTGATTCTCTCTGATCCATCTCTCCCTCTTCTGTATCCTCCTCCTTGCGTCAGATAACAGCCTTATTTTGTCAACAATATGTTGCTTGATTGTCAGCAGCTTTGACTTGTTTAGTGTGTGATTCAAGGTCCTTAGTTCTTGGGCGAACTTTCGAACCCTTTCCGTGAACGGTCTACCAGATGTTATGTAGTCAATCACACATTGAACACGGGACGCATTCTGTCTTGCCCATCCAATTTTCTTGTTCAGTTGATGCAAGCGTCTTCTTGTCTTTTGATCCATCGTCGGTTTGAGCCTTCGATTTGAATCAGCCAAAGCTCTCGCAGCACCATAAACTGAGCAATTGATGGTCCAGAGGTCGGACTCTTGCGAGATATCTCCACAAAGGGAGGCATCCATTTCAGCCAGATCTTGGGGCTTAAGAGGAACTTGCATGTTGATGTTCCTCCTTGTACTGAAATTGCCATCATCTTCAAGAAGGTGCCTACTTTCTGCGGTTGGTCTTAATGTCGTTTCATCTTCGTCTGCAGCTTGTTCAAGCAGCGGTTGAGGAAGCGCTCCGCGTACATATCCATTTTTGCGGAGGTAGTCGGCTTGATTTCGCAAAGACTGATGCGAAACGTGTTGAAGCTCTGGGTGTTTCTGGCACCACAGAGTATGCATACGCGCCATAAAGCCTCCACGAACAGGGATAATACTGGCATCGTAGCAGTCTAACACATCATTCTTAAGTTGATCCGTCCACTCAATGTGGGCGTTTCGCCGGTTCGTCGTTGTGTTTCCATCTAAATTATTTTCAGCACCCCGAACTCTAGGATGATCGGCATTGTTTGCCGATCCATTGTCGGGTGCTCTGCGCGTTCGATCGTTTTGAACCGCATCTACAACATTTTGGTGGTTTTTTGGTTTCATTGTTGTTCCCACGAGCAGCTAGGGAAAGGGTTCGTCCATCCTTGTAGAGCCCCGCGTGCAAGGATAAGGCTATTACTCTGAGACATCGCCCGATATCCCAGGGTCACCGTTAAAGACACCTCACCCAGGTGCCATGCAGCTTTCGGCACGGTTCGCACACCTTCGCTTAGGGGTTATTCCTTCGGGACCATCCCTGAACAATTGTCCGCGACTGCTTATTAATTATTGTACCCATATTCAGCAGAAACCCTTGGTACGGGGACCCTCTATCCGCAACCCGAGGACGCGTTCGGTGGCTTTGTCATAAGCCCTTCGGTTCTATTCCAAGGGAATCGAAACCGAAACCGAATATATATATATATATATATATATATATATATATTACAAGCAACTTGAAAAAAACATTTAAAAATAAAAAAGTTGAGGTTTTCCTGAAAATCATCTTTCCATTTTTTCAAAATTCGATGAAAACATATAAAGATTTTCTCGAAAGCCCCACCTTTTTTAATTTTTCCCATATTTATTCACAGTTTTGGCTTATAAAATGGCATCCTGTCAGTTTTATGGAGGCTTAACCATTTTTGAGGCGAAAGAGGTACTAATTATTGTAAAACTTGTTTAGATATGTGAACTTTTATCTAAACAGTTTTCTTTACCTTCATTTGTTTCCGAGAAAATGCAAGGAATTGATTTTTCAAAAATAATTTTTTTTCAATATGAAGCAATGGTTTGCCAAGAACCAAATTTTTCAGAATCAATTAAAAGAGGAAGAATTCCCGCGTGAAGATTCCTTATTTTTTAGTTGAAAATCCATATATGTGGTTGAAAATTATTTTTGTTTGTTGGTTTGAAAATCAATTTTTAAATCTAAATTTGATTATTCCATTTTTGGTTGAAATCTTTTTGGTTGACTTTTTGGTTGAAAATTCATGTACTTTGCTGAAAACTCCTCTTTTTCGTAGATCAATTTTCATGGCTTACTTAAAATTCATCTTTTTTGTTCAAGTTGAAAACTGAACAATTGGGTTGAAAATTCATATGTTTTGAAACACAGGATAATACTTTGGAAATTCGTCTCTTTAGTAGAATATATCAATCATACTGGTATAAATTTATTCATTTTTTGACAAAAATACAACTATTTGGTCAAAAATTCGTATTTTTGGTTAAATATTCATAATTTTAGTTGAAAATTCGTATTTTTTAGTTACAAATTAATTGTTTGAACTGAAAATTCAACTATTCTATTTTTGGTTGAAAACCTATCTTTACTAGTTAAAAATTCAACTATTTTGTTGAATATTCGACTTTTTTTATTTAATTCAAGTATTTTTTATTAAAAAGGAAAAATATTTTCAGTTTGAAGTATCACTATTACATTTGTTGTTGAGAATTCATATTTTTTGGTTGAAAATCCAACTAATTGATTGAAAGTTGAACTTCTTTAATAAAAATTTATTTTTTCAAGGTTCATCATTTCAAACATCAATTGTCATCAATTCTAAAAAATATATGTCCTTGCGTTTCTTTTCTAGTTTTTTAGATAATAGATATTATAAAATAAAAATTTTTTGCGCGCATATTCGTTTTCTAGTTTGGATAGAATTTTAAAAACTATAAGAATGATTGAGTCAAAGGACCAAAATATTTGTTACTTTATACATAATTATTATTATCTAAATAAGCAAAATATTTTGGTTTTGTCACTCTGAAATGGAGTCCTTCCCTAGCAACTTTATTTAAAAAAATGTAATCCTATGGTGAAAAGCTAGGGCGAGTTGTGTCAGTGCGAATATCGATTGACTCTAAGAGTACTTTTTCCTACAAATGCAGGGGCATAAACTGAAATCCGGGTATAGTGAGTCACAAAAATGGAATAACTTATTGAGGAGTGCCAAGGAAACGGTAATTAATAGCGAGGATAATGGATCAAATGTGCTTTCTTAAGGGCGTTTTTTTACGAAGGTCTGAATGTCGCGTCGACCACTTTCATGTAAATGCACCAATAAAATTCCATGGTCATATCACATGTAGCCGCAACGATCTCATCCATCAACTATACAGTTTTTTTTTTGACCCCGTCCTTTTGAACAACTTTCAAAAGCAATACACGCCTCAAATTTCGAATTTACCAAAAAACGCCTAAATCCTTGAATCAGCATTTTCCGCTTCATGCGTATTATATCAAGTTATGCAGTTCACGCAATCGGTCTTTCAATGTGAGTTTTCCGCTTCAGGGCTAATTTAAAAGCGAGGAAGCTAATAAGAGGCCGTCCGTAAAGTCGGTTAACAATCTAAGGAAGGGAGGCGTTTAGTACGATGCCTGATGATCGATTTTTGCAAAGATTGCGAATTTGGTAGAAGATGTGTGAATCGTAAAGTACGATGACATTGTGATGCTCTCCAGGTGGGATGATTACTGGAGAGATTGATCAGCGACCCGCGTTGCAGCGGTGTTGTGGAATGAGCATGTTGTTTGAATAAGAAGCCCGGGGTTCGATCCCTGACCCGGTACCTCTGGAAATTTTTCTATGCACTATGATCAAGGTTCTGGTGGTTCGAATCCCATCTTAAGCTGTAGGTCCCCCAATCATGCATTGGCAGTAAACCAGTCCAATCCAACTCAAACAAAAATGCCATCGTCATATTGGGCTGTAACCCAATTGGAAATTACTTTCATATTTCAGACTTCACACTCTTTCCCCCATTCCCCTCCTTTTCCCTGTTTTAAAATATTCCTTTTTACCATATTTGTAACCGAATACGAAAGTCCAACTTAATTGATTCTTTCTGGTTGAAAAGTATACTATTTGGTTGAAAAATGAATTATTTTGATGAAAATGCAACTGTTTTGCTTGGAAAGTCATTCTTTTGATTGAAAATTCATCTCTTTGGTTGAAAATTTGAATATTTTGTTGTAAACTTGTTTCATTGTCGGTTGAAAATTGATTTCTTTAAACGGAAATTAAACTATTTCATTGTTTTTTTGTCTAACTAATTTTTTTTGTTTAAAAATGCAACTATTTGGTATCAAATTCATGTGTATTGTTGAAAATTAGTTTTTTTGGGACAAAATTAATCTTCTTTGTTGAAAATTCATCTATTTTATTGAAGATTAAACTATTTTGTTAAACTTTTGTCTTTTTTCGTTGACTTCAACCACTTGAAAATTCATTTTTTATTGTCTAAAAGTAATATTTTAAACTGAA
The DNA here is from genome assembly GCA_932178445.1 of Andricus quercusramuli. NCBI lineage: Eukaryota > Metazoa > Arthropoda > Insecta > Hymenoptera > Cynipidae > Andricus > Andricus quercusramuli. The sequence continues at coordinate 145,967 of CAKNXH010060825.1, read as the reverse complement.
AATTTAACTAATTCTTTTTACATTCTCATTCATGAGAGTGTAATGTAATCGTCCAAATTTTCGATATCTGGTTTTTAACGTATCTTTACGTTCCGGCACTCAAAGAGTCCCAAAATCATAAAATTTTGTCAGTGTCTGTCAGCATGTCTGTCTGTATGTATGTCTGTATGTCTGTACGTATGTCTCTGTATGGTTACCTGAATGTTGTAGCCAAGCTAAATTTTGAAGGATTTGTCCAATCGAGTCAGCCTTTGATCAACTTTTCGAGGGTCCTAAAAAGAAGGTTAAGTTCGTTATCCAGATATTTCCAACCAAAATTAAAAATTTTAAAGCATTTTCAAAATTTCAAAAAAATTTTTTTTATGTTTCAGAAATTTTTGTGAAAGTTTCTTACAGTGTGGGAAATATAAAGACCGAGCGCGAAGCGCGAGAACTAACAGGCGAGCACCCTAGGCGCGCTCAAACTGGCGAGCCACGCGCGTGGCGCCCAATGAGAATGTGCCCGCGAGGCGAGCATATTTTTTGGTCAAAAATGTATCTTTGTAGGTCGAAAGTTCAGCTATTTGGTTCATAATTAAACTGTTTCGCTGCAAGTTTATTTATTGTGTTGAAGTCATCTTTCTCTGTTGAAAATGAACATTTTTGTCTTTAAAAAAGTTCGTCTTTGTGGCTTGAAGATTCAACTATTTGCTTGGAAATGCAATTGTTTTTTGTTGAATCTTAATCTTCTTTGTTTAAGAATTCGACCGTTTGGTTGAAAATTCAGCTTTTTAGGTTGGAAATTAATCTATTTGGTTACAAATTAAACATTTTTGTTGAACATTTAATTCTTTTGTTGAAAATTCATCTATTTTGATAACGTTAACTTTTTTGGTCGAAAATTCAACTATTTTGATAAAGTTATCTTTTTTGGTCGAAAATTCAACTTGGAAAAAATGTCTTCTCTTTTGCTTGAAAGTTGAACTATTTAATTGTTAATGCAACTGTTTGGTTAAAAATTAATTTTTTGTTGTTGAAAATTCATCTTCATGAGTTACAAGTTTTTTTTCGAAAATCTTTTTTGTTTGAAAATTCAATTCTTTTTTTGAAAATTTAATATATGCACACTAAAACTCTTAGAAACTTCAAGCTTTCCATATTTAATTCCAATTTATTTTATATGAAGAATTTACTTCTCTATTACTCCTCTCTTTGCGTGAATAATCACCATATTCTCCCTGCTTTGAGAACATTTTGGGTAACTAAACTCAATAGATACGTGAAAAAAAACGCAGAATAAACATCAATTCCGTATTTAGGCAACGGCCCCTAAGAACAAGTCAATTTTCTTCAATCCTATCCATTCCTTCACTATTTCCCCCTTCCCTCCTGCACCAAGCTAACACTCCCCTTCCCAAACTTTCCTTCCACAGTCCTCACTTCTCTTTCCCTATTCACCCTCGTTTGTAATATTTCCTCTAGTCTACTTTTCCTTACTTACACTCACTTCCCCTACTTCCCCAATCCCCTCACTGCTACTTTTCCATCCCTCTTTTCCACTTATTTCACCTACTTGCCCACCCCGTAATTTCCCCTCACTTCCCCAACCAGCCCTCTCGTAATTTCCCCTCACTTCCCCTCTCATAATTTCCCCTTAGTTTCCAAGATTACGAGACCCTAAAAAATGAAATCAAATTTATCCCTTCAAGGAGAACGTCGACCTTAATTATTATAAAAATGTTGAACAAACGGCCAACAATACTTAGTGAAACTTGACGCCGACCTTCTGTACTTTAGTATTTGCTCTGAGCAGAGCCAAGGACAAGTCGAAGCGACAATATTCAATTATTGTCGTCAATAAAAAATGTCACGATCAGGAAGAAGGTCACTGGACATTATCAAAAGAATCAATCTTATTTCCTTACTAAAGGATACCTCCCGAACTTGCAGGAAGCTAATTTTCTACATACAGGGCACGTGTACGATCACTTTCTTTTTCATGTCCCGGTCATTAGTATTTTCTCAGACATTCCTTATCGTGTTTCTTTAATGTGTTTGCTTATAAATAATGGACCTTGATAGAAAAATAAATAATTTATAAATTTAAGCTAAGACTTTAAGGGCAGGAAACGGAACATTTTCTTTAATCGTAGAATGAATTATAAATGTAAGAAATAACAGTGGTCAGGGCATGAAACGGAACTTTATTGGAGGTATACAGGGTGTCCCAGGAGTATTGTCGTTCCTTGTAATGGCGGAAAGGAAAAAAAATTCAAATCGAAAACCCCCAAAATATTTTTGGGTCCGGTGCACATTAAGGGCATTAATGGCATGAAAATTGCATGTAGATGAACATCTAGTTGTAAGTGGGCGTGCGACCCCGAAAAGCAATTTCTCCCACATTGGAAACTTCATCTTGCTTCGAGCATTTAAAAAAAAAATGCGATTGCGAATATGTTTGTTTAAATCGGATGAGCTTAGGTTCTATCGAACCCTAAAATAACCTTACAAAAAAAATAATTCTTTTATTTAAACACGATGAAGATAAAATATATTCGCTTACTGAAATTTGGTGCAAGGAAAAAATTGAAATGTAGGCTAGGTTTTTCGGAATTTTGTGAGCGTAGAACAAATAATTTCAAGGAACGTAGATAATTCGTACAATAATGCAAATAATCAGTGACCGACATTAATTAACTCACTCTCTCTCTTTCTCTCTCGTTTTTCTTAATTCTGCAGAATTCTGTAGAAGTCTTTGAATTCCATTGAAATATTTTGAATTCTTCTAAAATCTTTACGATTCGCGTTGAATTATTATAAATTCCTTCGAGTCTTTTGAATTCTGCAGAATTCTCTCGATTTCTTAGAATAACATGTTATCTTTTGAATTGTTTCAAAGATTTTAAAGAATTCTCTTGAAATATTTAGAATATTACTTCATATATTGTAAATTTTCTTAATTCTTTCCAAAAATTTCTAAATTCAGCAACTTTTGTCGATGGGTGATGAACTAGGATGCACACGTTTTTTTTTATTCTGTATAAATTTTTGACTTAACTTGAAAACGTATAAGAAATTGCTTTTCGGGGTCGCACGCACATTTGCAACGAGATGTTTCACCTACATGCAATTTCAATGCCCTGTAGTACCCTAAATCTGCACCGGACTCAAAAATGTTTTTGGACTTTTCGATTTTAATATTTTTTTCCTACTAGCCATTACAAGGAATGACAATACTCCTGGTACACCCTGTATACTATTTCAATATTTTGATCCATTTTTAGAAGTTTTCGAATATCTTTGTCGACATAATATGTAATAATCTTAAAATAGATTTTTTTTCTACTACCCAGTTTGACAGTTTATTTGTATACGTCAGTTTAATATCTTGTAAAATCTTGGTTCCACTTGAAGTTATTTCAATTGAATGTAAATTTTTTAGTTGGAATTGGAATATCAAATTCCCACAGTTTAAAATTAAATGCAGTGTTGGGAACGTTTCTCAAGAAGGGAAGTAACTGATATAAAATAGACATATAATAGATATAGAATTGATTCACTTTTGGTTTTTAAAATCATCAAAATTGAAAAAATTTTATTTAAATATCTTTAAAATTAAAGAGTTTCCAATAGCGAATTTTCAAAATAAAAGAACTTCAAGCTGTGAATCGTAAAAGTTAAACAATTTTCCTATTATGCTTTACATTCAAAATGTCTTCAAATTGAAAGATTGACAATTGAAAACTTGACTTTGGAGCCTCAAAATAATTTGAATTTAAACTTTTTTATTTATACATATTTAAAATTAGAGTTTTTAATTTTGAAAATTTACAATTAAAATTATGCCAGTTTCAAATTTTACAATTAAAAATTATGCAATTTTCATGTTTCAAATTCAAAATTTCCTATATTTAGAAGATATCGAATTGAAAACATGATTTTCAAAATCATCAAAATTAAAAAATTTTTATTTACATATACATCTTTAGTATTGAAGAGTTTTTAGTTGTAACTTCTACAATCAAATAATTCGGCAATTCTCGATGCTTCATATTCAAAATTTCTTCAATTCGAAAGATGCAGTATCTAAAACTTGATTTTTGATTTTCAAAATAATCCAAAAGGAATTTTTATTTATACATCTTCAAAACTGAAGAGTTTTTAATTTTTCTCAATCATACAAGTTTTAAGTTTTACAATTAAAAATGCTGAGATTTTGATGATTTACGTTCCAAGTTTTTTCAATTTAGAGGAAAATCTAATCAATAAATCTTCGAATAAATCTTCAAAATTGAACTGTTGATAAAACAAATAAAAGTTGCATAATTTTAAATTATATGTACACATTAAAAGTGGGGGCATCTTCAATTTCAAAACTTTAATATAGATCTATTTCCAAAAAAAATGTTCGAAATTTTATGATTACAACTATAAACACCCAAAATTAAACAAGTTGACGAATTCTCAATTGTTAACATTTCCAAAATGGATCAGTGTAGAAGATAGCAGAAATCAGTAAGAATAAGAATTCTAGAATGTCACTTAAGAATATCTTATAACCATTTAAAATCCCACAATATATCCTAATTAATTTTTTTTCTTTGCTTCTAAATTCCTGCTGGGATAAATCTTGTATTTAAATCAAAGTCACAGGTTACTGAAAGAAGATTAAAATTAAAATTATACAAAATCCCATGTATAAAATAAAAATTTAATTCATGATTATTAATTATATTTTATAGCAGGGGAAACTATGCTTGAATAGGTCTTAACAAATTTCTACATGATTTATATAATTTATAGTAAATTATTGAAGATAATAATTTGCGTTATGGGAAGACGTAACTACTCATTCTAGTTATTTCTGTTCAAAAAATGTCGATAAAATCTAATATTTAGTAGCTTTTAATGTTTTTAAGAAACAATCTCGAGGTTCGTTTCCAAATCTCTCTCTGGATTTCCGAATAGGTCATCGCTTCTGGTACAAAAATTAGAGACAAAAGCACACTCATTCATGCGAAAATCTACCTTACAGTAGATAATCATTATTATAAAATACTAATGTACGTAAAATAATGAATTGATTATAATTAGTAGTTGCATCACGGTGCGTATTAATATGTTAAATAAATTTCCGAGTATTTCAATGATTTTATAGGATTTAAAAAGCTCTCATTTGATTTTAATAATTTTTTTGAATTTACTTTAATTCTTCTAAATCCACTTAATTAGACTCAATTCAATGGATTTTTTCATAGTTTTTGTTTAATTAATCATAAAGTGTTTTGGACTGAGCTTGAATTCTTGAGAATTTCATCAAATCCTTTTAAATTCTCTTGAGTTTTTATAAACTCATTTCAAACTTACTGAATTTAATTATTATTAAAGATACTAAAATTTAACTGAAATAATGGAATTAAAATTTTGTTTTGTCAATGAATTTGAATTCTTTTACAATCTTTTAAATTGAAAAGAAAATTAGTCATATTATTCACTTTTAGTCACTTTTAGTAACTTTTTCCGTTTCAATAGGTCACTTTTTCTATCTTTCATAGAGTTTTTTTACCTTATAAGAATAATACTTTGGTTTGCATTAGTTTCTATAAGGTGATATTATTTTTATTAAGTCTCAGACTCATTTTATGACATCCTAGTAAAATAGTTACGCACTTTTTGCCTAAAGACGGTATTTTACAATTATTTTTATCAAGGGTAGTTTAGTGGCCCGAAACCGCAACTCAATTTGTTTTTAAATTATTTTAAAAACCTATAGAATATGTAAGTAATGTTTCTGAAGCAATCATAGAACTTTTCTTATAAGAAATTATGTGAAAAATTGTGAAAGAAGCAAAATATTATTATGAGGGGTAGTTTTTAAAAGTTCAAGGGTATTTTTCTGTCACTGGCACACATTTTATTATTTTGAAGGTCATACTTAATTATTCAAGGCTGAAAATATCTAAGGTGTATAAAAAAGCACATTATTAATTTGGAGGGTAGTTTTTCACTTTCAAGGGTAGTATTCTAGATAAAATCAGGGTGTAATTATTAACAGTGATACATACCATCATTTTATTGTCATAATTATTGCTTTGAGGTAACTCTTTTGTCATTTTTACAAAAAAATAATTATCCTTCAAGTATGGACGTGCGGTGTCACACACCGCACCATGGTTTGCCCCTGACCTTCCCCGAGGTTGCCTTTATTAGTAGCTTAGTTTCAGTTGTGCTTTTACCAAGGTAGGTGGACAACGTGTGGTCCTGTCTGTAATTCGTGAGTAATATCAATTGAGAGCTCACAGGCGGTTCGGGAGACCGCACGTCCACAGTAGCGTGAAAAATTTTATATTTCTGTTTCAATTTGTTTCAAGGTATTTATAACGCAAGATGTAACACACAAACTTGAGCTTGATGCGGATACCCAAGAGGACGGAACGCGACCGGCCTAGAAAAATGTTACGTCCCCATTATCCCACGTTTGAGCAAAAAGTGACAAATTAGTATGGACGTATGGACGTGCGGTCTCCCAGACCGCACCATGCTTTTGAAATGTGGGTCCCTCTTCCCTTTGGTGTAAGAGATTATTAATAATAAATGAAATCACGTCCATACTTAAAGATTAACACTTTTTAGCGTTTACAGGCATTTTACCATTTGCTACACTTCTTTCTTTAATTTATACAAAATTCTACAATTATTTTTGAACAAAATATAATAAAATAGGGCAGTGGTACAACGAAAACTTTTTTTATGCTACCCTAGCATTCAATCAAAATAATAAAAGTGTAATAAGCGTTTTTTGCAAGTAAAATATAATCGAGAAATTATTCACCCTCCACCCGAAAATTAATGAAAGGATGGCCGTGATGTATGTGTGTAGAGTTGACTCGACGACCAATTAGTTTATTGCGCATGAGCAGACCGAACAATAAGCGTGTCACACGTGACCCGCTACGCAACCAAGAATCAGAAAGGAGTCAATGTACTCGGATGAGCAAAATTAAAAGGAACTACATCAATTACTACTGGTCAGTGCCACGTGACAGTAAAAAGTTGACAATAATTTAGTTGACCGTGCCTTTTCGTGACAATACTGCCGTCCTCATGAAGAAACTGTACAACTGCATTTTGTCAAAAATGAGTTTTTTTTTATATATTTGGAGTCGTAATGAAAAGACGAATTTAACTATGCTAATCATTATTAAAAATTGTAATTAAATCTCGAGATAATTAGGTCTCAATTAGCATATCTACAGCGATTTCCGAGAATTCCCGATGAAGAAACAATACATCTGCAGAAATTTTAGCATATCTACACGAATTCCAGGATTTGGGATAGTGCTGAGTGTTGCTGACCCACCAGATCCTGATGAAAGAAACACATCTGCACAGATGTGTTTTTGCTCATAAGGATTATCGGTCTTTCTTCAGTCCGACTTCCTGAAATCGAATAGCGTTCGGCAGCACAACTGCGCATAGTAAGGATTCTCGGCGACTTTGTGCATTAATATCTAGCATATCTAAAGTTTTGCATATAAATAATTGGAATTCACCATTTTTTTTGTTGAATGAATAGAGCATGCCCGATTTACCCAAGAACAGTAATTTTTTTCAAAAAGTCTCATACGTTAAAAGGTACAGATACAAATGCGTTTTATTGAATATCTCGGTTCTTCTCAAATGCAGTTGTATAGTTTCTTCTTCAGGACGGCAGAATAAATTCAGGGTGGAAAGTCTTAATGGCAACAAAATCGTTTTTGCGAATTTCATAAAGATATAAAATATAAGAATAAAAGTTGTGTATATAATAACTTCGTAAGTAAGAAATATTTTCTAATTCAACCTGTATAATTTTCCATTTGGAGACAGCATGCCTTACCATGACCATCAGCTTCTACTGTCAGCTAAATTGTGAAGTTTCAGTGAAAAAGGAAAGTTACGATCAGACATGGCGGATCATAGACGAAGGCAGATCAACACAACTAAATGAAACATATTTCAAATAATTATTTCTTCAAGATCAAAATTAAATCTACTTTTTTATGGATCATTTTATGCACCAAAATCAGAACACAAAACTATTGCACAATTAATGTTGTGGTGAAGGTTAAAAAAATTATTTTACAAAAATGTAGAATACGCTAGGCATAAAAAAACACTCTAATGTAGGAAAAAAGATTTTTGTACATTATTAGTATAATACATTCTACATTGTGTATTATATATATATGATTAGTGTAGCAGTGAAATTTTATAACCAAATTGATGATTTCTTAGATTTCACTGAGAAAAATTACTGG
>CAKNXH010060825.1:26621-132688 GCA_932178445.1 Andricus quercusramuli | reverse complement strand
TTAGTTTTGGTTCGGGGTAGTGTTTCTAGGTGGATACACGCTGCACCTCGGCCTGCCAGGACCCACCCATTGCGTATGAACCCATTGCGTATAACCTGAGGGGCTGTTCAGTCTAACGGGCCGTTCCTCTATCCGCAACCCGAGGACGCGCTGCGTAGTGGTGACAGGAACCCACCGAGCAGACCATCCTGACTATACTGTTTCTAATGTTGTCACTTTGAAAAATATGCCCCCTTTTTATCACACGGATTAGGTAAAACAGGCATAATGAAGAAAAGGGCTGCTGGAAAGGGGGTAAGGATGTGATATTACTCCACCCTATCTTTTTTCCAGTATAGTCTTCTTAACAGGCTTCACATTCTTTCCAGTTTCAAACTTGACAATGAATTTCCTCTATGATCTTATGAACTAGCAACACATACTTATGATTTTTCAAAATATATCGTTTATCTTGTTTATATGAGGAAAACTTTTTTAATATTGGAAATGAACAGGACTGTATATAATGGTTTGTTCACGCTTCCGAGACCCATAGATTTACCTATTGAACAACCTTTCATGACCTTCCCTGACCTACCAATCCCAATTCTAATTTTTAAACAAAATTATTTACCTTCTTCGTAAGAGGATTTTTCTATATTACGAATATAACAGTACTGTATTTGCTGTAATAATATTCGCGTCTTCAAGAAGCGTCGATTGAACTACCATAGTTCCTTCGATGACCTTTCATTTTTACATTTTGAATATTTTTTAATATTATAATTATATTAATATGAATTGGAATAAAACCTATTGAATATCCTTTCATAATAATTGGTAGCGATTTATGAAGTTAAAAGAGGGTTTCTTTGTTCATATGAAGAAAATTTTTGTTTTAAATTTGGAATATAACACTACCGTAAGTTAAAAAGTTGTTAGTTATAACGGAACACATTGATTGGCCTTTTAATGGTCTCTCTATTTCTCCGAAAATAATTTTTTCAATAAGACAGAAACATGAGCTCAAGAAATATTGAACGTGTCCATTTTTTTCATTTGTCAGGGAAAAACCTTCCTCCATGAAGAAAAAAATTTATTTGATACCTATATGAGGAAGCAAAGTGGTGATCAAATAAGCAGAAGTAAATACGCACATAGTGAATAGAACCGATAGTACTTCGCGGCGGTATTTTATATTTCAATTTAAAAATTGAGAGAGACAACAAAAAATGACAATTCACTCAGAGAAAAAGTCGTCTTAAAACTAAAGCATCATCCTCTTGCCTGTTTTGTTTTAAACCACGTGAACGTGGGTATATTTTTTAAACAAACAGAAATATATAAAAGCAGTATTATATACATTTTGTCGCAAAAGGATAATGTTTGCTGCAACAAAATTCTTTTCAAACAAATGAAAAACCTCTTCACCTTGAATTTGAGAGGAAATTCCATTTGTATTAAGGAACATCCTTTTGATATGAAAGGACATTTCTCTAAGTGATTTATTTGTTATCTAGTATCATTAAACTTGCCTGCTTATAAAACAAGCATAAATACTTCTTATCTAAAAATTTAATCCTAAATAAGTTTACTTACAGAAATGAAATTTTTAGACAGCCTCTTGCACTGATTGCATTTAAAGTTCAAGGTCAACTGTAGAATGAAATGTCAATATCAGTGAACTCGTAAGAATGAACAATGGATCGGATAACCTTTGATATCTTTTTTAACCAGAACAATCGCCATAAGTTTTGTGAGGCAAAGCAAGGTGATTTTGTATCACTCGACGCATTCAAAAGGTTAGGTACGAACTCCATTTATGGCCACTTGAACGCCACTTTTGACCACTTAGATCCCATTTACTATCATACCTTCTTGCAGTTATGAGCGCAAATTACAAGAGAGCGAATGTACACGTGAAATTGCCAAGAAATAAAAATTCCTCAATTCCTCTCCCCTTATCATTCCGAGTATATTAATCTTATGTTGTTATTGGTTATTCCCTTTTATTAATTAATGGCTTTGAGTAATGAAACCCACTTTATCGATCAATAAAATACTTCACCAACTGATTTATAGAGCAGTTTTAAATTACATGATCGTATGAAAAGTTATTTATTTACTCATGGAGCCGTTCAAAAACTACAACACAATGCCAGAAGAATGATTTATGAGATAGGGGTTGACGCAGAATGTGAAATCACACATGGAAAATACAAATGTAAATAACAATTTTGTGAAATGCTTGAAAAAATAAGAATTAGTGATTTTACTTTTCAAGTAAAGCATCTCAATACAGACTTCACTCTCGTTTCTCTATTCCCCTATTTTTTCCTTATTTCGAAAATTATTTTTCCAGTGTTTTCAAGAACGCTTTTTCTAATTTTTTTCGCTTAAATGCAAACTGACTTAATAAAACCCAATACGAAAATCCAACCATTTTTCGTTTCAATGTGAATTCTTTTTCATTTAAAAAGTAACACTATTATATTTTTTGTTCAGAATTCATCTCTTCTTGTTAAACATTCTAGTGTTTGGTTGAACATTTCACAATTTGGTTGAAATTTCGTTTTTTTCTTTTTCGATGAAAATTAATTTTCAGTAACTGAAAATTTAACTATTCCATTTTTGGATGAAAATGGATCATTTTTAGTTAAAAATTCAACTACATGGCTGAAAACTGAAAATTTAAATATTCCATTATTGGATGCAAATTAATCGATTTTGGTTAATAATTCAACAATTGGGTTGGAAATATATGTACGTTCTTGTACATTTGTCTTTTTTGGTAGAAAATTAATCTTCTTCGATGAAAATTTAAATACTTTGTTGAAAATTCTTTTTTTTTGTTGAAGATTTTAGTGCTTTGTTGTCAATTCGTGTTTTTTGGTAGAAAATTAATCTTCTTGTTCGAAAATTCAACTACTTGGTTGAACGACTTTGTTAAAATAATTCATTTTATTAATTGAACATCCATCTCTTTGTTTGAGAATTCGTTTTTTTGTTGAAAGTTATTTTTGTTAACTGAAATATTAACTATTTCATGATTGATTGATTTTTTTTGTTGAAAATTAATTGTTTTAACTAAAAATTCAACTGTTCTACTATAAGCTGGAAATTAATCAATTTTAGTTGATAATTCCAAAATTTGGTTAAAAATGATTGTATGTCGTTGTAAATACGTTTTTTTTTGGTAGAAAATTAAACTTCTCAATTGAAAATTCAACTATTAATTTTTTTTAACAGGAAATTTAACTATTCCATTATTGGTTGAAAATTCATATTTTTGTCTTTAAAATGGAACTGTTTAGTAGAAAAATTGGTTTCTTGGAATAAAAATTAAACTGTTTTGTTGAAAGTTCGTCCTTATAGGTTGAAAATCCAATAATTTGGTTCAAAATGTAACTATTTTGTTGAAAAAACATCCCTTTTGATTAGAGTTTCAACTACTTGGTTATGAATGCAACTGTTATGTTGATACTCAGTTTTTTTGTTCTTGAAAATTCAACTTTGTAGGTCGAAAATTCAACTATGTAGTTACAAACACAACTATTTTGTGGAACATTTTATTATTTTGTTGAAAGTTCCATTATTTTATGGAAAATTGTACTATTTCATTAAAAATTCAACAACTTGTTTGAAAATTTGTCTTTTTATCTTGAAGATTCGACTATTTGGTCAGAATGCAACTGTTTTGGTTGAAGTTTATTCTTTTTTGTATAAAAATTCGACTTTTAGCTTGAAAATTGGTCTTCTTTTCTTGCAAGCTCAACTATTTGGTTGTCAATGCAACTGTTTGGTCTCAAATTGATTTGTTTGTTTATTGACAATTTAACTTTTTGGTTAAAAAATCTTCTTTCATGGTAAAAATTCACCTTTTCGGGGTTGAAATAAGTATTTTCTAACACAATCGACTTTTCAGCTCCAAAACTCAATTCGTTTGTTGGAAATTCATCTCTTTCATCAGAGAGCTAATTTTTTGGTTGAAAATTCAACCATTTTGTTGAAAATGTAATATATTACCACTGTTCAGAGAACATTTTGTGCTGTAAAGTCTGTTTTACTTTAGGAATTTATAAAATAAAATAACAATTTTGACCTAAAAGGTGTTCCAGCTTTGTGTGATGATCTGCGAGGAAGACGGGAAGTGGTCGAAAAAGTGTTAAAAAAACCGCGACGTAGTTTTTGAACGGCCCCTCAACTTTTTTTGTCTAGGATCTGTAAGTATGGAATATACTTTGTAACAAAGCGTAATTTAAAATCTTTTTAATGATTCTTTTTGCAAAACAAGAGTATCAATCACGGGGACGAATATTAAACCACTCGTAAATTAACATTCATGCACGTTTTATTAAGTCGTTTTTCGAGGTATTTTTTCACTCGATCGTTAAGTAATCATTGTGCTCGTTGTAACAACAAAGAACCTTCTTGGAAATAAATCAACATGAATTTATGATTATATATTATATAGCATATCAGAAATATAAACCCATTTTCAGATCTCTCAAAAAGTCCTGTAGTAAAATTAGCCTTTCCTTTTTCTATGTAAAAACAATCATATGTATAATGTCAGTTAATAATGTCCGTAACGATTTTTTTGCAGTTTGGTTTTTACTCACGGCGTTTAAATGCTTGGCGAAAGACAGTACTTAACACAATCCTCAAGTTGTTTCACTTACCTGAAATCAAAAGAAATTAAGGATTATATTCATACTATTAAAAAATCAAACATAAAAGTATAAATTTTGCAAAATCGTGCGCAGGAAGCGCTCGTTCAGTATTCATAAATGCCGAGGACATTCCAAGATGCGTGCATTTGAAATATTTTTAAGATCAAGTAAACACAATATATTTCTGAGAAAACAATATTTCGAGAAATAGTTGAGTCAGTAAAAATTCCTAATTAATTCAATTAAGAACAGACACGAGAAACGATATTCTGAGAGAAATAATAGTCTTGTAATTTTCTATCCACAGTTTTAAACATTGAAAACTGATTTATTTGTTATGAAGTTGCTACGTTACCTTAGTTTTGCAACCAATTTCAAAGTATTTAAAAAGGATCACATTATAATTGATGCAGGAATATACATAATACATAAGGGTAAGATAATTCATATTCAGTGTATAACTTTAATTATTTTTAAAGTGTAAAGATATCAACTGATCTTACACTGCTGTTGTGAAGATGTCATATCATTTTTTACTGTTAAATAATTATTGTGAATGCAATCGCAAACAAATTTAAATGGATATGTGTTTAAAATATTGAAAGAAGAGATATGAAGCACTAGCTGAAATTTCTCTTTTCTTACATAATCATAAATTTGCACAAAGATAATGGCTTTCAGTTTCAGTATTACCAGATTAATAAAAAAATTTACACTTTCTTAGTTTGAGATTGTCATACAAATATTTCGTGATATTTAACACGAAAGATATGTACCTAAATCTTAGTCGTTAATTATCTTCTGGCAATAAAAGTTTCACGATCTCATTTATGAAAAGGAATGACAAAAATTAAGAAGAAAAAAATACTCTAGACATCATTTAATCCGAAAAGTTACTTATTTCAGACTTCACAGGTCAAGATGATGTCAAAATGGGGTGATTTTTCGATAAAATAGGGGAATAAATCTTTGAAATAAAATTAATGTAGTTACAATTTTGAATCCATATGAGAAGCTTTAAATTATAAAGATTTTAAGTCAAAATATATTGCATTTTCCACAAAATAGTTAAATTAAAAAAAAAAAAGAATTAATTTCCTACGACAGGAGATCATCTTTCAGATCAAGAGTTGAGTATTTAAGCTAACGAGTCAAATTATTTCGAAACCCGTTGACTTTGAGACCCGAAAAGATAAATTTTCAACAAAAAAGTTGAATTTTCACTCAAATTATTCGATTTTCAACCTATAGAGATGAATTTTTAACCAAGTCGTCAAGTTTTCAAACAAAACAGATGAATCTTTAATAAGAACATGAATTTTTAACCGGATAGTTAAAGCTTGAACCATTTAGATGAATTTTCAACAAAAAAATATGAGTTTCCAACGAAAAATCTAACAGTTGATATTTAAAACAAAGAAGATTTTAATTTTTAATTGAAAAAAAATTGAATTGAACCAAAAATGCTCAATCTTTAACAAAATGAATGAATACGCTACCAAAACAGATTCATCTTCAAAAAGACATTAAAGCCTCTTCAACCAAGAAAGATCAAAGTTCTACCAAAAGTGATATATTTTCAAACAAAGAATTTAATTATCAACAAAAAAAAGATTCTTTACTCAAGAAGGAAAAAAAATTTCATCAAATTGTTTAATTTTCAATCGAATAAGACTGATTTTCAACAAATTAGTTACATTTTTCAACCAAAGAGATGAATCTTCAACTTTAAACTTCCAACAAACTAGTTGAATTTTCATCTACGAAAGAAGAATTCTTAACGAAAAAAGTAATTGTTGATGTTTCAACCTGAAAAGATTTTTTAGATGACAGTTTAATTTTCAATTAAAAAGATGATTCTTAACCAAGAAAGATGTCTTTTATAACAAAAAAGATGAATTTTTAATCCAAAAGGGCGAATTTCCTAAAAAAACAGTTGAGTTTTCTTCAAAAAAGATTACTTTTAAATAAAATAGTTAACTTTTCAACAAAGTAAATTACTTGTTAAAAAAATAGTTAGGTTTTTAACCAAATGGTTCGATTTTCAACTTGAAAATATGAATTTTCAACCAAATGGTCGAATTTCCAAAGAAAAAAGATTAAATTTAACCAAAACAGTTAGATTTTCAGGTAAGAAAGGCGAATTTTTTAGAAGGAGGTTGAATTTTGAACCGGTAAAGTGTGATGCTCATAAAAAAAGTTTATGTTCAATCAGGAAAGATGAACTTACTACCAAAGAAGATGAATTTCCAACAAAATAATTAAATTTTCAATCAAAAAAGAAGACTAAGGGTACAATAACACTATTTGAAATATTTTCAACCTAAAAAGGTAAATTTTTTTAAAAATTAGTTGAATTTTCAACTATAGCGTTCATTTTTAACCAACAAATATGTCTTTCATACCAAAAAAGATGCATTTTCAATCCAAAAGGGAGAGATTTCTGTCCGACAAACAAATTTTCAACAAAACAGTTGAGTTTTCAACAAAAACGATTAATTTTAAAGAAAATAGTTGACTTCTCAAAAATTAAATCACTTATTAAAAAAATAGTTAGGTCTTTAACCCAATTGTTAAATTTTCAACTTAAGAATATTAATTTTCAACCAAGTGCTCAAATTTTTAAATAGAAAAGGTTCAACTTTAATCGAAAACGAAACAGATTTTCAAGCCAAAAAGACGAATTTTTCAGAAAGAAGTTGCATTTTCAACCAGAAAAGTTTAATTTTTAACAGTAAAGTTGAATTTAAACCAAGAAAGATGTATTTTTAATCCAAAAAGACGAATTGGCTATGCAGATAATTTGATTTACGACCAAAATAGGTGAATTATCATTACAATAATTAAATTTGTAACCAAACAGTAGAATAAATAAATGATAAAAACAAATAATCAGTTAAAGAATTAATCACCAACCACTTTCACGATCGTAAGATATTTAATCATCTCCGCACTTCCGGTTATTAAATCTTGAACCGATTATTTGTTTTGATCGTCTATTTGTTCAAGCTATTTTAATTTATGAATTATTCTAATTGTAGGAAAAACCTGAAGTGAAAATTAAACTACAATGGCCTGACAGTTTGCACGTGGTGCTTGCTACCGTAACCAAATGGCATCTGCACATTTTTTCTCATGGATATTGTAAGAAAAGGAATGAGTAAGATTTTTTTGCGAATAACGATGATTTTATTAATGTGCATAAATTGCAAGCACCAAAGCTTACTTATATCGCATGTATAATAAGGCTAAGCCGTCATTCGACACACCTTCAAAGTGCAGGGGCGTGTCACTCGACGTCATATAGATATCAACTAATTGCATTGCGAATATCGAGTGGAATAAGATAACTGAAATTATGTGTGTATTGTATGTAGTTCATGATTGATGAATAGGATTAACTTGGTGTACTGCGTAAACATACGAACTTTGTAATTACAATTCCATAACAAGCTTCAACCAGAAAAACTTTTCTTCAAATAAATACCCCCTATGCGGGAAAAACCTATGACTTAGAGAAAAAGTTGTCTTGAAAAAAAGCATTGTCCTCTTGCCTGTTTTGTTTCCAGCCATGTGAACATCTTTTTTACACAAACATAATTATTTGAATTTGACTGCTGTTCGGTTTGTTTTTGGAGAAGAGAAGATCCTTTTTTTAGTTACATGCTATTTTTAAGTAATAGCAAAGTAAATTATACTAAAAAAATCGACGAAAAGATATTAGTTGGAGGTGATCTAGATCTTCAAAAAGCAAAACAAATGTGAAATTTGTGAAATAAGGAAATGTAGTGCTGTTTTGCAATTTACAAAATTATACAAAAATATTAAGTAAATACCATTGAAGCTTACAGTGTGATTTGAATCTATGGTATGTGGAGAAAATTAGATTCTTCACACTGTGAAAATACTACTAGAAAAGCAGAAATACCGGTCTTAAATCTGCAAATTAAACAATATTGTAATGGTGCTGATATTTATAATTAATTTTTCATAAAGGGAAAGTAACGAAAAATACTGGACTTGAATCTTTTGGCTTTTTGGTATTTGTTTACTTTTTGAAATTCTGGGTAACCTCTACCAAACCGCTTTTTAGAAGATTTTTCAATATAACTTACTTAGTCATTAATTAAAACCAGAACGTGACTAAACAAAGGATCTTTCGACTTTCCGATAATAAATCCAACAACCGAAATTCTATCATACTTTATTTTAGAAATTCATTAATGATGATTTTTATAGTGAGCAATGTATTTTGCATACCCAGTATTCGCGATAGCAGACGATAAGAGAATCTTTTCGAAAAAGCTAGTGATTGTGAAATAACCTAATATTTTCTGAAAAAAGATTCTTTTTGAGACAAATGAAAATCCACTTGACCCCAAATTTAAAAGAAACTTCCATTTGCGTCAAGGAACATACTTTTGACACAAGACAACAATTTTTCCGAATAACTTTTGTTAAAGCTTCATTTTTGATAGGCAGTGCTTTTATACAGATTATGGATTTTTTATATGATCAGGAAATTGAGCATCAGAATGATCCAATTCAGAAGATCAAATTCCTGTCATGAACTTTCATATTCATATGAACATTATAAGTAGCAACTCTAGAGTGTCAGTTGTTATGCCGCATCCAAGGAATGACCGCTGACATGCACACTTAAGTTTTAAAACCGAAATTTTTAAATTTGTTTTGTGACAAATCAACAAGTTTCGATGAATCCTTGAAACAATAAAGAAATACTTCTTGAAGGTGAAAAAATAATTTCCAGAGTCATAGAAATTAACAGCCTAATACGAGAAAATTGGAATTATTCTCCCACTTTGAAATAAAAAAATGCATCAAACATTGCTTGTTGGACCTACAAGAAGTATAGAAACACTTTGAGAGAGAAAAAATATTATTTTTCAGAGTTGAATATTCGCTTTTTTTGGGCAGTAGTTCATTTTTTAACAGAAAATTTAACAATTCTATTTGCAGATTCATTATTTAAGTTTAAAATTCATCTCTTTCGTTGAAATTTAATTATTTTGGTTAAAAAGTCTACTATTTTACTTTTAGTTGCAGACTCATATTTTTGGTTAAAAATTGCATTATTATTTTGGTTTAAAATGTAATCATTTTGTTGAAAATTCAACAATTAGGTAAAAAAGTAATTCTTTTTGGTTGAAGAGTCGTAATTTTAGGTTGAAAATTCAAGTATTTTGGTTGAAAATTCAACTTTTTGGTTAAAAATTAATTTTTTTTGTTGTAGAAAAATATTTTTGGGTTAAAATATTAACTATTACATTTTTTTGTGTGAATTTATCTCATTGGTTGAAAATTCAACTATTTTGTTCGAAATTCATGGATTTTGTTGAAAAATGGTGTTTTTCAGTAGGAACTTAATATAGTTGGTTTAATATTCATCTCCTAGGCTAAAAACTGAACTATTTGGTTGCAAATTCATCTCTTTGTTGGAAAATTCATATTTCCAGATGAAAAATTCAACTGTTTTTTCAAACAATGATCTTTTTTGCTGAATAAATGGTTTTTGATTTAAAATAAAATCTTTTTCGGGTTAAAATTCAACTAACGTGGTAGAAAATTCAACTTTCTGGTTGAAAATTACATTTTTTCTTAAAAATTCATATTTCCAAGTTGAGGAATCAATTGTTTCGTATAAAACGCGCCTTTTGGGATTAAAAATTAAACAATCTAGTTAAATATTTTTTTCTTTACTGACTGAAAAATCTTTCTTGGTTGAAAATTCAAATAATTCGACGAAAATAAGTCCTTTTGGTTTAAAAAATCATCTTTTTTGTTTTTGGCTTCAAATATTTTGTAGAAAAGTTCTGTTTTTCAGTCGAATTGATTTGTTAAGTTGAAGATTCATCTTATTTATTTGAAATTTAACTATTCCACTTTAGTTGAAAATGCATCTGTGCATTTGGTTGGATATTTAAATATTTTGTTGAATATTCGTTTTTTTTGCCGAAAATTATTTTTTTAACTGATAATTGAAATATTTTATTTTCATTTGAAAATTCAACTTGGTTAAAAATGTATCTCTTTTGTTAACATTCATTTCTTTGCCCCGTGCAGAAATTGCCCTATTTAGCCCCATTTAAAATAGGGCTCTGACAAGGCCCTGACCAGTTTTTCTATTCGGAATAAAATGAATTAAATTATAATATGGTGCTAAGCGGGCAGCATAATAGGACTATATGTAAGTATTAACACAATATGATCTGATTGTTCCGGCTTGCAAATTTTTTTTACTTGATTTTGACCAGAGTTTTTGGGTAAAGCCACAAGTTGGGTATTCGCCAGATGTACTTTTGTTAAGCCACACTATAACGTTACAAAAGCTCAGAACATGTAATTAATATAGTTTTTTTTTTAATAAAAATCATTTTACCCAAAAATGAAAACCAAAAATCGACACAGCCGCATATTACAATTATTTCCTTGTGTACACTGCCCTTAAGACGTATTTCAAATTCAAATTAAATATGAATCACGTTATTTAAATATACATATTGTTTATCTTATTAATTACTAGGTACGTTATTTATAAATGTCTCAATTTTTTATATTCAAAAGTACGATGCAAAAAGCAGGTCAAAATCTTTTTGCGTGATTATAGTATTAATTTAATTTGAAAATCAAATAATAATTGGACATTTTTTAGAAAAAAAAGAATTTTTACATTCAAAGATACCGCGCCATTAAGTGCGACCCTAGCGGCACGAGACACAAGCCACGTTTTGCTCTTAGCAGTTAGTATGACGGCATTGCAAAGTTTCATGTTGTAACACGTGTGTTGAGAGAAAAAGAGACGCAATAAAAAGTGATTAAGATTGATCAAGTGCAAAAATATGACTTCATCGATTTTATCAAAATATCCAGGAAAGTAATTTGTTATTTTTGTGCTGGATTTTTTTTGCAAATTTGACACTTTCATTTAAGGAAAAAATTATAGGTTAGAGAGCATTGAAAAAGATGTAATATTTGCCGGCAAGAAGGGCAAAATTGAAAACAATCCCTATCAATAATGATGCGATTTTCCGACATGATATACACAAAGTGATTTTAGATAAATTCTTCTATTTAAAATGGTCAAAGATTATAGTTTTTGAAAAAAGGCATTGACTAGAAAAGCTGACAAGGCCCTGACTAGTTTCCCCTACGTAGGGTATTAGCGAGATCAAGCGTTACACCCTTATCAGGTTCTAGCCAGTTTTTCTGACCAGGACCACATCAGAAGTAGGGCAAACTGACCAGAACCCTACTAGACCCACATCAAGATTTCTGCATGGTTGAAGATTCATCTCTTTTGTTAAAATTTTAATTATTTAGTCAAAAAATAAATTTTTTAACTGAAAACTTAAATAATCCATTGTTGGTTGAACATTTTTGTTTTTGTTGGTCTTAGGAAGTTGTAAATATTTCAGAAGTAGGAGTTGGAAGTAGGTCAATCTAGAGAAAAACTTTTGGGAAGAAAAAATTGATTTTATTATTTAAATAATTATTTTGAAAGTTCAATAATTCTGGAATTTGTTCCCACCCTGAAATTAAAAATAAAAAGTATAAAAACTGCCACTGAGCAGATGCGAATGAAGTTGTGTAAAAATTAATTTTCTTTGTGGAAAAGTGGTTAATTATGATCTAAAGTTTTTATTCAGAATGATAAGCAACGGGCTGATATCCCGAGGTTTACTGTGTGGTTTAAATCTGAAGTATAATGAGAACGATTCGATAATTACTATAATCAAATATCAAGCTAGGCAGAATATCATGAAATTAGGGTTTACAAAATAATGATAATGAGTAGAATCATTAAAGAGCGACAAAACGACTTCATTTCACAGTGGAGGTGACCTTCATCTTGTTTGGTTCATATTGCTGTTACTTTCTCTCGAGTAGGATCGATTGTTCGACACTTAGCTAATCAGCTTAGGGAAATTATTGTTGGAACGAAATTCTTGGTTCAAGGAACAGATTTGTAGAATATCTATTTTATTCATTTTTTATAGTGTGTCTCATGTGATGCCACGCTGTCATTTTGAGACCAAAAAGAAAAGAGTCCCTACGGAGATTTTTGAATAAAATTTATTTTTTCATTCTCATCATTCATGATGAAAGGTATTAAACTTTTGTGAATTTAGACCTATCCCGTTTTCGTGAATCATTCTCGAAATTTTGGGACACCCTGAATCAGAAAAAATGGTTTTTGCGAACATGTCTGTCTGTTTGTAGTCTGGCGACGTGATAAATTACGAAGAAAATTTTCGATCCAGATTTCCTTTGGTACACTCTGTTGTGGTTCAAAAAGGTCAATTTCGCTAGTCAGCCTTGAACCGTTTTTTGATAGGGACAATAGTTTTTATTTAAAACGTGGAAAATGCCATCAAAAAATCAAAAATTCAAATTTATAGCTAAACAACGCATGATATGATGAAAAGTCCAACAGCAAAATTTCTTGCCTCGAAAAGAACTACATAATTGACCGTAACCGTGTTTTTTTCATAGCACCCATAGTTTGGCCCTAAAATTAGCCGATAGCGGTTATCGCCGACTGTAACTCGACACGCAGACACGCTTCGAAATTTCTTGGCATATCATGAAAACCCGTGAAGATTTTTGAATTTTTTTGGCTGAAATTCAAGATGAGATTTTAAAGATTACGTCCTGCCAATTTCAGTCTTTTCAACAAGTTTCCTAAGATAAAGCTCAAGTTGAAGTCAAGGTACAAAAAATTTGAGAAATTCTTGCATCAAAAAAAGAAACTTCTAACGTGGTATATTCTCTACAAAAGCTAAAAAATATTTCTAATGTGGATCATGCGAATTTATTAAAATAATTTTCGACAGATGAATAAGGTCAATCAGTTTTTTTGAAACATATCCTTTTCAGAGCATCCTCTGTCTAAAATAGTCTCAATAAGAATTTAAGTGTATAAAATTTCTCGTAAAAATAATAGTATATTACATCACAAGTAGGGCTAGACAGGTCTTTACGGGGATTCAATGAGTACCTGTCTAACCCTATGAGTGATGTACGATATTTTATCCGAAATCAGCATGTTATGAGACTGTAGGGCCATCTGAAAAGTGATTTGAAAGGTTTATAACATCTTTGATTGTGAAAACATACGACGGACGTGGCAGTCATCTGCTTGGTTGTGATTGGTAATCTCGTTATTCAGTGGCCATTTGTGGAACTACACCAGAGACTCGATAAATGAACAATCTCGGGGGTTGCCTGAAATAGCCTTGTTCATATAGCGCGTTCAGCGGAACATAAACAGGCAGGGCCGCCTGAACCGTTTCCATGATATTGCGCAATCTACTTGACTGACATGAGTTGTTTTGAATGCGTCCCTTCATAGGCGGAGTCGCAACCGTCTCTCGCCCTGCTCCCTGAGAAACTGTGGGGACAAGCAATTCTAGGAATTCACATAACGCGTTCGCTCGTTCGTTCAAATAGTGAGTCTCTGGTGTAGTAATCTGTCAGCATGGCGGCGTTTGGAAGTAATAATGCGTCAGAAGCTGACACCGTTAGCTAAAGGGCTATCTAAAGCTCACTTTTCAGGGGACGGTACAGGCTCATAACATGGTGATTTCGAATAAAGAAAGAGTGACGCCAAAATAGGCTGTTTTTTCGCCTATTTTTTGGGCTAAGTTAGCGACCTGGTGAAAAAATATAAAGATATGTTACAGGTATCAAATTACTCGTCATTAAAAACCACAGTAAGCATCGCTTTTCGTTTCTTGAATATTTCAAAAAATTACCCCTATTTAGGGGTTAAAATAAATTGAAAAATAGGAAACACCACTAATTATAAAATAATTTTTCAATATATTTTTTTATAAAATAAACCTTAAAAAGGGTGACGAGTAATGTGATACCTGTAACATATTTTTATATTTTTTCACCAGGTCGCTAGGGAGGTCCGAAAAATAGGCGAACTTTGGCGTCACTCTTTTAATGTTCTATTCCTCATACATAGTTTGGGAGATGTGGCCGTCAGGAATGATTTTCTATTGAAAAATTGCTCTGAGCTTTTTTTTTAATTGAGTTTTTGTAAATTAGCCCATTTCCTGAACATTAAAAATGACAGTCGTACTGATATAAGTTGAATAACACTTAATTTCCAGCAAATATAAAAAAAAAGTAATTGCAAATAATTTTAATAATTTCAAGGTGTTCGAAGGTATTACAAGGAATTATAATTTCTTGCTGTAGACCGAATCCAATAATTACTTTAAAAATATTCTGATTTCTTCTTATTTAATACGACTGACCAAGCAAGTGTATAAAAGTGAAGTTAATGGCAGAATGCCCAGAGGTAGGCCGCCGAAAGAATGGTTAGAATCTGTGAATGAGACACTAATCCGAAGACGCATAAGAAGCCATAGAAACACAAGAGCTTGCATGAAAAAATGCATGGACGTGAAAGAAGCTAGAGTAGTATGCCAGGACAGAAAGGTGTGGCGACAAATAGTTTGTAAACAGAGTAACAGTGGAGTGAATAAGGCCTGAAACAAAGACCTAGGATACTAATGGGCCCAAGTGGGGAACCACATATACAAATTTTGTGAGCTTCTTCACTTGGGGTGATTGCTAGAGAGATTGATCAGCAACCTGGGTTGGAGCAGTGTTGCGGAATGAACGTGTCATTTAAATAAATAACACGAGAATTCCAGATCAATCTAAAACATCTATACCTAACACCTATATACCCATATACCTTATACCCTTATACCGACTTACTTTATACCTATATACCTATTCACTATTTTCCAACCGAGCAAGTCACGCCTACCCCGAAAGGGAAATGGTTTAATGGTATAATAATAATCCTACAGTGAAAAGATTATGAAACTGACCAATAAAAATAAAAATGCACATTTTAAAAGAAAAACATTATCATTCTCTAACGTTATGACTTACTTTTAAGCATTCTGAATTGAACAATATGGAAAAAACTAAAAAATATGTAACCTATACAAACAGCCACAGGAGTTTTATACGATAACAAACTTGTTAATTGCAGCTAATTGCGGCTCAAGATGATACCATCAAGAAAAAAACCACATCAACAAGAAGTCATTATATCAGGAAGAACAATTTAAAAAACGAATTCCATTGATTAGTACTATAAATATACGAAGTTACAGAATACAATAAAGTGCCAACCATTTCACAATAATTTCTTAAAACATAAGATTCCGGCGCGGCGCTACGGTATCCACAGAAGTTCATAGTTTATCATTTCAATCATGTATTAATTCTGAAAACAACTATTTTCCAATCAAAAAATAATGTAAAACCGCTATGGAATGAAATTCAAAGCAACACAAACACTGAGAACTTAAACGCAAAATGTATTTACTAATCCGAGGAGCAAATTTAATTAAAAAGCACTTCGGGAGAAGTGGAGATATAATTAATAACCATAGAAAGTAAAATAGAAATTGTAATAGCTATATTGGCTTTCATATAATTTTAATTTCAATTAAATAAGACTATTTGAAAAATTTGCTATCCAAGATCCTTCAATTTTCAATGTGCATGAAATAAAAGATATAATTTAGAACATTTTTTTAATAGTTCAATTTTGAAGATGTACAATTGAAAATTCTTCAATTCTAACGATTTGCAATTTGAAATTCTCAAGTTTTAAACTTTACAATTAAAAACTCTTAACTCGAAAGATGTCTTCCAAACTGAAAAAGTTATGAATATAAAGCATCTAAGTTACAGAATTTTTTATTGTAAAACCGAAAACTTGCACGAATTTCTATGGCAAATTCTTTAATTTTGAAGGTTTACTATTGAAAGTTCTACAATTTTGAAGAGTTACAATTCCAATTTTCTGAATTTTAAAAATACAGAATGAAAAATTATTTAATTTTCAAAATTTATTTTTGAAAAGTTTTAAATAAACAAATTTTTTAATTAAAAAAATTAAAAATTTTAAATTAAAAAAAATTTTAAATTTTAAATAGTTACAATTCAAATTTCTCCCCTTTTCAAGATAAATAATTAATTTTTCAATTCTATACTTTTCAAACTAAGTGAATGAATGACTTCGAAGATCATTATTATTGATTCGGTTCCAGGGAGTTTAATTTTTTAATATGATAAAAATTCTGCTCATTATTAATAAGTTAAAAATTCCTAAATCAATTATGCACTAAGGAAGAAGCCAATTGGGCATCATGTGCTGAGAAACTCTAGAAGTAAATTATGTTGTTATGGTCTATACTCTATAGTATAGTAACAGGAACCTTGCAAGGACGCAGTCTCGCATGCTCTCTGAAGAATAAGTAGATACGTCATTAAACTTGAGAGATGTTTCCTTGAGTCTGATAACGAATCCAATCATATATTGAAATATAAATCGATTAAATACCTATTTGTCAAGCGGAAGAACCATAATTTTCTTCATTTACATGAATCTTTATTATTTTAACGGTAGGTATTTAATCAGAGTGGTCGCAAATTTTTTTTTCGAAATTCCCTAACTTTTCTTTATTTTTTCATTTTCCCTGACCATTAATATTTAAGCACCAAAATTCTCATCTTGCAACAATTTGCATATAGAATTTTTTATAAATGGAACAGAACAATTTTGAATCTAAATTTATTATTCTCAAGGCAAAGTGACTAATTTTTAACACAAAAAGTAACTAAAAGTGATTTCAAAACAATTCAAACTGGCTGAAAAAAAGATTCATTGATTTTCAAGGTGCATTAAAAATCGAGTGAATTGACAAGAATTTAAAAATATGAAAGAATTAATTGAATTCAGTAAGTTTGAAATGAGTTTAGAAAAATACAAGGAAATTCAACAGAATTTGACGAAATGCCTATGAATTCGAGGTGAGTTTAAAAGACTCAAGGGTGAATTAAATAAACACTGAAAGAAAATTTAAAAAATCCATTGAATTAAGCAGAATTGAGATCCACGAAAATCTGATGGAATACTTTGGAATCTTTAGAAACATTCTAAAATCTCATAGTTCCTATGAAATCGTTCTATATCCCATGCAGAAATTTCCCCATCTTTCCCTATTTGAAGTTGGGTTCTGAAGGGGCCCCTATCAGAACATCTAGACTAGAAAAAACTGATGGGGGCCCTATCAGGTTCTAGTGAAGAATTCCATGCTTCGTATAGGTATGGCGAATCTATCTGTATCTAGTGGGGCACTGACCAGAAAATTCCTAAAATCTTATTCTTATTATCTAAAGTATTAACTTGTAGGGTTTTGGCGTTCTTAATAAGCAGAAATAGTGTTTCTTCGTGTGCATGTGAACGCTTTTTTCCATAAAACTTGATTTAGGGCATTATTGAAAATTTTGTTCGGAATCAGGCACGTATGTGTCAGTTAAAGTTAAAGAGGTTATGTCAAGTACAGCTGTTCAGTGCTTCGCCAGAGCTTTCAAGTTTTGTGTTTTCATTTCTTTATGTCATTTTTTTATTGCGTTTGAAAATTATTCTTCTCCACGATGGAAGAGAAAAGGCGCCTGCGAGAGCAGAAACGTTTTCGCAGTCAAAAGTTCCGCTTAATGCAAAAAAATCGAACAAGAATGCGATGAGAGTGAGGTTATGATTTTCGGAGCTGCTCGCTCCGACGATCACGTCGAAGGTAAATAATGTAATAATAATTGAATATATTGTATTTGTACGAATAATTTAACAGTAAATATAATCTAATAATAACACAAACTAAAATATTATTCTCTTATATCATAATACAAAAAATGTCAAATAAGTAAATTTATAAAATTCGGGGTACGTATAAAAATGAAAATCAATCAATTATAATTCAGCAATTGGCATATTTTAGTGTACTATTATTATTTCAGCTGCTAATTTCAACACACGTAAAGATTCAATGGGCCAAAATACCGATGAGAAAGTCTTCCTCATGGAATTCAAAAATATTCTTCTCAACGCCAAAGACTGAGAAGGAAGATGGAATCTCCTAGCTGCTAACCTAAATCAAACACAGGGGCCCCGTAGGGGCCCTTCTCTTAAATGGGGTTGTAGGCGGGCGACCCCCACTAGAACCCTACTAGAAAATCTAGTGGGGCCCCTATGGCCATAGCGTTACGTTCTAGATGGGGGCCCGACTAGTTTTCCTCACTAGAGCCCGATTAGAGATAGGGAAAACTCGTCGGAGCCCCACTAGAGCCCTGTCGAAATTTCTGCACGGGATCTTCCGTAATTCTAGGATATTTTTTTTAAACTTATACACATTTTTTTAAATCCCTGAAAAGATACTTGGGAATCTTTTGACATTTTCCAAATCTTTTGAATCCTTTGAAATCTATTTTAATTATTGAAATGAATAAAAAATTCCTTACAATTTTTCAAAATTCCATGAAATATTTCAAATCCTTTGAAATCTTTTTGAATCCCTTGAAACTTTTTAAAACTCTTGAAAATGGCTTGGGATCACTTAAAATACCGTAAAACTGTTCAAATCCTTTGACATCCCTCGACATTTTTCACAACTTTAGAAAATTCCTTAGAATTACAAAAAAAAAGAAACCCTAAAATATAAAATTTTTAAAAATAACCTAAATCTTTTGAATTCTTTGATATCCTGTCAAATTATTGAGATCAATTTAACATAACTTGAAATCTTTTTACATATCCTAAGCTCTTTAAAAGTCTTCTAAATCTTTGAAAATACCTTTGAATATTTGAAAATCTTCGATATCCTACGGAATCCCTCAATTCTTGTGAACAAAGTCTCCATTCAAATATTATTAAATCCCGTGAAAACCGATGATATTTTCTGAAATATTGGAAAATATATTAAAATACCTTGGTAGATTTTTAAATTCCTGAGAATCATTTAATTTTTCGGAAATCTGATAAAATCCTTCGGAACCTTTAAAAATATTCTAAAACCTTATAGGTCCTATAAAATCGGTTCACATCTGCCGAAATTCTAGGAAATTTTTTACAAACTCTAAAATCTTTAAAATTACCTTTTGAATTACGTAGGCTCAGACGATGGCGCGTCAGACTTCCATCCAGCAGGTCTGGGGTTCGATCCCTGGGCCGGGTACCAATGGAAATTTGTCTACGTACTTCTACCTTGCCTTCGGTGGTTCGCAACCGACCTTAAACTGTTAGTCCCCTCAGAAAAAGCTGGTGTCGTACCAAGGTGAGGCTCCATATCGAGGGGCCTATCCTTGGCGGTCGAAGCCGATTTTGAGAAGACTCAAAAATGTATAAATGAAAATAAATGTAAAATCATACACTTACATTACACCGGAGTAGTGCTTCGAATCTGTGCATCTACCGGATGACCTCAGAGGGATCGCTCCGTCCACACTAGACTGCTAGGGAGACTCCCAAATTGCAGAGTGGGTGAGGATCACTTTGCCTGATCAACAAAGGAGGACGTCGTTTACTGTTCAATAGGTATGCCTGGCACCCAAGAGGTATAATCTCAGAACGTTGATAACAACGAAAACCCACCGAGATCCAAAAACACTCGGCGAAGGATGGCCGGATTCGGAGTACTGCCTTGAGAATAAACACGGTTATGGCAGGCTTTATAGCTTGAGCGCTAGGGGTGGGAAATCACGCCCCCTCCCCCCGCCAACATTACAACTAACTATCATTGGGATATCTTAAAATTATTGAAATCTATTCAAAATTCCTTCGTATCCTTTAAAATACTCTAAAAAAATTTTCAAATCCTTTGAACTAATTTAAAATGGCTTGAAACTTTTTAAAGCTCTTGAAAATTTTTAAAAATAATCTAACATCTTTAAAATCCTTTGAAATCCCTTCCCATTTTTGGAAACTGTTAAAATTTTTAGGAATCTTTCAAAATGCCCTAAAATGATTCAAATGAATTCGAAAAAATTCAGAATTAGATATAGACCTGAATTCAATAGTGGTTAAATCATAAGTTGATTTATTGAAAGAAAATCAAGTAAAGTGATATTTTCATTTAAAAAAGTGATTATAGTGAGTTTATCTTTAAAAAGTGACTATAAGTGATTTGAGAAAAAATTAGCCAAAACTGACTGTGTGCGAGCCCTGATTATTCTTGACAATTACATAAAGTGCTTTTTGCAGATTTTTGCTGACTTTTTACATTTTTTTCAAAATCCCTGACTTTTCCTTGACTTTCCCTAATTAATAAAATTCCCTGACTTTTCCTTGACTTTCCCTGATTAATGAAATTTCCTGACTTTTCTATGACCCATGGCCACCCTGTCAATTGTTCCAAAATTCACATTCAATATATTTTGATTGGCGGATAGTCATTTCTAGACAAAATGTGTTCTCGGAAAAATCATATAAGACTCTATTTTAAAGAAGCATTAGAAAATTCTTCTTATTAATGATTGTATAACGCGTTAATCACACTTGAGGAAACAAACAGACAAACAAACAATATAGACACGTCTCATTCATATTAAAAAAAGCAAAAATCAATCACAACAAATAAAAATATCTTCCTTTCATAAGAAACTCGTTTTTTGTAATATTGTAGGTGTAGCCACACCTCCAACTTCCGCGACAAGAATACCGTTCATCTACTTAGAATAAATATAAAAAATTGTTCGCATTTATAATGCGAAAGATACATTGGTACAAGAAAAATTAAAGGAAAAAACGTTTTCGTCTTTAAAGAATGACTGCAGTAAAAATTACTGCCGTGAATTACCATCTCTGGAAAGAGCAAGTGTGATTAAAATCCAAGTATAGGTCCTTTAAAGTCTGCAATTACGTCCTTAAAAAATATGAACGAGAACGGTTGCGTCTCAGGTAATATCCGGATATAATTACAAGTTCTTTTCCATGGCTTGTAAAACGAGTTGAGGTTAAGAAGCTGTCGCGAAGGTACTGAAAAAATTAAAAAATAGTGGAAAAATGATGAGTATTGGAAGAGGTCGAACGTGATCCGAATGTATAAAACGAGAAGAAAGAAGATGGCATAACCATGCTGGTTGAGTACATAAGTTTAAAGTTCTTAAATTCTTAAGTAATTACTTATTAGGCGTTTGAATAAATTACTGATTTGTCACGCTAAGCAGTCACTCTCAAAATTCAAATAAGTGCATAATTTTTAAGTTGAGCTATTCCAAATGGAACTATTTCAAAACTGTTTAAACTTCTTAAAGTATTATATATATATATATATATATATATATATAAATTAAAAAGTATATGCTTGTTATCTAGAGAAATCCACCTGTGATCCAGGGTAATCCACTTGTGATCCAGTCCGTTCAAATTAATTTAGGTAATCCATGTCATTAACTTATAATCTAGGTAATCTAGGTTATTCGAAATAATGTATTTAGATAATCCAAATAGTTGTTAACTGTTTTGTTAACATTTTTGTTCAAAATTAATTTACTCCATTGAAAACTGAACTATTCTATTTTTCGTTAAGTATCGATCATTCTTAGTTAAAAATTCGTCTTTTTCGGAAGAAAATTCATCTTTTTGGTTGAACGCTCATATTTTTGGTTGAAAATTCTACTAATTAGTGAAACAATAATCTACTCTGTAGGAAATTTAACTATATTGTTGATTTTTTGTTAGCAATTAATGCTTTCAAATGAAAATGTATCTATTCACATTTCTGTTCAAAATTTATCTTGTTTAGTTGATACTTTCAACTATTTGGTTTAAAGGGGTCTTCCAGTTTCGAGGTTTTAAAAAATCGATTTTTTTGCATTATATTTCGAATCTAGAAGTTATTGGAATCGTGCCCTGCCATAGCCGATTATATCGTAAGTTTTCCTAATCATTTTTTATTCCATCATTTATGTTCAAACGCATTTTCCCAAAAGTCGTGGTTTAAACAAGTTTTGGCAAGACTTCGACTAGAAGTATTTGGAATATCGGGTGACTCTTTTTTTTAACTTGTTCAGCAGAGATGTCGCTAGGTTAGGACACGAGCTTTTTTGAAAATAATTTTTTTCGAATTATTACAGCCTTCACAAGCTCAAAAAGATAGGTCGAATTTTTTTTTGTAAAAATGTAGGCCATTTGCAGATATTTCAAAATTCTAAACAACCCCTGTGTCCTGACCTAGCCAACGTAATCATTATCAACACCACATCCCACTTTTTTTGTTTTATGCAATTTAAATAGCTGAAGCCTTACCACAAAGTCGACAATAACATATTTGCAGTGGTGCGGTCAAGGATGTTCCAAGGTCGCGGGTGTGGAAATAATTTTTTCAAACGTCATTTTTTTTAGTCAAAGAACGTATCAATAAATAGCAAAAAACCGTTTCCAGTCATCAGGTGTAGTTTCTTCGCAATAAATTGCAAAAAATTGGCTCGAAATCGTGGATTGAAAGAAGAAGACCCCCTTAAGTAATGTATTTCGTTAAACATTCGTCTTTTTTGGTCGAACATTGATCTATTGTTATGAAGGATTCGACTATTTTTCTAAACCCATTTTTTGTGCTTGAAAATGAATTTTTGTCCGAACCCCCTTGAAAACGCGCCATTGCATGCACGTTAAGCAGGCGTGAAGTGGCTGCTTCCAGCTCAGTGACATTTGCGCATGCTCACTCCTTCGCCGGACCAACAAAAACTTTACGCCCGCTACCCATGAAAGTTTACGCCCGCTACACATACACGGAAAAAAAAGTTCATTAAACTTTCTTGAAGTATTACAAGAGTCGGGGATGAGAGCGAACCTTGAACAAATTTTCTATATTCTGTATAACTTTCAGGATTTAATATAGAACTAACCTAGAATAACTCTACAAGAATTCTGCAAACTTTATATTGAACTCCGATTTGAAAAAGTTTATTAAAATACATAGAGAAATTCATGAAAGAATGCTGAAAACTTTCGTAGAAATCACAATTGAGGTATTGAAAGTTTGTAATCACATAATTATAAGGATTAAATACCTCAATTCAGTCAAATGTATAGAAAAATTCTTCAAAAAATGTTGAAAAATCTCATAGAAATTCGATTCGAAGTATTGAGTGTTTGTGAACTACTTCAATCGAAGATCTATAGACTTCAGTTCTTTAAAATGTAGCTGCGCAGTCGCTACTGTGCGCAGGCAGTGACTTTTCTGTATCGCTCCCGCGTGAAAAAAAAGAATTCAAGTCTTAGAGAACATTAGCACGCGTTGAAAATTAAAATATTAAGTTTGCCAATAACCGACACATCTCTAAAAGGTAAATCCACTACCCGGGTGCACCGGAACGTGCACCAGGTCGTTCAAGACGTCATCTACGAGAACTTTTTTAGAATCTAAATTCTATCAATAGCCAAAATAACTACCAATGTTGAGTCGACGATCAGGATGCACCGGAACGTGCACCAGGTCGTTTGGCACGTATTCTACGAGAACTGCTTTAAAATTCAAATTGTGTCAACATCCAAAATAATTAAGTGTTGAGTCGACAATCCAGGTGCATCGAGTACGCACCAGGTAGTTCAGCACGTATTCTACTAGAACTTTTTAGAAATTTGAATTGTTTCAACCACCAAATTAACTACCGTGGACTCACCATTGGTAGTTATTTTGGTAGATAAACCTCAAGATTTCTAAAGAAATCATCAAGTGAAGCTCCCTTCGATCGTATTTTTATATTAAGAAAATATGAGAGAAAACAAAGTTTTCATATTTTTGTTTCGGTCTTACGATCCATTTAGAAAAAATTGAAAAACTAAATCGAGTCAAAATTCCTTTTTATTGACGTTTTGGCCCCATCTGTGGGCCTTCATCGATACAAACATCTTAAAGAATCATCAGAGTCAATCATAAATATACGTCGAAGCGAATGACAACATTTTAAAATGTTGTGAAGTCAGATATCATTCTGAAGTTTTAAAAATCATTATGAAGTTTGTAAAAAAAGTATTGGGAAACTATAAAGTCCAAGGAACTTTCACAATATGTTAAAAAAAGTTCATATTTTGTAATTAAAATGCTGTGAAACAGCTAACAAACTGATGTTTTTTCACAAACTTCATAGTGATTTTTAAAACTTCAGAATGATCTGACTTTACAAAATTTTAAAATGTTGTCATTCGCTTCGACGTATATTTATGATTGAGTTCGATTATTCTCTAAGATATTTCTTTCTGATGAAGGCCCACAGATGAGGCCGAAACGTCAATAAAAAGGAATTTTGACTCGATTTCTTTTTTAAATTTTTTCTAAATGTATCGTAAGGCCGAAATAAGAATATGAAAACTTTGTTTTTTCTCATATTTTCTTAATGGTAGTTAGTTTCGCTATTGACACAATTTAGATTCTAAAAAAGTTCTCGTAGATGACGTCTCGAACGACCTGGTGCACGTTCCGGTGCACCCGGGTAGTGGACTTGCCATTTAGAGATGTGTCGGTTATTGGAAAACTTAAGATTTTAATTTTCAACGTTAAAAATTGAAATAGATTCAACTTTTCCCATGTCATATGTTATTTAATCGATTCAAAAAATATAGAATTGGGAATTCAACTTTTAAAATTATTTGCAATGCAAGCCTTTAATTTCATATAACTTATATAAACTTATTCTGTATAGCTATATAACATCTTATTAATCTTGAACCTACTAGAATTTATAACCAAAAAAGAATTTGCGATTAAAAATTTGTTCGAAATTTAAAGTTTCCAAAGTTTAAAAAATGTTAAAGATCCCGAAATTTGTAATTACCTAAATTTTAAACTAAATTTTCGAAATATGATATTCTTGAAATTACTGACATTATAAATATAAAACTCCAGAAATTTCAAATTTCCGAAATCATTAACCTAGAATTTTCTAATCACAAAAATTTGTCAAACAGCCCTTCACAGCTGTAGCTTATATTTTAGATTTTTTTTTATACTACAAGTTATGTTAGCTGCGAGGTTTTCTCAGGAGCTCCGAATGCATAGGTAGGGGGTTCGAGCCCACAGCGAAGAATAATTTTAATAGCGTGCGATTATTTGTGTAGTGATTGTTTGTGTAATAGTAAATAATTATGTACTTAAATATGTGAACAAATATTGAAGCATAATGATAATAATAATGATAATAAAAAAGATTTGTTTAGGCTAAAAATCGGCCATGATTTTATAGAACTGTTCTCTATAGTTTCGAGACTTCTCCGATGTAGACTGTATATTAGCTGGACTTTTAGATTTTCTAGAACTATTTTACGTTTTTCGCATTTTAGAGAACTCTGTATTAGGTTTTGTAGAATAGTTCGATGCAATGTAAAACCAAGAAGATTTTAACTTTTAATAAACTACCCGTTGTATCTATAAAATTTAATGAAATTTTTTTTCCGTGTACGCTGCACTGAGCGAAAATGAGGATGGCATCCCATGATTGCAAAATTGCATTGCGTTTTGCACCAAATAACTAGACATTTCAACCATTGATATTCTCCTAGTTAGTGAGTTGTGAGAAATTTACAATGATAAATGATACAAATAATGTAATCTCCCGAAACTGTGTAATTTTACACAAATCTTTTTTTACAGTGTAACTATTGCATTTTTCGTTGATAATTTTTATTTCTTGGTTAAAACAAAATCAAACAATTAGTTGAAAGTTAAAGTATTATAATAAAAATATACATTATCAATAACTAATTCTCTATCACATATATCATTCTATAATCTATATCATCCTACTTCACATGCTTGTTTTCAAGGAGGGTAGGACAAAAAGTATAGTGTGTATCAAGGGCGTACGGCTATTTTGCCTTCTTTACGCCCTCGATACACAATGTACTATTTTTAACTGAAAATTTCGCAATTCCATTTTTGATTTTTTTTTCTAGTTTAAAATGTATGTCTATTTTGGTAGGAAAACAATTTTCTTGTTTTGAAGGCTATTTTGACGAGTGTGAACGTGCCGCCACTTGCGTGGTGCAGTGTATGTGTAGCGGGCGTAAAGTTTTATGTATCGGGCGTAATGTTTCATGTTGGCCCGGCGGCGGAGTGCGCATGTGCCAACGTTACTGGGCTGGAAGCGGCCATATTACAACGCCTGCTTCAGGTGCACGCAATGGCGCGTTTTCAAGGGGGGTCGGACGAAAAATTATTTTCTGTAACTGAAAATTCAACTATTTCATTTTTGTTTCTAATTTCATCTTTTTTCGTTGAAAATTCTATTTTTTGTTCAAAATTTAATGTATTTTGTTTTTGGTAAAAACTTAATTTTTTAAATTAAAAATATAATTATTCCCTTCTTGCCTGAAAATCCATCTTTTTTAGTTGAAAGTTTAACTATTTGGTTAAAAATTTAACTTAATTAGTTTAAAAGTCATCTTCTTGATTGTAAAATCATGTGTTTTGTTGAAATTTCATCTTAAAAATTTTAAAATGTTGTGAAAAAGCAATTTTTTTGGTTGAAAATTTAACTACTTAGTAAGAAATTCAACTAATTCATTAACAATTGAGTTTTTTCTTGAAAATTAATGTGTTTTGTTTAAAGTCCGTTTTTTTTTGGTACAAAATTAATTTTTTCAATTGAAAATGTAACTATTCCATTTTTTGTTAATAATTTATCTTTATTAGTTAAAAATTGGACTATTTGGTTGAAAATTCATGTATTTTGCTGGAATTTCGTCTTGAAAACCTAATACGTTTGTGAAGAAGACATTTTTTGGTTTGAAAATTTAGCTACATTCATAGGAAATTCATCTATTTCGTTAAAAATTAAGTTTTTTCCTTGAAAATGAATGCTTTTTGTTGAAAATTCATCTTTTTGGTGTAAAATTAATTTTTTAACTGAAAATGTAACTATTCCATCTTTTGTTGAAAATGTCTCTTTTTTAGATGAAAAGTTGATTACTTGGTTGAAAATTCATGTATTTTGTTAAAAATTGGTCTTTTTCGGTAGAAAATTAATCTTTATGGTTAAAATTTCATGTTTTTGGTTAAAAATTCAACTATTTGATTGAAACTTAATCTGTTTTGTTGAAAATTAAACAATTTTTTTCAATAAGTATATAAAAAATCGTATAGTTTTTTATAAACTTTGTAATACGCAGTATAGCAAGAAGGACTGGAAGAATAAAAAAAAACTAAGCCAAACTTTAAACGAAAGGCCTTTTCAATAAATATGTCGCGGGATCCTTTCGGAAAAAAATGAAACTTTTTCAAAAATTATTTGTAAATTTTGCTTTCATAAAAAACAATATTTTTTCTGTTACAACACCGAAATTAATTTAACAATTGAAAATTCAAATTGTTTCAGGTAAAACTGTTCAAAGTAGAAGTGTTTGAATGTTAACCTAAAATTTTGATTTTTAAAAACAATTCAATACAAGAATTTTCATATTGGCATATTGATTTTGAACCACTTCAACCCTCGGGCACAAAAAAAGTAAACAAGTGATTTTTATATTTTAATATTTTGAGGTTGAAATGAGTTTTTTGCCAAATTTACTTTGAAACCCGTAACATTTTGCAATTTTTGAAATGTTAAGGTTTTTCTTGTTTCACTTTATCTAGTTTACCACATTCCTTCGAAATGCAGAGAAACAATGTTTTTTTCTAATCGCCACCTTTTTTCCTGAAATTTTTAGGAATAGTAGCTGCTAATAAAAAATGGTAAAGCTGTTTCGATTCCTTGAAAAATTAAAACACATATTTGTATTTCGGGAGAAACAAAATTCTATTCTTCTTTCTGTTTTAGAATTTATTGCATTTTACTCTTGTTTTTTACTTCCGCTCAGAAAAATATTATTTAATTGAACATAATTTCGTGCATTAATTTCTCAAAAAATCGAAACAGCTTTACCATTTTTTATTCTCTCTTCGGGTTTCTTATCGGTTTCGAAAGTGTAAAAAATACTGGACAAACTGAACAAGAAAACCCTGATATGTCAAAAATTTTTTAAAGACCAAGGTTTGAAACAAATATTAAAAATAATTCTTTTCCCCCGAAAAAATACGAAATGTGAAATTTGTGGCAGGTGCAACAAGAATCTTCTCAAATATTTGAAATACCATTCATTAAAGTACAAATTTTTCATTTCGTATCACAATTACCCCTATCGAACCTATTTCCTATTTTTGTTCCTTTCAATAGATAAATCATGTTTAAGTACCTGTTCGTTTTTATCGTACGAAAAATGAGAATGTTATCTACTTCCGACAAATAAAGCGTCATGTTCAATGATTACTGCGTGTCTACTATTTATCACTCAAAAGTGCTAATCATTATTTGTGAGTTAGACTACTTTTGAAAACTGATTGACGGGACGTTTAATTTAACATCCTCTGTTTGTCACTGAAATGATCTAAGCGACGATGACGTCAAAGCAGAATACTCAAACATAATAATAACTCAATATTTTGATCCTAAGTGCGATCATGCTTTAGCATCGAGAACAGGAAACGCCACTATTTAAGGCAATCTATGAACACGTTGTTCTTTCTTTTTGAAAGGGATGGATCATAACAGCAAAGCGATTTGTATGCGTGGTCTCATTGGCCTCTCGCATTCATTGAATATACGTTCGTACATGTTCTGTAGACAACGAATACTGTCGAGGCTGCTGATTAAAAGTTCGCAGTTTCGCACCCAAACACTTTTTACAGTCAGTGCATTCTGACCTCCCTGGACGCTATGCATCACAATGCCTTATACGGAATGAACCGCAAAATTATCATATTTTATACGAAAAAACCTGAAGCCATGTGAAAAAAGGTTTTTTTATCGAATTCTCTGAATACAAGTTGTTACAAGGTTGAAGTTGAAAGGGGAAAAAAGTTGTTTTAAACTTTATAAATAATCCCCATAATTATTACTAAGTGTTCAGAAGTAAGTTGTGTGAAGCTTAGTTTGGCCCTAATAAAGCTTCAAAGTTGGGCCTAATCAATCAATGAGGAGCGAGTTTGAGCAACCACTTGTACGGGTCTCAAATGTTAAGATAATGTGTGCTTTTTGGCGACATACTTCAGCTCCCATATTAGGTAATTCCCCGTCGAGTTGTCACTCTTTCATAGACCATTTAACCTATCGAAAGGTTTACTGAGCATGTGCAACGAACTTTCTGTTGTACCCAGCAGTTGTTGTGATAATTTTTGCTCGTTGAACACAGTGAAAAAAACTTTTTTTAATTTTTGAACAATTGTGAAAAATCATGAAAAAAATTCAAAGTGAAAATTCCTTTCAATGAAGAGGAAAGTGAGGGAGTGTGTATGCGTTATATGTACGGCTCATGTAAAAGTGTAAAAGTGTAAAAGGAATATAACCTCATCTAATTCATACTATTGTATTATTATATTATATTATATTGTTGAATATATATTCAATAATATTATGACAGCTTATGATAATAAATTACAGTAACAATAATAATGTTGCATGCAAGCACGAATTGTGTATTTTTGTTTTTATTACGTTTTCAACGTATCATAAACTTGATTTATTTGCAATATTTTTGCATATTGTCAATTTTCTAATTTAATTTAAATCATATTTTTGACTGAAATTCAAAAATGTAAGAATATTCTTCCAAATTATATATTCTTTTGTAACAGATTTGGCATTTTCCGAAAATGTCGGCCTTGAAACAACACACTATACAAATAACTATTCTTTACCTTCAATATTTATATCAATCAAAATAATATTAAAATTTGATAATATGAGAAACTTAACCTACTACAAACCTGCTTACAAGTCCAGCTTTTTTACCACTATCAGGTTGCTTCCGGCAACTTAAACACCGTCTCAATTAAGCAAAACTATATTTTTCTATTTCACACTTACCCAATTTTGCACCCGGAATATCATCTTCATTTGATTTCACTCCGACAAAAGGTACAATTAATTGTATACATTTTTAGAAAATATCAGCACATGCGCGAGTAACTTCCAATAGTTAGGTAAAATGGTATATTGTTTATTGCAAAACGCAAAATTCAAACCTAAAAAACTTTTTAAAATTCCGAATCCATCTCTAGCGTTTATTAACAAGGTCAAATTATAAAAAACCTATCTCTCAGAATTTTTGTTACATAGCTTGTAAAGAAGTAACAAAAACCCGAACATTGGCGAAACCCAACAAACTTACTTTCTTGAAAATTTGTAAGCAAGCCTAACATAAGATAACACTTTGTCCAACAAAAAAGTTACTCTTTTCGCTTCCTCTCAGAATTTCTGTTACCTAATTTTTAAAAAATCTAAAAAAAAATCTCACCACTTGCGAACCCAGAAAACTTTCTTTCTAGAAATTTGTTACTAAAATTTTAATAACAAAACTTATTTTTTAACAATAGATGTCGGCCTTTTCGATTCCTTTAAGAATTCCGGTTGCATAACTTGTAACAAAAATAAACTAAAAAACTGAAAACTTATGAAACCTAGCAAAATACCTTTCTGGAAAACTCGTCACCAAGATTTAAATAACAAAACACATTTTCTTACAATTAAACTCACCCTATTCGATTTCTCGTAAAATTTCTGTTACATAACTTGAAACAAAAATGAACAAAAAAACTGAAAATTTA
The DNA here is from genome assembly GCA_932178445.1 of Andricus quercusramuli. Taxonomy (NCBI): domain Eukaryota; kingdom Metazoa; phylum Arthropoda; class Insecta; order Hymenoptera; family Cynipidae; genus Andricus; species Andricus quercusramuli. Next base: position 101,559 of record CAKNXH010060825.1, on the reverse strand, counting down.
CGAAACCTAGTAAAATATCTTTCTGGAAAATTTGTTACCAATATTTAAATAACAAAAAACATTTTACAACAACAAAAGCCAACCTTTTCGATTCCTCTAAGAGTTTCTGTTACATAACTTGTAACAAAAAAAACACTTACGAAACCTAGCAACATTCCCTTCGTGAAAATTGATTACCAATATTTAAATAACAAAACACATTATCTAACAACAACAGTCACTTTCTTCGATTCCTTTCAGAATTTCTTTTAAATACCTTGTAACAAAACTTACAAGAAGACTGAACATTTACGACAGCTAGAAAAATTCCTTCATGGAAGATTCGTTACTAAGATTCAAATAAAAAAAACAGATTTTCGAAAAACAAAAATCACCCTCTTGATTCCTCTCAAAATTTCTGTTACGTAACTGTTAGAAAATGTGTTTCGTTATTTAAAGTTTGGTAATAAATTTTCCAGAAAGGAATTTTTCTAGGTTTCGTAAATGTTGATATTTCTTGTTAGTTTTGTTACAAGTTATGTAACAGAGTCTGTGCGAGGAATCGAAAAGTGTTTTTTGTTAATTTTGTTACAAGTTATTTAACAGAAATTCTAAAAGGATCCGGAAAGGAAACCTTTTTGTTGTTAAAAGTGTTGAGTTATGTTAAGCTTGCTTACAAGTTTTCAAGAAAATAAGTTTGCTGAGTTTAGTGAATTTTGAGATTTTTTGTTAGTTTTTTTACAAGTTATGTAACAGAAATTCTGTGACTTATCGAAAAGGGTGACTTCTGTTATTAGAAAATCAGTTTTTTTATTTAAATCTGAGTAATAAACTTTGGAGAAAGAAAGTTTTCTGGGTTCGCGTGTGTTGAAATTTTTTGTTCGATTTGCTAAAAGTTATGTAACAGAAATTCTGAGACGAACGAAATAGTAATTTTTTTGTTGTACAAGGTGTTATCTTATGTTAGGCTTGTTTACAAATTTTCAAGGAAGTAAGTTTGTTGGGTTTCGTGAATGTTCAGGTATTTGTTACTTTTGTTACAAGTTATATAACAGAAATTCTAATATATAGGGGTTTTTTTTCATAGTTTGACTTTGCTAATGAACGTGAGAGAGAAGGGTGCAAAATTCTAAAAAGTTTTGGAGGTTTGAATTTTGTGTTTTGCAATAAACAATGGAAGAGCGTCAACTCGACGAGGAATTAGCTAATATAGTGTCGCCAAAAGTACATACACCAGAGCTTCGTTATATGCTCGCGCGACTGCAGGCGATATTAGCAATTCCTAGAATTGCTCGTCCCCAGTTTCTCAGGGGGCAGGGTGAGAGGCGGTTGCGACTCCGCCTATGCAGGGAAGCACTTCATTACTGCGTAGTCAAGTAGATTGCGCAATGTCATGCAAACGGTTGAGGCGGCCCTGCCTGTTTACGGTTCGCTGCTGGCGACATATGCGCAAGGTTATTTTCAAGCAACCCCCGAGATTGAGCATATAACGAAACTCTGGTGTACATTGGTTGATTAGGCCCAACTTTGAAGCTTTTTTGTGCCAAAACTAAGCTATTTCTTGTTTATTTTTTATGTGCACTGTCCCATAGTACAAGGGGTTGTATAGGTGAGGGGTCTCCCTGTATAGTCACTAAGAGAAAAAGTTGTTTTGAAACAAAAGCATTGCCCTCTTGCCCGTTTTGTTTTGAACCACTCAAATATCTTTTTTTACACAAACAGAATTATTTGGCTGCAAGGGTAGGTGGAGGTTGTTGCAAAAGGCTAATGTTTGCTGCAAAAAGATTCTTTTTGAGACAAATAAAATTCCTTTTACCTTAAATTTAAGAGAAAATTCTATTTGTGTCAAGGAGCATTCTTCTGACACAAGAAGAAATTTCTCTGAGTGGTAGATGTTCAAAGTATAAGGTGGTACCGCCAACATTGTTATGTTAAACTGAAACACCCAAGATGATAAACTCGAACAGAAAAATAGGCCAGACATCTGTCGGCCGCCTGATGAAGCTTATAGTCAATGGCGTTCTATGTAATTTCGTGTTGTATGTGAATTTGTAGAAAAACGATTATTACTAATATTTTGTTGACAAATATTAATAATGATGATGCTGTAGACTGTTTGGACAGAGTAAAATGGTTGACGCAAGTACTGTTTCTTCTTCAAAAAATTCTTCGTGGTAAGAACGCTCTACATTGCATATCTTCAATAATAATGAATATCCACAGAAAGTAACCTTTAATATCTATAGGGCTGTCCCATAATTAAACGTCAAACATGTTAACCTGAAACTTCTAGACGTTGAGACTGTTAAGAGTGAACATCCTGAGGAAATAAGTTTTGCATTTAGTATACAAAATTTAAGTAAGAATTCAAGGTCGGTCGAAGATGTATTGCAAAAAAGTTGTGTATACTTTTAATTCGGTTCAAAAGAATATTTGTAAATTCCTGAAGTGAAAAATATTGCGCTGATATTGAACGAAGTTCCAGACAGTCTGGGAAAATCTATCTTCGCAGTCGACAGTGCGCAATAAAGATGGCTGTGACATTAGATCAAAGAAGGCACATGTTTTCCATGATTTGACAAATTAAAATTGATTAAATATTTGAAAATTAGTTGAAAGCTGACTGAGATTCGAAAATTACCGATTAATTATTATTTATAAAAAAAAACTTTCAAAAAGAGTTAATAAACCGCAATATTGTGTAAAATTCAAATTTGTCACTTATGGGGTTTTCTTTGGGCACCTATAAGAGAGGCTTAAAATCATTCACTTTCGGAATCTATGATTGCTTCTTATTCTATGAAGAATTCTCAACAATATGCTGAAATACATAATTATTTGTAACATCTTATCACGTTTAAATATTAGATTTACAAAAAACTGACTTTTTCCCATGTTAAATAAAAATAAAAATAAAAAGTTAAATCATGGTCTTTGCGCGGCCCCTAAATATTAACCGATTGAGCTTACATTTTGAAATTTTTTTCATTGGACATTCGACCAAAATTGAGCGTTGAGAGCAGAGAAATTCTAAAAAAATCCACCAAGTCGCGGTAGCATATTATAGTTATATGAAAATAATAATTTTTAAGATGTAAAGCGAACAATTGTATTTTCAAATATCGTATATTTATGGAGACAAGGAGTAACAGGGGAAGTTTAGTCAAGAATAGTAGAAAAAAGTTGAAACGCAATTGCTAATAAAGCGGTTTAATAGGAAGTGGCACATTAATGACACATTGTGCGGTGCATATAATTTCCTATGATTTATATGAAAATTTTTTATGCTATCTCTATCAATAGATCTGAAATACTAGCGTAATAATTATGTAACACAAGGTGTGCATTTATCTGCATGTATGTAACAAAAAAAATAAAAGGAAGCTTGCTAATTAGACAAATATATAGACAAAGGTATTGTCTCATACCTGTCATTAAATATTCACAATGGAACCAAAATTAAACTTTTTTTCTAGAAAAAAAATGGACAATATTACTTTAAAGTTGCTGTAAACAAATGACTAATTTCGGGAATTTCCATAAATTCCCTCTTTCGAAAGTCACTGACCTCAAAATTGTTCAATACATTCTCTCTCAATCGATTCAGGTAATTCTCCATAGAGTTTACTCACTTTTACGAAATATCTGTTGTAATTTCGTTTACTTATTTTTATTTCTCAGTATAGACTTTTTACGACCATTTATTTAAATTTTCCACGACTTGACTGTGTATAATTTAGGAAGTTTTCCGCTTATGTATCAGTGGTTGCGGGCTATAAATCAAGGACGTGTGCAATATATAAATTGAAAGTGCATGTGAGATTAATCTGCAATTTTAGTTTGACAAATACGGGCTCTACTTGCCTGCCTGCGTGCATATTATTGCCTCGATTGGTCTCAATAAGTCGCGGTGTGCCGGTAGTTAGCCTGAGTAAGCACTACGCACCCTGTCTATAGTGTGGACACAATCAACTCAAGTAGCAAAAATATTTTCAAATTTTCTTGTCGTATTCTCTTAAATAAAATTATTTCTAAACATAAGAGGGCTCTCAGCAATTATGTGGTTCCATTTTAGATAAAGAAGGGATTTTTTAATATTAACAAGTTTTTATATCATATAGGTATCTCTTGAATATTGAACGAAAGTGCCCTCAAACAGCAGTGCATTTTCTCTAGCAATTTATCTAGTCATTTTTGTGTTGAGCATTTTGTTTAGCTAGCTTTGCAGGATCTATTGGACACTTCATCACTTTCTACTGATAAAAATAGATCAGAAAAAAATTCAAGAAGATCAAAGATTAAAAATGATATAAATAACGGAATTTTAAAATGTTCATGTTTCACTTTAAAGAAATATATTTTTATCAGTAGATAGATTATAATTCCTTATTCTCATTATTTTTTCTACTTGAATGCGAACTGCATGAATAGAAACCAGTAAGAAAATTCAACTATTTTTGTTGGAAGATCGTTCTTTTCGGTTGAAAAGTCTACTATTATGTTTTCGTTTGAGAATTTATCTTTTTTAGTTGACAATTATATTATATGGTTAAAAATGTGATTAGTTGGTTTAGATTTCAATTATTTTGTGGAAAATTCAACAGTCCTTTAAAACATCATCGTTTTTATGTAAATTCAACCATTTGGTTGTCAATTACATTTTTTGTTGAAAATTCACATTTGAGGTTGAAAACTCAACCACTTTGTTGCAAATTCGTCTCCTTGGCTGGAAAATTCGATAATTTGGTTCAAATTCGTTTTTATCTTGACTGAATAATCTTCTTTGATTGTAAAATCAATATTTTATTGCAAATTCAACGATTTGCTTGTTTTCTCTATTGACTGAAAAAGCTGTTTGGTTGAAAAATCAACTATTTTTTATTTACAATTAAATTTTTTTTTGAAATATCAGCTATTATATTTTTTATTGAGAAGTAAGCTTCAATGGTAAAAAATGTAATTACTGATTGAAAATTTTGTTCCTTCGTTGGAAAATCAAAAATTGTGTAAACAAAAATCATTCTTTTTATTTGGAAGTCAACTGTTTTGTAAAAAATCGCGTTCTTGGCTTGAAAATTGTTTGTTGTTGTTGTTGTTACAGATTAATAATTTTAGTTAAAAATTCATCTTTTTGGGTTGAAAATTCAACAATTTGTTTCAAAAATTAACTATTTTGTTGAAGAATTGTATTTTTTGGATGAATTCCACTATTTTTTATTTAAAATTTCAATATTTTTTGGCTAGAATATTAAATATTACATTTTTCGTTAACAATTACTCTTTTTTAGTGGAAAAATCAACTATTAAATTTTTCGTTTGTAATTCATCTTTCAAGGTTGAAGATTCTATTAACTGGTTGAAAATTGTATTATTTTATTAAAAATCAACAATTTGGTTATTAAGCGATCCTGTTGGTCGACATTAAACTCTTTTGTAGAAAAATAGTTTTTTTGGCTCGAAAAATTTTGTTTTCGGTTGAAGATTCATCAGTTTAGTTGAAAATTCATCACTTGGGTTGAAAAAGTAACTGTTTGGTTGAAAATTCGTCCTTATGGGTTGTAAATTCAGGTATCTTGGTAGAAAATATTTACTAAAAAATTATCTTTCTTGTTGACAATTCATATTTTATAGTTGAAAATTAAACGAGGTTTCTTTTAGACAATTTATGTTTTTGGCTTAAAAATGTAACCTCTTGGTTAAAGAATAAACTATTTTGTTGGAAAGTCCTATTTTTTGTGATTGCAACTGTTTTTTATTGAAAATTAAAATATTTTTTGGCTAGAATACCAAATATGTATTACATTTTTCGATGAAAATTCACCTTTTTGGTTGAGACTTCAACTAGAAGCATTTAAAATGGAATTTTGCGTAGCTTAAACGTTAATTTCATGTAAAAGAATTTATTCTCTTAGTTTCGTGAAAATCTTCTTAATTTTTGTTGTTTTGCAACTACAGATTTGATTTACCTTTCGGGTTTCATTTTTCGATTGAATAGTTAGCGATTTCTTCGCTGACGAGTGTGTTCTTCAAATCTAAAAAATTAGGAAATTAATTGTTTGAGAACTATTTGAAAGTGGTATCATCAAGAGGAATTTCTTTTAAAGCGTCTTGTTTTCTAATGTCTTGAATTTCTCGATTTTAGCCGTTTTTAAGGATTTTTTAAATTGAAGGGGCAGAAGGAAAGAAGGGTGAAAAGGAGGATCAGGTAAAAAAGGTAAGGAATTGTGATCCCTAATTTAATGTAGTGCATTTTTAAATCTATTCAGGAGTTACATGACATATGATTGTCCAAACCGTTGGATTGAATTTACTTTTATCTTCAACCTCACTACTATTAACGGCTACTGAAAAATACTATTGCATAAACCTTTTTGCTTTTCTTCTTTTCCTTCCACAAGTATGAGATTTTCTCTGTTCCTCTGACCCACAATTGTTTTTGCGAACACCCGTTATGTGCGAATCTTTAGATTTACGAAGTGAATTACATGCTACAATTGCTCAGTGAGCTGGGGTGGGAAGTCACGTGAAGGTTATCAAGGTTTAATCGAGGATTATGTCGTCACCTTACATACAACTTTACCTTTATCATACACCAAAAGATGCCAGCTTCAAACGAAGTTTTCCTTAGGTTCATCGATCTTGAGTTTTTCAAAAATCATGATTCAATTACACAAAATTGTCATACTAAATTCTTGCCTCTTTTTGCAATAAGGAATCAAAAGATCTAGCTCATCAGCAATATTATTTTTTGCAACCGAAAGTTGCATGACAGTCTCAATTCTCTCCTTTCGAGTATATTTTTCATTCTTAAAAATGTTCCAACTATTCAATTCTAATCAGTGTTAATCACTAAACCAGCATATGCTAATGGTAATATGCTAATCGCTAGACTCAAATTATGTAATCAAACATACAAAATCACGTATCTATTCTGAAACGTTCCACTAGTTGATTTCACACTACAGACCTATTGTGTTAGTATGATGCTTTTTCTACCATTTAACATGAACCAATATCTACAGAAGTACAAACGAAACCTTGCGTTATAAGAATGTTCATAATCAACTGCGACATGTGAATTTTTGAGCAAAAATGTAATATATTCAGGTTGTCTTCAAAACTTTGACATTTCCTTATTCCCTTAAGTATTATAGTGAAAAGATATACCAAAGCTTTGGCGTACGGTTACCTAGGTGACCTTCACCTTGTACGCTCTGCAAGGTCTTCCACTTGGTAGCTTCGCACTTCTGAATGCGAGAGTGCACGCTAATTCGATTAATAATTTTTTGCGTCTTTTTTTTTTTTCTATACCATTAAGCCATTTCCCTTTCGGCGAGCCTCTAGGGGTAAGCGTGACACTACCCGATTCGGGTAGTGTTTCTAGGTGGATAGTTTCTTGTAGTAAATAACTACAAGTGTGGGCTCACCACACCCACGACCGCCAACAGCAACGCAGTAGTATCGAACGGTCACCCATCCAAGTACTAACCGCGCCCAACACTGCTTAACTTCAGTGATCTAACGGGAACTGGTGTTTCCAGCGTGGTATGGCCGTTGCCGTGTTTAATATCAATAATATACTAAATATAAACACTATAAAAAGGTAAAAGGAGAATAATTACACCTCGCGATGAAGAATTCTGAGAAATAATTTATATAAGAACCATAACGGAACATCAGACCTTGTTTTGAATTTTAAAAGAAGGGTAATGTCACGGGATTCTTCATCCGGATGGCCGCAAAACACAATTTTTTTAATTTCCTGATTTTTCACTGAGCAAATTTTCAATTAATCATATTTAAAAACCAAAATTTTAATCTTGTAACATTTCTAATGTAGAATATTTAATAAATGGAATAAAACAATTTCAAACTGAATGTTCGAAATTTTATATTTATTTATTAAAAAAAAAAAAGAATTTTGAATAAAAAAGCATGAATTTCCAACAAACCAGTTGAAACTTTAACCAAAAAAATAACATTATTAAAAATAGTGGAATTTTTAACCAAATATTTGAATTGTCATCCAAAAAGTAGAGTTTTCAAAAAACAACGATGAAAAGATTAAATTTCTACCAAAAACAGCCGCATTTTTAACCAAATAGTTGAATTTTCAAGCTAGAAAGTCGAATGTCTTAGAAAATAGTTGACTTCTAAACCCGAACAGACGAATTTTCAACAGAAGATGAATTCTCAACGAAAAATTTAATAGCTGATATTTCGAAATAAAGAAAACAATTTTCAACCCAAGAGTTGAATTTTAAACAAAATAATTAAATTTTTAACCAAATTGTTGAATTTTCAGCCAACAATGATGAACTCTCAACAAAAAATGTGATTGTTGATATTTCAACCAAAAGAAGCGCGCGGCTCGCTTCGCTCACAAGTTTGAACACGCCTAGGGCGCGCGACTGTTGGTTCTCGCGCTACGCGCTCAATAATGTATTTACCTGGCCCTACGCGCTCGGCCTTTGTACTTCCCCCACATTTGTGTACATACTTTTTGAAACTAAAGATTGAAGCATCGACAACAGTAATTTGGTGATTGTGAATTCTCTTTTGTTAAAGTCCAAAATGCGAACTTTTTCTATATTATGTTCAACACTATTATATTAAATGTATATTACATTTATTTCTGTACTTCGGCCTGAAATTTCTTATTCATATATTGCAAAATAATGAACAAAATTTATTTCTCATGATTACTTTATTATTTGTTCCTTATTTTGCATTAAATTTTATTCTCAACCACCCTGAAAGAATTTATCGTTTCAATAAATTTATATTATTACAATTATTAATATGCATAGGTAATAAAACAGTTGTCTTTTAGGCGAAAAATTTTGTTAAATAAAAAGTTTCTGTAACTTGCGTCCTTTTCCCAAAGAGCTCATTTTTTATTTATAATGTATCCTTATAACAAACTTTTTAGATCATTCATTTTTTTTCTTTTTTCGTGTCGTTTTCCCACCAATTTAATTGCTTTATTTTCAGTCCTATTTTTTACGATTAAAACAAAAACTGTGAGTTCCATCAAACAATGATCAATGACAAATTTATAGATCTTTCTTGGGTGTACACGTTTTGTTCGTAATTTTTTTTCATAGCTTGCGCTGTTTTTCTCAAAATTGAATGTCTTGTATTTTAAATTTTATTTTTCACTATCAAAACAAAAACTACACATCCAATCAAAAAATAATTCATAAACAATATGTAACTCTTTTTTGAGTTAACACTTTTTGTCTATTCATTTTTTTCGTATCTTGTTTCCTTTGTCGAGAAATTCAATTTTTCTATTTTCAATGCAGTTTTTCACTATTAAAACAAAAACTACACATCCAATTGAAAAATAATTCATAAACAATAGGGGAGGCCGGGGCGAGATGAGCATAGTTGTGATTTTCAGTGAAATATTTGAAATCTATAGTAGTTTTTAAAAACGTAAGTGGTTCTATACATACTATGAACCTTCATCTATCAATTTTATCAAAGACTCAGTGTTCAAAAAATAGTAATTGCGGTAAAAATATGAAACTTATAATTTGTGCACATGTCTCATCTCGCCCCATGTTCTGGGGCGAGACGAGACACGTATTGGGGCGAGATGAGACACCTAAACTATTTATGAGTTTTTGTTGATAGAAGATTATTTTTCGTGTTTTTCATACATATGAAAGATTATTTGAACTATTCTAAGAATGGAAATGAGTATCATGACAAAATATAATTGTTTTCACGATTGAGCAATATCATTATTCAAACCAATTCATGATCTGTAAAATGTTTAACAAATAATTTTGTGAGGCATAATTAAGTCTTATTACTTAGGGAAAGGGTTTTATAAATATTTGAAAGTATAAATGCATTTAATGGTTAATTATTTCAAATTTTTCCTTTATAATATAACTTTTATAATTTCAAGTTGAATTAACATTTATTTGAAATTTTTCATTTATAACATATTTCTAAACAAATTTTTTAATAATTTATAAACTGTTTTTATAAAATTCACACATAAGAACCATACTTTTTCCCTGCATAAAAATGGGGATTTTTCTGGAAAATTGAATGAAATGATTTTAAATATGAATTTTAGAATTCTTCTACAACTTGTCATTTTCAAGATAAATAAAAATTTTGTTTTGAATATGATGAAAGAACAATTCAAAAAATAAAATGTATAAACAACCCCAATTGCAGGTGCTCTGACACTAGAATTTCTTCAAACATCAGCTTTTACAATATTAGTCATAGACTCTTCTAACCACACATGTCAGTTTTTCTTTTGTAACATTCCACTGTCGAAACTCTCCTTTAAATTTTTATCGGTTTTCAAAAATTTCACTATCAACGACTGAAGTCTTGCGAACAGAAACTTTTCTGCCAGCTCCATAAAGAGGTTATGACAAGCAAGACAAGAGCGTCTCATCTCGCCGCACGAACTCGGCTCATTCCGCCCCAAATCACAATTATGATTAAAACTTTAATATTACCTGTTTTTATTAATTAATTGTGTATAAATGCATTAGTACATTGAAGATCGATGAATAAACTTCACGACAAACCTTAGTTTACAAATATTATCTATTATTTTCAATCATGTCTGTTCGTTTTGTTATATCATAGAATAACAGGATTCATGTGTTGAAATTTCAATCATTTTTATTTCTACTTTATCTACTTTATTCAATTTTTTTTTCTCTTTCCGATCAATTCAATATAATTATTTATGCCATTTCTGAAAAGAACAACAACAAAAATCACATATTTCGAGAGAAAATTCAGTGTCTCATTTGACCCCGTATGCTCATCTCGCCCCGGTCTAGCCTATGTAACTCTTTTTTGAGTTAACACTTTTTGTCTATTCATTTTTTTCGTATCTTGTTTCCTTTGTCGAGAAATTCAATTTTTCTATTTTCAACGCAGTTTTTCACGAATAAAACAAAAAGTACGCATACTATCAAGAAGTTATTTTCCACGAATGCGTAGATCTTTTTTGAATAAACAATTTTCGTGGAATCATCTTTTTCCGTATCTTGTATAGTTTGACCGCAAAATGGAATTTTTCATTATTTTTTGTGCGGTCAAAATTTAAATTTTGGATTTTTCAAGAAAATTCGGAAAGTTGTTGTGATAAGCTTCTAGGGTGTTCATAATGCAATATTTTTCTTCGCCTGACATTTCTTCATATCGTGCATTGTTTGGCTTAAAATGTTCATTTTCTTTTTTTTTTTAATTTTCTAAATGCTATAACTCCGATAATTTTTTTTATCAAAAGAAGTCATGAGGATAAATTGTGCTTCTTTTTAAGGACTGCTAATGACCGTACATAGAATTTTTAACCATTGAAAAAAGTTGTCTCAAAAATTTGTTTAATGCTATCATTTTTTGAAATTTTATCCAAAATGGCTGGCTAACGAAATTGACCTTCATTTTAGTACACCACTTGAAGAGTATACCAAAGCTCAATCCAATATGTCAACTCTTTAGAAAGTTATCGTGCTAACAAACTAAAAATCTACAGACAGACATACAGACAGACAGACAGACTGACAGACACATTCGTAAAAACCTGTTTTTTTTTGTTCAAGTGGTCTCAAAATGTGGACATTTGATAAAAACGGGTGGGGTCAAATTTTACACAAACCTTCTCTGATGAGAATGTAAAAAGATGAATTTTCATACCAAAAAGACGAATTTTAAACTACATGTCATTTGAAAATAATATTTAAATTTCTAACTGAGAAAGATTAATTTTCAACCTGAAATAGAAAATTTTAATTTTCAGTAAACAAATTATTTGAAAGAAAAAAAAACAACTATTTTTTAACCTAATGGTAAAATCTTTCACCAAAGATATGAATTTTTAATTAGAATGATGAATCTGCACATTAAAAATAAATTTTTAACAAAATAGTTCAACTTTTAAGCTAAAGATGTGAATTTTCAACAAAAAGAAACGAAAAAAAAAACTTGCAACAAAAAATGGAAAAATTACACTTTCAGTTAAAAAAGTTTATTTCTAACTAAACAAAAAAAACTAATTTCCAAGAAGATTGTTAAATTTGCAACCAAAAAGATGAACCTTTAACAAACAAAAATAATGTTTCAACAAAAAAAAACACGAATTTTCAACAAAACAATTACACTCAACCAAAGAGATGAATTTTCAGCTAAAATGATGAATCTTAAAAAAAAAAGATTTCTCAACAAAGAGGTTTAACCATCAACCAAGTAGTTGAATTTTTATCCAAAACAGATGCATTCTCCAAAAATAATATGATATTAGATATTTCAACCAAAAAAGATTTCAATTTAAAATGAGAATCTGTTGAATTCAACCAAAACATATGATTTTTCAACAAAACAGCTTTTATTTGCAAGCTTGAGAATCACGTATATATTTTTCACACGCAAAATAAAAATTTAATTTTTCAATGTGCCAGAGACGTAAGAAGTGGCACAAAGTGATAATCTCATTAATTCAATCTTGTGAGTAATTAAGCGAATAACAACGTCGAATGGGTGCAACCAATTCAAATGTTGAAGTATTCTGCAGTAACCGGTTGTTAAATAAATTGCACGGACTTCGAATCGACGTTAAGGCGATCCGGATACTTTCGTGTTTAATTAAAATTCGAGGTGAGTGCTGCAAAGGCAAACAGGACTCGATTCTATCTAGAATTGGTAAAATGAACTCATGTCTCTTCAAGGTATAGGGAGTTCGATGACTTAAGATTACTTAGATGTTGGCGAACACGCATGATGTTCGAGATTACCTAATACTCTAAACTTTCTCTTTCGTTCTTTCTAAAACATTGTGCGAATCTCTGCACCATTAGTGAAAACTCGTAAAAACTGCTGTGAAATCTGTGATACTTACTTCAAATTATTTAATCTTTACCTGCAACAAAAATTACCTTCACGTGGTAAGATTTACCCATCACATTGGGTATGGTTACCATGTCAACTTTATTGTATCTTCTTTTCTTTTGATGCGAAAAAATGCAACTTTACACACTTGAAAATTACCGGCAACAAAAGTTCACTTCAGTTTTTTCTGTGTAACAATCTTTAAGTTTCTACGACGTTTTACAATAACAATGTGTTGCAAAATTACAATTTACTTGTATTGAAATTCTTAATCGAATTCAAAATTACAAGAGCAGGGTCACTGAAAAACTTCATGTTTAAAATTCTTTCATTTTTCCCTGATCAAATGTTCATTTTCCCTGACCAGTAAAATTCAAACAGTAGCATTTTATTTATTTCAACCAAAAGGGATGAATTTTCAATTCAAAAGAATAAATTTGCAACAAAACAGATAAAATTCCAACCATAATAATTAAACTCTCAATCAAAAAGCAAAATTTTTAATTGAATTTTTAATTTTTTAACCTACAAAGATAAATTTTCAACCAAATTATTGAATATTTAAACAAAAAAGATCAAACTTCAAACAATGAATTAAACTTTTTAGACGACAGATGAATTTTGAACGAACAAGATGAATTTTCAATTAAAAACGACAAATTTTCTGTCCAAATAGACAAAGGTTCAACATAACAGTTGAATTTTCGACCAAAAATATGACTTTCTACAAAACACTTTAATTTTCAATAAAATAATTGAATTTTCAACAAAACACTTGAATTATCAACCTAAAAAAGAAATTTTAACCCAGCGGGTCGAATTTCCGAAAAAATAAACAGAAAAATAGAATTTTTAATTATATACTTTGAATTATGATCCTACAAAATAAATTTGTAACCAAACACTCGAATTAAAGAAAAAGTTAAACCTTAAACCAACTATTTGAATTTTCAATAAAAAGATGAGCTCTCAACAAAAAATATAATAGTTTAAATTTTAATTTTCAACCAAAAAAGATGAAAAATTTACCAAAATAGATGAATTTGAAAATCAAAAATACGAATTTTCAAACAAGAAGATTAATTTTCTACAAAAAAAGATCAATTTTTAACCAAAAACGGAAAAGTTAAATTATCAGTACACTTTCAAACCGAAAGATGAATTTTCTAGAAAACAGTTAAATTTTCTGTATAACAGTTGAATTTTCAACAAAAAAGTCAATTTTTTGACCAAACAGTTGCATTTTTAAACAAAGTAGTTGTATTTTCAACCACAGATATGAGACTTCAACCAAAAAATCCATTTAAAAAGATCAATTTTCAACAACAGTTGAACTTTTAACCAAAGATATGAATTTTCAGCGACAATGATGAATCTTCAACAAAAAATAGTATATTGTGCTACAAGTTGAAAAAGCGAGAGCACGAAGGAATAGTAAGGAGTGGTATCACCCTATGTGTTCGGTGAGCAGAGGTGGGACAAGTGACGTCCAATAATTCGTTAATGCTAGCTACGAATGAAAACTCGAATGCTCCCCAGTGCACATGCGCAGAGCTGTTTTTGCAGTCACATGTTATACCCACTCAATATGTTACCTTTTGACATCTCGATGCACATGTAGGTTATGTTCGTTTGTTCATGTTCGTTCAATACAAAAAGTTCGAAACTTCAAACGCGTGTTGACATCGTTGGCATGGCAACCGCCAGTGCGCATGTGAACGGGGGAGCATACGAGTTTTCATTCGTAGCTAGCATTAACGAATTATTGGACGTCGCTCGTCCCACTCCCCACTTACAGGGATACTACTCCTTACTATTCCTTCGTGAGCGAGAGATTTAAAACGAGTGTGAAGTTAGCTACCTGAGCGGAGCGAGGGTGGCTATCACACGAGCAAGATTTTTTTTTCAAAATTCCTGACTTTTCCATGACACATACTATTCCGAAATAGACGCTCTTTGATATAATGAACAATTTGAAGTTTTCCATCTGGAAATATTTAGCCTTAAACGCTTAAACACTTCAATTTCAGAGCCATTAAATATCAACATTTCCAACTGTGAAAGTATAAATCACAAATAAATGCGTTAATTTCAAAATTGCGCAATGTTGAATGTTTCAACTTACAAAAAAATCACTTTTGAGTATGCAAACATAAATTGATTTGAGTTCTAAAGCTTTCAATTATAAACTGTTCAATCTCAAATGATCTTCGGACGCTTCGCACCTGAAATTATACTATTTTACTGATTTCATCTGCAGTTATATGGTTATAGAATTTTTCGGTTCACGTTGTAAATTTTTTTAAATTTTCTTGTAATTGTTCAATTTTATAATATTTGGAACAGCTTATTCGACTTAATATTAATCATTTGAAACTAAAAGCCCTTCAAAATATTCAATATGGCCAAATTTGATGTTCACAATGCAATATATTAAACAAATTCCAATTGAAAACATTTGAGGTTATATAATTTCAATTTGAAAAAATCGAAATACAAAATTGTTCCATTCATATAAAATACACCAGAGCTTCGTTATATGCTCAATCTCGGGGGTTGCCTGAACATGGCCTTGTGCATATATCGCCAGCAGCGAAACGTAAACAGGCAGGGTCGCCTGAATCGTTTCCATGACATTGCGCAATCTACTTGACTGCGGAGTAATGCAGTGCGTCCCTTCATAGGCGGAGTCGCAACCGTCTCTCACCCTGCCCCCTGAGAAACTGTAGGGACGAGCAATTCTAGGAATTGCTAATATCGCCTGCAGTCGCGCGAGCATATAACGAAGCTCTGGTGTACATCAATTTTCCTTTAAATTTGAAATTGTATTTATAATATATAATGAACTTTTTCAATTTGAAGGATTTAGATGAAAATTAAGTGAAACTAATCTTTCCTCTATTTTTGTATTCCTCACGAATATTGAACCAATTAATTCCTTTCAACTATAACTAGATGAAATCATTGAAAAATCTTTTAATTGGAATATAATTAATTGAATCAATGCCTTTTTTCCGCAAAATACATCAACAATTAGACGATAAAAAAGTGGAAACCCTGAAAGCGTTTGACGACTTTGCATACCTCCGAAATGCTTCCCATACAATTAGGAATGACTTGCATGATTACACAACAACTTAGCAAGTTAACTTGCGTAATTCTTATGAATTTTTAGTTAAAAAACAATCTTCTATCATTAAATTAGCTACTCGTTGTATATACACTCATGGTCAGAAAAATATTTATTTGAACTACAAAATTGTTATTGGATCAACTATTTAATATGGTTATTATATGGACAACAAAATATTTTGTTGCCTCAACCAAATTGTTTGGACGTTTTAACCAAATCCTTTGAAAAATGGAGTATTTAGTTGATTCGATCAAAAAAATGGTTTGAGTCAATCAAATATTTTGTTGAATCAACCAAAATTTATTTGATTCATCCAAATTTGCATGTATATCCAAGAAAAAAGTAACGTTTTTCTGGTTCAAAAACATTTTTTTTCTGATTTTAGCAAACTATACTAACAAACCTATCTATATGCACTTACAGTCACATAATGAAGATTAAGGTTTTAGAAAATGAAGACTAATGAATAAGGATCATAAACCAGACGTTAACCTACCATGATTTTACTCGTAAAAGGGCTGTTATTACCTATGAATGACGATGACATTAATTACAGAGAATTTATGACCACTCGTCATCATAACGGCTTTAAGGATACATCACTCTATCATAAAAAATTACTTTTGCACCTATTAGAACCGAGAGGTTTATTTCACTCCTGCTTTATAAACGCCAGTAGAAAAATATTGTATATATTAAAATCCGTTCGACAAAAATAAACTGATGAAGGTAAAGAATTAAATATTATTATAAAATTAACTGTGACTATAAAAATTACTTCAGAATTGTGGCGATAATTACTTTCGGAAAATAATTACTCTCCAGATAGCAACTGTCATCCAAACCATAATTGTTAGCCGGCGAGTAATCACCTGAAGGATTAATTAAGTTTAAAGGAGTTCTCTTGTATAAGGCATCCAATCAGCACCTGAAGGTAATACAAAATGGTCTATAATCGGCTTTTTTCTCAGATTTACATGGAATTTTCATTGTTGGCAGTGGGTGGAAATAAATTAATTGTTATGTTATTGTAACTTCTTCAATTCAAGGGAGCAATCATTAGCCATATTAAAAAGTGCATAAATATGAGATAACCTTCATTTGAAAATAGAAATGGCACATTTGTGGTTAGATCTGGTGCAAGGATAGTTTTTTCTGGTTCTTATTAGGATAGAAAACCGCAAAGAAGATTCAAGGATTGGAAGATTAGTGATTAGTACCAGCTAAATTTAGACTGAAAAAAAACGGTACTATAATCATTCTTCATTATATGCTAAGAATTTGAAAGTGCAGCCTAATTTTTTCAATTTGATAGGAATATTCCACGCATCACAGCGAAAAAAACGTTTCACTGATTCAGCAGTATTTTTTAAAAGAAATTATTAAGACGGGAATAGAAGAGTCGATTTAGCGGACTTGTATCTGATTCAGTTATAAAAGTAGAAGAAAACAGTGATAAAAGGTTAGCGCTTTAAACACAATTTCTCTATAAACTTCGAAGTCCCGAATTGGGTTTCTTGGCAAAATTTACAGGTTTCAATTTTTTTTTAAGTTTCAAATTGATAACCTTTTTCAATTTAATTATTCCATATGAAATACAGAAACGTGTTTACTCTGAATTTAATTTTTAAATGCTTTTACTTAAATTATAAAGACTTTTTTCACTCATTGAAGTTTTTAAATTCAATGACTTTCAACATTTTGAAAGCATGAGATTATAATTAGATGTATTTTAAAACTAGGTACCTTTCCATTTTGGACTTAAAAGATCCAAATTTTTGAAAAACTCCTGATTGTTTATATCAGTGATTTGAAAATCTGAAAAATAAGGGAAATGAGGAAAATTTGGTCCGTTTCTCATATCGTCTAAAAAAAATTCAAGCCACGATACTGAAGTTTTTTATTCACACCATAAAACACCATTTTGGACCATAGAAAAATACTGGGATCCTTGGAAAACATGTCCTTCCCCTTTAAATTCCAAATATGAAAATATAGAAGCATACTATATATTTTTGGGATGGCTCAAATTGAAGCTCTTGGCATGTGGAATTGAGATGAAAAAGCACATTTTTATGCCAAATTTTTATATTGATGGTTTAATAATAAGAAAAATGAGGAAAATAACTTGCTTATTTAGATCCGTATTTTGGAAGCTTTTCTTTTAGTCCGATTTCTTCCGGGGATGGCTCAAATAGCTCAAATTGAAGCTCTTAATTGGCATGTAGAATTAACATAAAAAATAAGACGCACTATGAACATTTTTTATAGCAGTGGATAATATATAAGAAAAATGAGGAAAATTTGGTTATTCAAACTGAACTGTCTACTATTACGTAATTTTCCGTAAGATTAACCTCTTTTCTAGCTCTATTATTACGTAATTTTCGTAAGACTAACCCCTTTTCCAGCTGCTCCAGGGCTAATGTTATGGAAAATTCCGTAATAACAACCCTAGTACTATACATGACCGGTTGATTTTACGAAAAATTAGATAATACTATTCAGTGCCTACTTGAACCCCTATTCTGGAAGCTTTTCTATTAGTTCGATTTTCCTCGAGGGTGGCTCAAATTGAATTTCTTGGCATGTAGAATAAATTGAGATTAAAAATGAAATTTGCTATGTTACATTTTGCTTTTTCTATGTCATTATTTCACTGGTTTTATGATAAGAAAATGAATAATAGTATATTGTGCTACAAGTTGAAAAAGCGAGAGATTTAAAACGAGTGTTACCTTTAAAACAAGTGTTAGCCACCCGAGTGGAGCTAGGGTGGCTAACTTCACACTCTTTTTAAATCTCTCGCTTTTTCAATGTGTGGGACACGATACTTTTTCTATAATTTTTTTGAAAAGTGCTAGTTTTTGTTTACCTGTTTTGTGTATAAAAAAAGGCGATTTTTTGTCGATTGACGCAACAATAACACCGTATTTTCGGAGAAACTGACGGTGTTTTAGGTTAGGGACGGAGTCGGAAAATATAATGAAGTTGGCTGCGCACGATGCACGAGTACACCCGAGGCAGCACGAACACACCCGGAGTAACACGAAGTAGTTTGCACTTCATTTACTTTTTTCACTGTGCCTCACTTTTGTCACTGCGTCCATTTAATTTTTGTACTGCATTCGTTCACTTTTTTCACTGTTGCCCGGAAAGGTCGGCACTGCGCATGCGGCACGTAATCGAAAAAAAAATTGGTCACTTTTTACACCAAAAGCAGGTGGAAAAACTGGCACTTTTTCGCCAATTATAGAAAAAAAATTACCATTATTGAAATATAAGCCTACGTCTCCGAAACCTTTACTTGAGGTCCTTTGCCGACCTCTTCTCAGACTTACTGTGAAAAAATTCGTATTCCAAATTCCACAAGAGCTACAGGACAAACGACAGAATTATTCTATGATTCAATTTAGCAAGATTGTACCTGTACCATATGATGTGATGTCAATGAAGGCGATTTTAATTGGTTAAATGAAAAAGATTGATGCGTAAAGAGAACTGAATGGCTCACTCCCTAATGAAGACTATTAAGTTAGCGACAGCTTCGTCGTGCAAGCTTGATTGGACGAGGTCTACGCAGGGTCACGCGCTCTTCTGCCAGGGTCAATCCAGTTGAAATCATTTGACTCTGACATTCGTCTGTGATATCGACATGCGGTCAAATGCGATGAATAAATGTGATTTCAATGCCCGGCACTCGCCACGCGAATCGCGAGGCCATTTAGGCTTTAATATTACACTCACGACTCGTGATAGATGTACTCGTACACCTGTCTGTTTCTCGAGGAGAGAAACGTGATGCGGATATAACGGAATAGGCGAGGAAATCTATCGTTTTCCGGTAATACCTGAAGAAAAAGGAACTCACGCGTTTTGTTAACAGCTGTATAGGAAATATAAGTGGTAAATAATTAATTACCTTCTTTGGAATTTCATCTTTCAAGTCACCATGATTTAAAAATTATATAATTTATATTCCCGTTAACAGTTAATTTATTTTACATCTACATGATGTTGTATAATAATACAAAAATTAATGAGAAAAAAGAGTTAACAAATTGTTTTTAACTGCGTTGAGCTGTAGCGTATGAGGATGGTTTTTTCATTGAATTTCAACTCTTCAGGTATAGAGTCATGGGTAAGACTCCCGACTGCTAGGCGATAGATTCAGGTATGGGTGTAGGTTCGAAACCCCGTAGCGTTAGAAATTTTATTTGCAATATGTTTAAAAATGTAATATATATATATATATATATATATATTCAATCTAAGAAGGACCGTTAACATTTATAGTCAAAATACTCGCAATCAATTATTATTTATTTTTTGAAAACCTATTTTGTGTATTTCCACCTGTGTAGTATGAACCTTCAAAAATCAAAGTCGGCGACACATTGTTGTCCAAGGTTGGGCCCACATCATCTTCATAGATGGCCCATATATAGGACCAAATGTCGGGCCGACTTTGAGAAGCCAAAGGCGGCTGACCGTTATCATTTAGCTGGTTGGCCCGACCAGTGGCGCACAAAGTTGGACCGACCGTCGGACGGTTGGCCCGACCGTGGGCCGACGGTCAATTCGCACCTGGGTCCTGATGAGGATCAACGTCGTCGAGCGAACGCTCGTTTTTTAATAAACATTTGAATAATGACTAGTAGATCAAGAACCGTCATTCCATCGACAAACTAAGTTAAACTAACGCTAGTCAACAGAAACAAACATCTTTTTAATAACTAATGGAAAATAGATGTCTGAAAACTTTTGCAGGGCATCACATATAAGAGAAAAAAAGTTTTATACTTCTACATGTACGTGAGTTATTATTCTCTTCATGTAGTATTTTAATTCCAGTCAACTTTTACCGAATAAGTTTACACGTAAATATGTTTCTACGTCTTGGATCGTAGTTTAGGACGCACGACGGTCACCATTCGAGTACAACCGAGCCAAGCGCTGCTTAACTTCGTCGAACGAACGTAAAACCTTCAACAATTCCAGAAATTCTAGGTGTCCAAATGATGTCCAAAATTTGTTCCCCAAGTTTCAATGTTTTTTCTTTAAAAGAAATTTGGCTAAATTGTCTCATTGATTGAAAACCGACCTTCCTCATTCTTTTTCAATTCATTTATTAATCGAAAAAAAAGCTTAATAATATAATAATATGCAGCCTCTCCAGTGACCTTGTACCAGCCTAACCTTGAACCAGCTGAGATAATTTACGACCATTTGAGTTATAAACGAACACTTACTATTCTCTGACATTGGAGGACACAATCACTTTACTCTATTTCTATACCTGTCATTACTTTCAGCAAAACATTGTTTAACAGATCGTAAAAAATACAGTTGAAAATGTGTGGTCATAGGAGGAAAACAACCAGAAACTCGTTAATAAATATGTCAGCGAGAGCGAGTATATGTTAACCCAGATACAGTGGTGCCCTGCAGGCTAACTTTGCTAGTGAACTCGCTCCTCGCTTTTATGGTGTCTATAGCCTCGTTCACCATGCCACATGGAAACAGAAACAGAGAAGACCATTAAACCGGAAACGCCGGAATTTAACGAGTTCGGATACCGGATCAGTAGTTGCATGAATTCCTCATTTCTTGTACCCAACAGCAATAGACTTTCTTCTTTCTTACCAATGAGGAAAGATACCTGAAAGAACCTAATCTCTTGAAATTTTGGATAGGTTTTTTTAAAGTCCTTCCTTCATAATTTAAATCGAAAACGGGCTTTCATAGAAAAATAACGCTTTGAATAGGAAAACAAAAAATATTCACAAGATTGCAAAACCGAGGAACTATGTTGATACATGGCTTATTAGAGCAGTATTCGTTCGAGAATAGAGACAGCATAAAAGCTAATAAATCGATATTATAGTGCGATGTTATACGTCTGAGTGAAAAATACATTATAAAAATTACATACATAAGATCAAAAAAAGACCTCGATGTTATTAAGAAGATCTTTTATTGTCAATGTTTCGAGAGACAAATGCTCTCCTCATCAGGCAAGAAAAATCCGAAGTCGAAAATAAGTCCATAGGAAAGTTGAACATTGAATAAGCGTTCCGCTCCATATAGATGGTTAACATCACATATTGGCATCTTTAACGTTACTAATAGATTTATTTGTTAATTTGGATTTTTGTTTTCCGATGAGAGCATTCGTTTCTCGGAACGTTGACAATAAAGGAAATCTTTTTTTGGTCTGAAGTATGCCTTTTTTATAACGACTACACTTTTTATAGAGCATAAAAGCTGATAAATACACCCCACCTAGTACGACAGCTAGTATGCGAAGCCTTAAACAATTACACGTATTTTGTTTTTGCACCCTGTGTGGTGATCCTCGCTCTTTCGAAATTCATCAAACCTCAACAATTTATTCCAATCTGTGCAATGAAGAAAATTTTTTAAAACATCGGAACCATAAAAAGACCATTAAAGACCATTAAATAAATTGAAGAATTGTCTTATTCTGGTCGCATACAATAGTGATATTGTAACTTGAATCAAAAACGATGAGTCGAAGTCGTGATGTAGTCAAAAAATTGGAATCGAAATTGTTTTTCAATTTGACTTTGAAGACGGTTCTCAAAGCACATGCGACTTTTACGATTACATTCTCATTGTGACACTCGCGCTTCGCGCTCGAGCAATAGGTTACATAGACGGTTCACAGTAAGCCCCAGATATATTTCTTATCTGGAGTTGGATGAAAACGTTGCAAACAATTGACAACTATAATTATCTGACGTCGGATAATTTTTTATCGGGAGGTGAATTCACAACCACATTCACAACTTTATATGTAGTTGCCAATTGTTTCCAACTTATCCGACTTCAGATAGAAAATATCCCTTGGATATACTGTGTTCTGTTTAAATAATATAAAACGATGTTCAAAGTTCGGTTCTAAGTCAACTATAAAAGTTTGCAGTCAGTTTGAAAAATATATTCAAAATCATTCCACTATTTTTTTTAATATCCTATTATAGGTAATCTACTTGATTAATAATTATATAGAACTTTTAAAATTTGTGTCCAATCGAAAAATGTCATAAGATCAGTTAACCCTTAAACTGCACTGTGGGTGCCAAACACCCAGAAAAACTTTGAGCTTACTTTTTCCTGAAAGTATACTGTTTCAAGAGTATCCCATTAAATTTTTAGGTAAAAATATTATAAATTACGCAATATATACATTTTTTATGAAAAAAACTAATTTTTTCGATTTTTATTCAAAATCTAGTTTCTAACAAATTATATCGTTATAAGCCCAACTGGATTTTTGAAAAGCGTATAATTCTACATTCCATTAGAATTTCGTTAGGAAATATTGAAATCCGGCTAAGTTATACTGGTTTAAACATCTGGGTGCCAAACACCCACGGTGTAGCTTACGTAATTATTTTGAGGCGTGCAGTTCAAGGGTTTAAAAACTAGAGATCGAAAAAGGAGGATTCCATTAAACTCTCATGAATGAGAAAGTAAAAAAATTCTCAAATTTATTAACTCAAAAATAAAATAAAATAGATATTATTGAACTCATGCCACAAAATGTATTTCATTGCTCTCCTGAAAAGGGATAATTAATTCGGTAAAAAACTGAATCACGTGCTAAATGCATTTCGATATTACATAAAACATTGCGAAAGCACGGGAGAAAGTGTCCCGTAATGTTGAATAAAATAATCGATTTCATTAAAACCATACAATGCTTCATATCATAAACGAGGTGCGTCACGAATTGATTAATAAATCAGTATTGACTGTTGAATATTCTGGAACAATTTCCTATTTTGAAAACAATTTAAAGTGTAAACAGTACTAAAAGATATCAATAAATGAAGCTCAACCTTCTGGCTTACATAATCCAATTTCTTAAAAATGATGTGAACGTTGATTTATCATGAATGAACAGGTGGAGGCCTTTTCCGGTTTTTTGTTGATTATTTAATCATTTGCCGACATCTTTCGACTCAGATCCGAATTTTTTTCAGGGAGTCAAATTTCGGACAAGATATATATTATATTTATTATTAGGTACATACTATAAAGATAAATTTATATTAGATTAAATTGGTAAAAATAGTCCGACTCGAAACAGGTCAGCAAATATTAAAATAAAAACAATAAACCGGAAATGTCTTACACTTGTTCATTAATATTATATCGGTAAAACCAAAAAACCTTGATTTATCATGTTAACTCAAATCGACTCTCTTAATTCTCCGAAGATCAAGATATCCTTGAATTTATATTAATGAATTAAATAACTAATCCTTATTCTCCGACACGATCGGACTAC
The DNA here is from genome assembly GCA_932178445.1 of Andricus quercusramuli. Lineage (NCBI taxonomy): Eukaryota > Metazoa > Arthropoda > Insecta > Hymenoptera > Cynipidae > Andricus > Andricus quercusramuli. The sequence continues at coordinate 77,254 of CAKNXH010060825.1, read as the reverse complement.
GTTAATTTCAACTTTATTCTGAATTGCACGGAAAAATAATATAAGCTGTATATCGTATATCACCCAATTTTTATTTGAGACAACTTCACATATTATGACATGAATATTCCATTCTCCTTTAATTATAATAAGAATTTGTTTCTATAAATTGAGAAACCATTGGTGTCAAACATCAGATAATGACAAAAATTAAATTTTCAAACCTATCTTAATAGTGCAGCAATTTAGATTACTCACGCAAATAAACGGTTTTGATAAAAAAAACTTGTTTTAAAATCTTTTATAACATTTTCATCATTTACAATTTTTCCAGGAATCTTAAGAAATTTTTTTATTATCTTGAAATTTTGCAAAATCCTTGAAATGTTTCAAAATTTCATTTATAGATCCTCAAAAATCTACATTTTGTTACAAATGTTTTGGAAACTTGTCAAATTTTAAATTATTTTTGTAATTTTTTTCAAAACTTCTAAATATTTTTTTTATTGATTCGAATTATTCTTAGCACTTTTAATAAATCCTGGAAAATTAAAAAAAGTCGTTTTATTCGTTCCTCAAAATTTGTGTTGAAATCTTTTGAAATATTTTATTAAAATAATTGTTTCAAAATAAAAAATCATTTTAAATTTCCCTAGGGATCTTAAAAAAAATTGCACTATCTTCAAACCCTTAAAAATCCTTTAAAAAGCTTCAAAATTTTTTATTTTGAAATATTCAAACATATATATTTTGCTTGTCATTTTTTGAAATATTTTCGAGTTGGAAATTAAATTTTAATCATTTAAAAACTTCTAAATATCTCTTAAACTTACTCAATTTTTTTAAAGGACTAGTTCAACTGTTATTTATATATCAAAGTGCAACAATTTAACTCACAAATAAAATTTTTTTTTAACAAAACAATTAAAACTTTAACCTTAAAAGTTTAAATTTAGTTCTCTGAATTTTTATTTGATTTATAATTACACATTTACTAAATATTCAAAAATTCTTCTTTTTATTGATTAAAAATCTTCGAATTGAATGGATTGAAATGAAATATTATATTATATTATATTATATTATAATATATCATATTAAATAAAAATATTATATAATATTTTAGACTGAAACCATATTTGAATAATATTTTTAAAAGCGTTTAATTATAAATACATTAATTTGAAATTTAAAACAAATTTTAAATAGTTTATATAGTTTCAATCGGAAAATTGAAGCTTGAAAGGTTTTATGTCGAAAAATTTTAATTTCAAACGCTGTTAATTTTTAATTGTTTCATTCTTCGAAACTGCATTGTAAAATTATTTAAATTATAAATGTACCATTGAAAAAGGAGACCTCAACTGGGAAATTTTGATAGTGAAAGATTTTAAAATTACATATTGTAAACTTAACGACTCCATAAATAAAAAATTTATATGAAATTTGTAATATTTCAAGTGATTGGTTAAATTTTTCTTCCAAAAATTTCTAAAATTTTTTGTCAGAAAGTAAATTCGCGGTCTTTTCTCGGTTTCGCGGTCCAGCAACCACCCTGATCCTAATTAATGCTGATTTTGAAGAATTTACAGTTAAAAATATCCTTGAGCCTTTTTCGAATAATGATTTGTTTCCGTAATCTCTGAAGCTTCGTTAGTTTGTGACATAAATTTTTAACCTTTCTCGTTACTTTTTAACGACAGGGGTAATTATTTATTATGAAAGCATGTGTGTGTGTGTGTGAATGCTTGATCTGGTACAAAAGTGCAAAGAACCCACAGGTGCAAAGGATACTCACCGTACGAAGAGATTAAAAGCAATTAGTACGTAAAAAATCAACATGCTGGTACAATATTTATTCAGAATTAAGAATAAAAGCTTATTTGGCTTTGAAATAATTCTTTGATCAGATTTTTTAACATTCCGGTTTGCAGAATGGAAAATTATGGATTTCGTTATCAATCCATCTTGTTCATTTGCATTTCTATTTATATAGCTTTCACATACAAACTCCTTCATTCTTTAATTTTCAATGCGTTATTTGTGAATGTTTTGGTGATAAAACTGGAATCCCTCATCAGATAAAATGCAGACATATATGTCAAGGTAATGTGTAATCATTTCTTTGCATTATGCCTTGACAAAATCTCAGAGTATGTTAATGCTAAATCTTTCAGACGGGTTTACCAACACACCAGGCTTTCATTGTTATTGCTATTAGTTTTGTTCACGGAAAAAATTAAGATTGTAAATTGCCTGTTGCATACCAAATCATTAACAAACAAATAATATAATAAATCGTTGAAACGCGAAAATTGTTTTATTACAATTTTTGTACTTTATATGGTCAAATACGAAATTCTTGGTACCCAAATGTAATTTCGAAATTCTTCAACTTTGAAATTGGGAAACTTTTGGACACTTCCAATTTACAAAGTAAGACTTTAAATACAAGATTTCAAAATTGTTAAATTTAGGGAGCTTGAATTTCATTTTATAATTCTTGATGAATTTAAAATCGTTTAATGTTATAAATCGTGCATTTAAACCATGTAAAATTTGGATTTCTTCAGTTTTTAATGGTTTAATGTTGAAAATATTCGGTTTAAACTCGTTTTAATCAAGATATTTTGAATTTTGCATTCTGCTGATTGATGAGACTCTCGATGCTCTAAATATAAATTCTTTTATCTTTGAAAACTTAATTGAGAAATTCTTTACATTTTTACACTTCTATTTACAATTAAGTTTAATTTTTTGACGTGTACAATTTTAAATCACCACATTTTGTGCTTCCTTTTCAAATTACTAGCATCATCAATCACGAAAAATTTTGAACAACTATTAACATGCTGAAAACTCTTAAAAACCTAACAATAAATTTCAAAAAGAAAGTTATGCATTTTAAGTAATTTTACAGAATATTATAAAATAATTGAGTCTGTTTGGAAGATATTTGGAAACTTTAGAAGTTTGGAAGAATTTTAGAAATAGTTGATACATTTTTTCGAGTTTTAACATATGCCTAATCTTTTTAAAAATGTTGAAAAATCTTTAAATATTAACAAAATTGTCTTAAAATCTTCAAGATTTTTTTCGATATGTTTTAGGATTTTTTTAAAATATGTTCAAATTTTTTTAAAATGTAATTTTCAAAATAAAAGTCATTTGTAAATTCTCCAAGAATCTTCGGAAATTTTTGTTATTCGTTTGAAACCTTTTAAAATTCTAAAAAGCTTCTTTTTTGAAATATTATAAAAACCTTGCTTAAGATTTTTTGAAATCTTCTCGACATTTAAATTATTTTCGAATATCTATAAAACTTCTGAAAGTTCTGAATATGCTTTGAAATAATTCAAAGTTTCCTAGATTTTTTTAATAAAATAAAATATAAATCATTTTAAATTTTCCAAGAAATCTGGAAAAATATTAATATCCTCAAATCTTCAAAAATTATTAAAAAGCTTCTAAACTTGTTTTTAAAACCTCATTCAATATGGTCTTTTAGAAATAAATTTTTGGAATTAAAATTCCTTATTTGGGAATTGTGGTTTACAAAAAAACAGAAAATTCATAATTTTAAGTGGTAAACATAATTTTTAATTATATTTATGATTAGAATGTATTGTGATTTTTGTAAAAGGTTTAAAGCGAACTGTTTTCAGTTTATATACAAAATAAAAATAGCCACTAAAACTTTTTCAGAAAAAGAGGATTCTAATTTACATTTTCTCAGATTCAAGGTTAAAAAAAGGTTCCAGTGGTAACAATTTTTTTTAAAATAAGAATAAAAATGATTATAGACTGTTACTTGAAAATGAATTTTGATCGATGTACATTTAAAGTTATGCAATAATTTTGACCTGCAATCAGTTACATGAACGTGCAATGATTTGCATTCATTTGGAAACATGTGCAATTGCGTAGAATTGTGTTAATTAAATTTTGTGGCAATCAAATACGAAAATATTCAAATATCAGAAATGCTATTAAAACAGGGAAAATAGGGCGATTTTCCACGAGAATAGAGAAACAATAAGAGGACACAATTTTCAAGTAAAATTAATGTAGGTACCATATTAAACTATATACGAAACGGTTTAGAGTGCTAAGATCTCAAGTCTAAATATATAGCATTTTCATCAAAATAGTTGGAACTTCATGAAAAAATTGAATTTTTAACAAAGTAGTTCAAATTTCAAACAAGTAGTGGATGAATTTGGAACCGAAAATATAATAGTTTAACTTTAAGTTAAAAAAAAATATTTTTCAATCAACCAAGAAAGAATTTTTAACAAGATAGTTCGATTTTAAACCAAAGAAATAAATTTTCTGCCGAAAAAGAACAATTTTTAACAATATACATCAATTTTCAACCAAGACTGATAAAGTTTCGACCAAATAGATGAATTTTCAACAACAACAAAAATTTCCGACTAAATAGTTGAATCCCAAGCAAAGAGACAAATTTTCAACAAAATAGTACAATTTTTAATCGGAAAGTGGAATTTTTAACAAAAAAGTTCATTTTCTACCTAAAAAGATGAATCCTCAATCCAAAAGAACGAATTTTCTATCCAAAAAGACAAACTTTTAACAAAATGGTTGAATTTTCGAACAAAAAAAATGACTTTGTAACAAAAGAGTTGAATCCTCAACCAAAACATATTAATTTTTAGTCGCAGTTGCACTTTAACCAAAAAATAGAATTTTTACAAAAGAAGGCAAATTTTCAACAAAATTATTGAATTTCAAACTAGAGACATTTTTTTTAACCAAAAAAAGGAATTCTTAACGAAAAATATAATATTTGATATTTCAACGAGAAAAATTTCAATTTTTAACCAAAAACAGATAAATTAAACTAAAATTGGCGAATTTTCAACTGAATAGTTGAATTTTCCACCAAAAAAAGATATTCTACCAAAGACATGAATTTTCAATAAAAGAGTTGAGTTTTCAAGCTTTAAAGTAGAATGTTTTAGAAAGCCGTTGACTTTCAGAACCGAAAATATTAATTTTTAATAAAAAAGTTAATTTTCAAGCAAAAAAGACGAATTTTCAATCGAAAAAGGTTACTTTTCTACCATAAACATGAATTTTCACTCCGTAAGGATAACTTTTTTGTACAAAAAAGTTTAATTGTCGATGGAAAATGATGAATTTTCAAGAAAAGAATTAAAATTTCAACCGAAACAGTAGAATTTTTAACCAAAAGAGATGAATTCAGAACCAAAAATATAATAGTAGACTCTTCAACCAAAACGATTTGACTTTCAACTAAAAATAGTTGGATTTTCTTATTAGGTTCTATTAATTCACTTCACATTTTAGCAACAAAAAAACGCGAAAAAGGGGGAATATGGGAAGTTTTAGTCTGATAACGAAAAATAATAATTTTCAACGAAAAAGTTAATTTTCAACGAAGAAAGAGGACTTTTTAACCAAATAGTTGAACTTTGAAACTACAAATACGAATTTTTTAGAAGACACTTGAACTTGCAACAAAAAAGTTGATTTTCAACTAAGAAAAGTGAATCTTCAATTCATAAAGACAAATTTTATATCCAAAACAGTTGAATTTGCGACGAAAAAATATGAATAGTTATCAAAAGAATTCAATTTTCAACCAAACAGTGGAATTTTTAACCAAGAGAGAATAATTCTGAACCAAAGATGTAATAGTAGACTTTTTAACAAAAAGATTTAGCTTTCAACAAAAAATAGTTGAATTTTCTTATTAGATTCTATTAAAACACTTCGAATTTCACAACAAAAACGTGAAAAAGGGTAAAAATGGGAAGCCTTATTGAGAACAGGAGAAAAAAGAGGAAAAGTGTGTCATAAAGGAAAGAGTGTGAAGTCTGGAATACCCTAATAATAATGAAAATAAATCCAAAATTTTAATTTATTACAATTTGCACACGAATAAGACTGATGAACAATTTTTTAATAACAAAACTATTTTTTATTTCTGAACTATTAACATTAATAACCTATGTTTATACACAACAAATCTGTCATTACGGTTTCGCTCATACGCGTCGCAGCGTCCTGCGTCCTCTTTAGATTTCATTCTCTGTAATTCGGTTTAGTGACTCTTCTCAAAAGAAAAGAATGGAATAAGATCAAGGATAATGCTACGTGGGATGACTTGACAATAGCACAAGATGATTTGACATCCGACGAAATGAGTTCAGAAAAGCGCTCTTGGCACTTTAAGTAATCGAAATTTTCTTTCGAAATTTGCTTCAATGATTGTATTGGATTATTAATTGGCGGATAATTGACCCAAAAATCAGATTTACATACTTGCTCTTAAGCCCTAAGGTTACTATTACATTATCAATTCATAAACAAGTTCAAGCTGACGATGTACTTATGTGACCTACTTGAATCTACAACACGTCATGGAAATTAAATTAATTCTTAGATCTTAACTCTTGAGCAATCGAAAATTTTGCACTGCTGAATAAGAAAAAGACTGGGATACAGATACTTATAATATACTTGAAAACTTGAGAAGTTCAAACCTGATTTTCTTCTTACAAAGTTTAGAGACGTCATAGATGACTTTTAATTTTCAAGCAGAGATTTTTCATCGAGCAGTTAAGATTACAGGGTTGCTACAAAGTCCCAATTTCAAAATTCTCTGACTTTTTCTGACCAATTTTCCATTTTCCTTGACCATTATAAATTTTTCTTTCAGATATAAAAACAACCTTACATCTAGTAAGCAGACTTCACAGTACAAGATGCTCTCGAAACAGAAAAATGTGCTGATTTTTCACGAAAATAAGGGAATAATGGGGGAACAATAAAAAAAAAATTGATTAGCATTTCGAACTCGAAAGTTCATTGCCTCACTACCCGATTCGGGTAGTGTTTCTAGGTGGATAAATACTACTAGTGTGGGTCCACCACACCCACGACGGGTCAACAACACGCAGTATTCCCCGAACGGTCACCCATCCAAGTACTAACCGCGAAATAGTTGCATTTGCACCCAAATAGTTGAACTCAAAAGTAAAAAGGGGGAGTTTTCAACAGCAAAAAAATGTTCCTTTAACCAAAAAGTTTAATCTTTAACCACATAGACTCGGACCCCTCTTTCAGTAAACCCGCTTTGTGTTTTCCTAGAGTTGACGCCGCGAGGCGGTTTCGGATGAGAGGAGCACTAACAAAATGGTTGAATTCTCAACAGAAACAGATTAATTTTTTACCTAAAATGATCAAATATCTACTAAGGCAGATCAATTTTCAAACCAAAGAGAAATATTTTCGAAAGAAGAGTTGAATCCTCAACCAAAACAAATTATTTTTTAACCAAAGAGTTGTATTTTTACCGAACGAGATAAATTTTCAGACCACAATAACCACAATAAGATTTTTTAAACAGGGGAGAAAAAGCGATGAATTTTCAACAAAACAGTTAAGTTTTTAAGCCAAAAAGACGAGTTTTTTACAAAACAGTTATTATCAATATGAATTTAAAAAAAGGTTAACTTTCCGCTAGAAACTATCAATTTTCAATCAAAAGTGGAACAGTGAAATTCTCAGTTCAAAAAAATAATTGTCAATGAAAAAAGGAATTTTCAACAAAATAATTAAATCTTCAACCAATAAAATGACTTTTTAATAACGTATTTTAACTTTCGACCAAGAAAGGTGATTTTAGCAAAAAAGTTGAGTTTTCAACAAATTATTAAATTTTCAACCAAATAGTGGAATCTTTAGCTAAAAGAGATGAATTCTGAACAAAAAATTTACAAATTATCTTAGCTTATGGAATTTCCCGTAAGACTAGCTCATTTCAGCTCCTTACGGAGCTAAAATGACGGGAAATTCCCTAGACTTTTCAATTAAAAAAATTAATTTTCAACAAAATATGGTTGCATTTTCTTATTGGGTTCTATTAATTCAGCTTGAACTTAAGTGAGGAAGCAAAAAAGGGCAAACGGGGAAGTTTCTTGAAAATAGGGAGAAGAGAGGATCTTTATAAATAAAATAAATAAGAATTTCATAAACTTCAACATCAGTTCATGAAAATTAACGAAAAATTCTCGTCATGTCGAGACTTCTTTTTTTCTAGAAGAAAGAAGAAACAGATAGTTGTAGAATTCGTCAATTACGTCAGTCGACTGTTAGAAACACCTGAAGGTGGAGAAGGAAACGGTAACTAAATTCTGATGCAAACTAGGTCCTAGGAGAATTATTAGTATGCAACTTGCAAACCGGATTGGAGTTTAAAGAAAGTCAAGTAAGTGTTGAACAGGGGTCTGTACAAAATGGGTGATCAGATCAGTCGAATATCGTTATCCAGTTTCCAAATGGCCTTGATGAATGATCGTCCTCGATGGGTTTATGAGAGAAGGCTGCCTCTCGGATGCAACCAGCTCCGCTAAAACTTTCCTACGTCAAATGTTCGAAACACACATCGGGGGTCATTTCCACATTCTACATTTTTTTTAACACTATTGAATAACTTTGAAGGACATTTTGTAACATTTTTTCAAAGATACTTGTTCCCAAATTTACATTTTCATTTAGTGTTGATAAGCATCAATTATCGCAAGTGACAAAATAACCGCCAACCAGGCTGAAAATGGATCGTTTAAGGTTAAATATGGATCAACTTTTATGCTCTATTACTCTGTTAATTTTTGGTTGTTATTTTGTATACAGTAAAATCAAAGTGAAAAAAATGTCTATGGAGTGATACCCTTGATCCATATTTACCAACGGTGCTCAATAATGACCCCGGTTGACATTATGTTAATGGGTACTTGAAGTAATTTTCTCATCTTATTCCTTACTTTGGAAGAGTGAAATGGTTTTTATTTTATAGAACCAACAAGCAAAATGTCAAAGATTTTTAAATTTGTTTAAGAAATTTATAAACATTTTAAGATTTCAAAAATTTTTGACTTGGAAGAGGGAATTTAGGAAAAGAATTATAATTCTGAGTAGGGACATCAGATAATTTTTGGTCATAAAAATTACAATTCTTATTTGAAACAAAGAATTCTGTGAAAGAATTATAGTTCTGAATTTGAACGACATTTTTTCCCCCTTCTTAAGAATCAGAATTAAAATTATTTTCCAAAATTCCCGCTCCATGTCAAAAATTGTCTGTTTCAAGACAAATTATAATTCTTTACGGAAACTCCCGGCCCTAAAGCAAAAACCATAACTCCTAACAAAATTTCTCCTTTTAAAGTGAACCTTAAAATGAACATTATTATTCTTTAGGAAATTTCCTCTTCAAAAGTACGAAGGATCATTCTAAACTAAAAGTCGAATTTTCATCAGAAAGGTTCACTTTTACAACCAAAACATATTTTTTAGACGAAAAAGAAAAAAAAAGCAACCAAATTGTTGAATTTCCACAAAAAGACGAATTTTCTACGAAACTGTTGAATATTCAACAACAAAATTCATTTTCAACCAGGTAGTTGAATTTTCAAACAGAAAGATGAATTTCCGACCAAACAAATTAATTTTCTACCAAATAAGACTATTTTTCAACAAAATACATGAATTTTCAACAAAATAGATGAATTTTCTGACCAAGAGATGAATCATCAACTGAGAAAATTAATTTTTAACAAACTATCTCAATTTTCAACCAAGAACTTTTATAAAAAAAAGAATTTTCCATCCAAAATAATGAATTTTGTAATGAAAAAGACGAATTTTTAGAAAAACAGTTGACTTTTCGGCCAAAAGAGATGAGTTTTTAATAAAATAATTAGATTTTCAAGAAAATAGTTGCATTTCCAACGGAAGGGATGCTTTTTTTACTAAAATGATGGGTCTTTAGTAACCAAAAAATAATTTTGTTATAAAGTAGTTCATCTTTTAATCAAATAGTTAAATTTTTAACCAAAGAACATGAATTCCCAACGATAAATGTAATAGTTGATGTTTCAAATAAAAAAACGTTTTACAGTCAAGAAAGAAATGAATCCACCAAACAGTTTTTTTAAAGCCAACAAAACGAGTTTCATAGAAAAAAGGTGAATTTCCAACTATGATAATGAATCTTCAGTCAACAAAATGAATTTGTACAATGTAGTTCAAATTTAGCCAAATTAGTGCAATTTTCAACAAAATGGTTGAATTTTCAAACTAATTTTCAACAAAATACGTGAATTTCCAAGAAAATATTCACATTTTGTGTCCAAGAGATGAATTATCAACCAATAAAATGAACTTTTAACAAACTAGTTTGAATTTCAACCAAATAGTTGAATTTTCAACTAAAAAATATAAATTTTCAATAAAAAATGGAATAGTTCAACCCGAGAAAAAATGCATGGACTTGGTTTCAACTTGAATTGCCCCCAATCAAGACATGCTGAAGTCGAAAAGTTCGACTCCAGCATGCCTCCTTATTGAGACGGAAGCAGACTTCAATTTATGTCTTGGAGGCAAGTTTCTATGTCTTGAAGCCATATATTTATGTCTTGAGTAGAATTTTTATGGCTTCAAGTCGAGCGGTTTATAACTTCGAGAAGTATATACCTGCCCTGAAAAAATGGTAATTCTGACTGTCATAAAAGCTAATCTTTGTTAATAATTCAACTAATTTAATATTTACAATTTTTTCATTTATTAATTTCAATCCTTCGCATCTGTTAACAGTCTCATTCGAGGTCTCATTTCTGCGTCGAAGAGGTTCGTCTTGAGACAGGTTTACGCCGACTTGAAAACACCATGCTAAGACCATAAAAGTATCACAATGGCTTATGTCTCGTCTCAGTTTTGAGACGCAGTCAGACATCGATGTCTTGGAGACGAACTCATGACATCGCCAAGTTGAACTCAAGTCGAAGCATTTTTACTCGGTAATTTTCAGTTACAAAAATTAATTTTTACAAAAGGAAAAACGAATTTTCATGGAATTAGTAGAATCCTCAACTGAAAAAGATGAATTTTTAACCATAAAGCTGCATTTTCAAGCAACAAGATGAACTTTCAACCAAGAAGATTAATTTCTTTTCAAAAAAGACGAATCTTCGACTAAAAAAGATCAATTTTCAATAAAAACTGGAATAGATCAATTTTAAGTTAAGAAATGTCGTTTCAACTAAAAAAAAAAAAGAATTTTCAACAAAATAGTTCAATCAACAAACTCTGACGAATTCTGACTTGGAACAGGGATGTTCTTTTTTCAATTCCCTTGTTATAAATCAAAATTTTAATTATTTTTCACTTTATTTTATAAAGTTTCCCGTTCCATGTGAAAAATTGTTTGTTCTAAACTCAAAATTATCAATTATTACTGAAATTCCTTGTCCCAAAGAAAAAATTACAATTCTTCACGCAAACTCCCTGTGGCAAAAGCAGCAATAGGGTAGACCACCCTACAGTAGATGACGATCCTACAGTATATAACACAGCTCCACAAAAAAAATTGAAAAAATTACCCCTGGAGTCTGAATATGTCTATCATATGTTTTTGGGGTCGCTGAATCCAAATTTCGGGTTCATTCAACCCCATCACGTCAGGATTTTACATAACCTTAAAAAATAGGCCCAAACCCGCAATAAATCCTCTATCCATTGACCACTCAATATCCCAATAACTCCATAAACCCATAACCCCTCAAACCCTTAAGTCCTTAACCCCATAACCTTAAAATGCCATAACCCCAAAACCCCCCAACCATGTAAAAAAGAGACATATGCGCGTTGAAGCCTTGGAACACATTGTATGTTCGTGCCATGCATGCTTCTTGAGCCTTAAGCCCACATTCTTCAATAACCCCATAACTCCGAAACCCTATAACCCAGTGAGAATAGCCTTTTGTACAAGGCAGCCGGACCTTCCCACCTTACCACCTTGTTCATAGTACGAAAAACTTTATGCTACTTAAGCGTGCGTATTATAAACTTGAAATAAGCTGCTCTTTTAAACTGAACCACTGAAATTGTCACTGGTTGAATCAGTATTCTGAATTATCACTGGTGAACCAGTGATTTTTCCACTTCGACTGGTCGAACCGATAAGTGATTCAACTATGACAGCGCTACTGGTTTTACCAGTGACGCCAAATGATAGATTGAACCAGTGATATAGCGCTTCACGCGGGCAAGACATGAACCTCCAGTAGTCTGGTACGTGCCCGTCGCCGGTTAGGTCTTGGCATTTCTCGAGTGAAAACGAACCTTATTGTGTACTAGTGTTTGTTTTATAAATATTTGGCGCCTGGCTGCAATGAGCGGTGAATATAATATCTTTTGCTTGATAGAGGTAGGTCCCTGGCTACTTGGGTTTGACTTTGAGCGACGCGACAAGCTGCCGTAAGGACGGGCCTTCCCACAATTAGATGCAATATATTATATCCTATTAGATTGCAGCGCGGCCCATATTTATTTCTGTGGCAGTAAAGTGCGGTTTTTCATATATGATTTCGTAAAGACTAGCACAAAAGTGATAAACGATACGTTTCATGCCTAAACAGATGACAGACGACAAGGCGTACTACCAGATGACTACTGGTACTGAGAAACCAGTGAACCTTACTGTTTAAACCAGTGCTGGAACTCCACTGAATGAACCAGTGAATTCTCACTGATTGTCAGTTTCACATTTCTGGCTATTTCAACCAGTGAGGTTTAACTCGAAATAAGTGAGATTTCACTGGTTCATTTCAAGAGAGTAGTGCGAGTGTAGTGAGTATTCATTTTTTTACCAAAGAAGTATAGATTGTATAAAAAGCATAGTAAATGCGGGACATGCAGGACGCTACCTTAATTTTCCGGGCACTGCGGGACAAATTTCAAAGCGGGACAGAGGTACTAATGCGAAACCATCCCGACGAATGCGGGACCGTCTCGGCGAATGCGGGACGGTTGGCTACCTTGCGTATGTACGAACTCTTATGAGTCAAATCTTCGGACATTATCACTGTACTATTTATTCGTGTCTTTGCAATCCAGGGTACCTCCTCGTGGTTGACGGTGGGGGATGGATTTATCCCGTGATTCGGCGCGGACGAAACTCTCGTTCTCAGCGGGTAATGGGGTTTCAGAGTTGAGGAATTATTGAAGAATGAAGGTTTAAGGCTCAAGAAACATGCGTGGCTGGAACATAATGTGTTCCAGGGCTCCAACGCGCATATATATCTTTTTTACCGGGTTCGGGGGTTTTGGGGTTATGGAATTTTGAGGTTAGGGGGTTAAAGGGTTATGGGGTTAACGGTTTAAGGGGTTATGGGGCTATTGAAATTGTTTGGCCAATGGATAGATGATTTATTAGGTTTTTGGGTCTATTTTTTGAGGTTATGGAAAATCCTGACGTGATGGGGTTAAATGGACCTCGAATTTGGATTCAGCGACCCCGAAAACATATGATAGACATAGTCAGGCTCCAGGTGTAATTTTTTCCATTTTTTTTGTGGAGCTGTGTAATCATTCATTTGGAAAACTAATGTATGTAGAACAAGTAATTTGATGTAATTGATAACTTGATAATATATTAAAATGAGAATGGATTATTTTACTGATAGTTGTGCTTATAATTAACGACCATCTACTGTAGGATTATTATCTGCAGTAGGGTGGTCTCCCCTATATTTCTTTATGGAAATTCTATTTTGAAACTTGGAATTATAATTCTGTTTGATAATGTCCTGTTCTAAGTCCGGATGATTGTCTTTCTTTCCGTGAATTTTCGGAAATATTTCTTTTATGTATTCCCTATTACTACTCAGAATTATATACCTTTAAAAAAATCTTCTGTATGAGAGTGGAAATTATAATTCTTTACTGAAATCCCCTGTCCCAACTTAAAATTATGATTCTTTTAGAAAAATCACTGATCCAAGTCAGAATTAAAATTCTTTTGGAAAATTCCCTATTCCAAGTGAGACTTATGATTTTTTATCATTTCTCTGTTCCAACTCAGAGTTAGAGGAATAAAATAGATCGAACCAATTTTAATTTGCATTTTAGTACATTCGAGAGAAAAATCTCGGCCACTGAATCAAATTCCCGGTCATTTCCCGGTTTTCCCGATTTCCCAGTCAGATAGATACCATGGCTAAAGAGTATGTTTCACATGTAAAATTAGAATATTCTGCATTTGTAATGGAATAAATTACAGTAAACTATTACTTGAAATGCGGAGGAATTCGAAAGTGAGTAGAACAAATAACATTGTGCGTGAAATGTCAATTGTAAATCATCTGTAAGTGCTTATTGTGTCATCATACATATAACAAGTTTGTCTCAGTCTTGAGAAGCAAAGGATCCCTCATAATATATTTAAAAAAATTTGTTTCACAATTCACAGAAATATCTAAACAATTAACATTTTGAAAGGTAAATTATAGAGTTTTGAACTGAGATCCTCTTCTGTACAAGTGACCGGAAAATTCAAGGTAAAAAAATGAAGTTGGATGTGACAGCATGAGATAAAAAAATAGGTTAAATGCGAGGTTAAATGTTCTCTCACAAGTTAAGACTTGTGCAAAGTAAAATGCTAATTAGAAAACTTGTGAAAATGGCATATAAATAATAGAAACAACCGACAAATTATGCTGGTGTAATCGGCATTTTGATCTCGCAGATATGTTGCCTTGAATTTTGATTTTTGATTCTATTATTATTCCATACTTTTTAATTATTTATTTCAATTTAATTTAAGTAATTAATTTTTCAATTGATAATTCGTTTAAAATCTATAATACTTTTCTGCGTTCTATTTAATTTTTGTTTTAGTTAGTAACTTTTTAAAATTATTACACTTTTGATCTCTTTAAGAAAATCTTCAACCCTTTTTCATTTCAATCAACTTCATTGGTTTGCTTCAAAGAACTAAAAATTCACCCTTTCTGTTATTTGGTTCCAGATTTCTCAGTTTTCATCCCAAAATCAAATTTCAATTTCTAGTTTTAAAAAGTCAGAAAATCACATCCGGACAAAGCACGGAACGCTTATTTGGAATACCAAGGAATTCAAATTTTAATCATTTCAAATGAAAAATTTTCGAATTAAAAACCTTTAATTATTTTTAAAATTAAAATTCAAAACAAATTAACAAAATAATTCAATTTTCAACCGAATAGTTGAACTTTTTAACCAAATTGTTGAACTTTTAACCAAATTGTTGAACTTTTAACCCAACTGTTGAATTTTCAATCAAATGATCAGATTTTTAAACGAAAAAGTTTAATCTTCAACCGAAAACAGTTGCAATTTCAACCAAGTAATTGAATTTTTAGTAGACAGTAGCATTTTAAAGAAAAAAGATAAATCTTCAATCCAGAAGAACGAAATTTCTGTCCAATTAGTCGAATTGTTAAAAAAAAAAAACAGTTAAATTCTCAACCAAATTGTTGAATTTTCAAACCAAGAAGATTAAAATTTAAACAAAAACAGTTGCAATTTCAACCAGATAATAACATTTTCGGAAGACAGTTGAATTTTCACCGAAAAAACGATATTCTAATATTCAGAGTGTCATATTCTTACACGCATATTCTTAGTAATATTCTTAATGAAGTAAGCGAAATTCTCAATTTAAGAGTATCTTCTAACCAAAGGACGAAATGCGCTTTGCTCTGTTCAATCGTTTCTTTTAATGTTTTGTGAGACGTGATTTTCGATCAGTTTTTTGAGTTCGTAATAAGTGACAAGCTCGAAGAAATGCAACAAATTCTAGTGATAAATCGCGTGTGCACATCCATCTGCTTCTCTTTATAGAAAAAGTTAGAGTGAGAAAGGTCTGATGTGACAGTGAGGTTGAATAACGTTGTACCACACCGAGACATAACCTCTCTACATTATTTATTCGTTGGCGTGTGAAATATCAAACTTTTCTCACTTTAACGTTCTCTGCGAAGGGAAACAGATAGAGTTAAAGATGTGCACATGCGATTTATCCTCAGCATTGGTTGCATTTCTTCGAGCTCGTCACTTATTATATACAATTACTGCCACAGATTTCGGATGCAACTATATTCTTAAACTTAGTGGGGAATTCTTACAATTAGACAAGCATATATTATATATATATATTCTTAAGGTAAGAGGGCCTCTATCGTACATTAAGAATATATTCTTGGCGCCTATTAAGGTTGCAAATATTCTTAAACTTATTGTTAGTGGGAAATTATTAAAATTAGAATATCGTTTTTTCGGTGTTCATAAGGAAAAATCTTTAATCCAAAAGAAAGATTTTTCTGTCCAAATAGACGAATGATCAATAAAATAGTTTAATATTCCATCAAAAAATGACTTTTTAACAAAATACATACATTTCAACAAAATAATTCAATTTGTAACCAAATACTTGAACTTTCTACTTACAAAGATAAATTCTTAACCAAAGTCGACTTCTCAAACCAAAAAGATAAATGAAGAAAAAAGTTAAATTTCAATCAAGAAAGATGAATTTTCATTCAATTCTTTGAACTTTCAGGAAAAAAATTCACTTTCAACCATATGGTTGCATACAACCAAATAGTTGAATTTTAAAGCAGAAGAGACGAATTTTCGAAAAATAGTTGAAATTTTAACCCAATAGTTGAATTTTCAACCAAATGATCGAATTGTTGATGAAAAATGATTAAACTTCAACCAAAAACCTTTGTATTTTCAACAAAATGGTCCAGTTTTCAAACAAAGAGATGAATTTTGCGACACAATGATAAATTTTGAAACAAACAAAAAATTAATTTTTAAACAAATAGTGGATTTTTCAGTCGCGGAAGACAAAAAACTTCATACAAATTGTTGAACCTCCAAGTGAAAAGATGAATGTTCCTTAGAACAGTTGCATTTTCAACGCGAAAATGTGTATTTTCAACAACAAGTTTATTTTCAGCCAAACAATTACATTTTCAACAGAAAAAAGAGAATTTTCCAAACCAAAAAGATTAGTGTTATACCCAAAAATATGAATTTTTAACTAATAAAAAACGCATTTTTAAATAAAGTAGTTAACTTTTCAACCGAAGAGATGAATCTACAATAAGAAAATAAAACAAATAAGTTGAACTTTTACCCTAGTAGTTCAATTTTCAAATAACAAAACAAAGCAATTCCAAACAAAATAGTTCAGCTTTCAACAAAAGAGATGAATTTTTAATTACAATGATGAATTCGACAAAAAAATGTGTGTGTTTTTTTTAACAAAGTGATACAACCTTCAAGCTAGTAGTTTCATTTTTAACCGAAAAAAGAAAAAATTTCAATAAATAATGTAATAGTAGATATTTCAAGAACAAATATTGTTATTTTTATTCAAAAACAGTTGGAATCGACCAAAAAAGATAAATTTTCAGCAAAATAGTTGAATCCTCAACCAAAACAGGCTAATTTTCAACCAGATGTGATTTCTAACAAAAAAAGATACACTTTGTACAAAAATAGATGATTTTCCAACCCACAAAGACAAATTTTGTATAGGACAGTGAAATTTCTAACCTGGAAAGATTTCGGTTGAACTTTCAACACCAAAATGTGAATTAAAAAAAGGTTAATTTTCTGCCAAAATAGTTGAATTTTCAACCCCAAAAAAACAAGTTTTCATTGAAACAGTTAAATTTCAACCAAAAAGGAAGACTTTTGAAGAAAATCGTTGAATTCAAAACCAAATAATACAATTTTTAATTAAAAATATGAGCATCAGTAGGAAGAACTGGCAAAAAATAGTAATATATAATATTAATATTGTAATATATGTATAATAAATATAAATATAATAATAATATTAATATAATAATATAAATAATTACCAACAAGAATTTTAGATCAGGGGGACCACAAAACTTCATTTTTAAATTTCTTAATTTTCCCAGACCAATTTTTCTTTTAGCCTGATCATTAATATTTAAAGACTAGAATCTTAATTTTGTAACACTTTCAGCACGGAATTGTTAAAAAACGGAGTGAAACAATTAAAATTTTTTTTTATTTATTCACCTTGAGAGTAATTTAAAGTGCCTCTTATAGAAATGCCCTTTTGCAAGAATTTTTTCCAAAATCCCTGACTTTTCTCTTCGCGTGGACTTTGTTACGGGATATCATTGTTAAAATTGCGACCGAAATATGTGGTACGGCAGTTGTAGGAAGAAAATCTGGTGATCCATGGTGGAATGATGAAATTGAGGCGGCCCAAAAAGAAAAGAAGGAAGCGCACAAAAAACGCTGAACATCGTAGGTCTTAGCGACGAGGAGAGAAATAGGCTAAAAAATGATTACAGGCACAAAAAGAGAAAAGTTAAACGACTAGTCGAAGAGAGTAAAGAGAAAATCAGAACAGAAGAAGAGAACAAAATATAAACCTACTTTGAAGGAATTATGAAACTATTATATAAACAGCTGAAGGAAAGTAAAAGTACAGAGTTTGCCAGCATGAGAAGCAGCAAAGTTGAAATGCTACATGATGTAGACGGGATAGTAGACGCTTTAAAAGACACTTTTAAAGAACTATTAGGAGGTGAAGATATAGGGCAACAAAACTACGACATTGAACATAATGTATTAGAAAACCCAATTGAAAAAGTCTGTGTCACTGAGGTCAGAGATATAATTAAGAACTTGAAAAACGGTAAGGCTGCTGGTATAGACAGTATTAGCGATAAAATGCTCAAATACGGTGGCGAGTACATACCTCACAGGTTGTGCGAATTGATAAATTTATGTTTCGAGACAGGAGAAGACCCAGACGATTGGAGAAAAGCGATTATCGTAACAATATACAAAAGAAAGGGAGATAAAAGCAACTGCAGTAATTACAGAGGTCTACTGAGTACCGTAAGTAAAATATACTACAAAAAATGTATTCGTAGGGTAATGAAAGGTAAATAGAAGTAAACTTTGGGAAATCCTTAAAGAGTACGGAGTAAATGGAGGGCTCCTACAAGCAATAAAAACAATATATACAGGTAGTAAAGCGAGTGTAAGGGTGAATGGGAAACTGAGTGACTGGTTCGATATTATGCAAGGCGTGAAACAAGGATGCGTTTATCCTCGTGGCTATTTATCATATTCATTGATAAGTGTCTAAGAACTGCCCTCTTCGACAAAGAAGGTGTAGATCTCGAAACAGTCAAGGTACGTGGATTAGCTTTCGCAGATGATAAGATTGTTATGGCAGAATCAGTCGAGGACTTGCAAAGGATATAAACTTAATAGAAGCATGAAGAACATGGGCCTCAAAATTAACGTGAACAAAACGAAAATCATGGTGTTTGAGGGAAAAAGTGAGAAAATAATATGCAACATTGTCCTAAATGATGAGAGATTAGAACAAGTTGACAAATACGTATATCTAGGTAGTCTATTCACTAACGACGGAAAAATAGATAGGGTGTTAGATAGGCGCATAAATAAGGGTAAGCAGGTTATCGGTAGAGCAGGGTCCATTCTCACAATTAAAAACATAGCAGAAAAAGCTAAAATGGCCATACATAATTCTATATTCGTACCGAGTATACTATACCGTAGCGAGACATGGACCTGTCAAGAAAAGGACAGGAGTAAAATCAACGCGATCGGCATGAAACCTTTGCGCACGATATGCGGGAAAACACTGATGGACAAAGTCCGAAACGAGACAATCCTGAAAGAATGTGGTATAGGAGAGACACTAGTTGACATATGGAAAAGAAATCAGTTAACATGGTTCGGACATCTTGAAAGAATGAAAGAAGAACGACTGACCAAACAAGTGTATGAAGGTACATAAAAGTAAATAGCAGAATGCCCATAGGTAAACCGCCGAAAGAATGGCTAGAATCTGTAAATGAGATATTATTCCGAAGAGAGATAAGAAGCCGTAGAAACACAGGAACTTGCGTGGTAAAATGCATGGACGTGAAGGAAGCTAGAGTAGTATGCCAGGACAGAAAAGTGTGGCGACAAATAGTTTGTAAACAGAGTGATAATAGAGTAAATGATGCCTGAAACAAAGACCTTGGGTACTAATGGACGTAAGTGGGGATCCATACATAACAATTTTGTGAGGCTCCTTACTTGGGGTGATCGCTAGAGAGATTGATCAGCAAACTGGGTCGGGGCAGTGTTGTGGAATGAACGTGTCATTTAAATAAATAACACGAGAATTCCAGATCAATCTAAAACATCTACACCTAACACCTATATACCTATCTACCTTATACCCATATACCGACCTACCTTATACCTATATACCTAATTACTATTTTCCAGCCGAGCAAGTCACGCCTACCCCGAAAGGGAAATGGCATAATGGTATAATAATATAAATAATAATCAGGTTTTCTCTGATCTACGACTATACTGTCCTTCTTTCGTAAATACGGATTTCATAAAACTTGGAAGATATCAGTTCAATTTAAACAAATACACTTCGTACACCTATCAAATATTTGATGTCCGAACTCAACAAGTTAATCCCAACTTTCTCAATATATTTTTCCAAAACTTTCTATATGAAAGTGCTTGACAGTAAAACCCTAACTGAATAGCAATAAACTATGGTCATAATTTCACTCATTTTAAGTGTCGGCACCATGTCATTTGCAAATGACTCTAACCCTCGGATCACTATGACAGGTGCAAGAAGCCCATTATCACAATATAAGAAACATAAGTATCTGGAACGTTCTAGGTTCAATCAACTCGAGAGGAATGGTGTGTACGTGATGCAATATGCAATATGCATGGACAAGAGCTCGCGTCTGATTTGCCATAATGGACTCTTATACTACAGTCTGAAATATAGAGACAGAAATTACAACCTTCTCAGGTGACCCTACTCTTCAGAACAGACACACCTATTATCTTTATCCCAATTCAATCCCCGATGAACTCAAGCAATCAGAAAAAGATTACCGTTTTCCTGTCTACATTAGGTGGTCCAAGAATTCGATTTTCGATTTTTTGTGATTACTGGTCAAAAAATTGTTTACAAAAAAATACAGACAATTAAAACCATTTCTACAGGAACCTACGAGAAAAAAATAAATTTTCTACAAAATAGTTGAATTTTAAACATGAAAGATGAATTTTCAACTAAAATGACAAAATATTCAACTGGATTAGTTAAATCTAGAGTAAAAAAAATGTGTTTTCCACACATAAAAAATGTCAACTGAAATAGTTACATTTTCAATTAAAAAAAGTAATTTTCAACACGAAAAAATGAATTTTGCAACAAAAAAACTAGTAATATTTATAACTTCTACAAATGAAAAGTATTTTTATTTAATGTTATATTGCAATTAAAAACAATGAAGCACGCTCTCGAAAAAATTCCCTGGCTTTATAAAAAATTCCCTGATTCCCAATTGGACAATTTTAAATTAAATGCCATCAAACTGCAAAACTTTAAATTTCTTACTTATATAAATAACACATTTGAAAGATTGCATTTTCAATACTCTAAATTAAAACTAAACCTTCCTTTTAACTCACATAAATAAAATTGTTGAAAAGAAAAAATTGGCCTCTTGAAATTCAGAAAAATAATAACCAAATTTTCCTCCTTCCAACTCAATAAAAAGGTTTTAAACAAAACTTGAAAATTAAAATTTCCTCCCTTTTAACTCGATAAAAATCTTAGAAATAAACCAATGTTCCTTTCTAATTCAGAAGAAATGAAATTTCCTATCTTCCAAATCAATAAAAATCCCATAAACAAAAAAATGTCACTCTTCCCACTTAAAATAAAAAGTTCCCCCTTTTAACTATATACAAATTCTAAAAAGAAAAAATGGCCTCCTCCGATTTAACCCCTTCTAATTAAGCAAAAATGATGAAAACTAAACATGGCCTCTTACAATTAAAAAAAAATTTAACCAAAATTTATTCCCTTCCGATTCAATAAAAATATTTAAAATAAAAAATTATCTTTCTTCCAATTCATAAAATATTGAAAACAAAAACTTCCTCCTTTACCACTCAAAAATTAATAAATACAATTTTTTTATTCGCAGCTCAATAAAAATGTAAAAAACAAAAATGTTCTCCTTCCAATTTGGAGAAAATACTAAAATTTCTTCCATTTCATATATAATGATTGTTTAATTCAACATTTTTTTTATACATAATTCGATTTAGGTTGAATTATTATATTTTTAAGTTATTGTTTCTAATTAATGATTGTTCAATTCTTATTCACACACCAAATTTTAACACTTTCACTTACAAATTAAGAATTTTTTAAATGATTTATTTTTGAATATTATAATTACAATTGTTTATTTTGAAGGAACAGTGAGATATTGCTTTGATTCAAAAATGTCAAATTGAATGAGTTAAAAATGGAACATTCTGGAATGAAACAATATTTTAATGTTTGAATATTCGAATATTCAAATATTGTTTAAGTCTAGAAGATTCCAGTTTTAACGCATTTAGTCACACATTTTTTAATTGAAGAACAGAACAAATCCTGTATATTATTTTGAAATTGAATAAAGAACGTTTCAATCGAACGTTCAAATTTGTTTTACTACTGAAGGCTTTCAAATTAAAACAGTTCAGTATTCAATGTTAAAATCTGTAAATTGTTTAATTTGAAACAGATTCGGAATCTTGTAAAATCTATTATTTTTCATTGTTTAACACTCATACTTAAGTTCAGTTTTGCGAATAATTAATTAATTTTTATTTGCAGTTTATCAAGGTAATACCTTTTTATCAAGAATTTTTTAATTCAAACTACATTTAAAAATTCTTCAAATGGAAATGGAAAATTCTTGAAAATGAAGAGCTAAAATATAAAATTTTAAAAATAAAAGATTTTAGAATTACATAAGGTAAACTGACTGATTTCATATCTGAAATTACATTACGTGATATTTTAAGTCATTGGATAGAGCTTGCTTCTGAAAATTAGTAAAACTCACGGTCAAAAAATAAATTCACTGTCATGTCCCGGATTCAACCGGCCTCAAAAATGTTCCGGTTTTCCCGGTTTCCCGGCCCAGTTGCCAGCCTGTACTAACATATGTTTTCATCACGCGATAAAAAAAAACAAACACCAATCCTTTCTCTGAATTTCTTTTACTATAGAAAAGGAGAGAGAAAATCATACCGAGACGCACTGACACTTTCTCTCTTTCTTCTCAATGAAAGATCGTACGGCGAACACTGACCCTCAATTGAAAATGCATGTGTCAACAAATCGTGTTTATGCAGCAAATACTGAGAAAAAATGTGTACATAATTGATGCTATCATTTTCTTTTAAAGAAAAAAGAATGTAGTGAATCAAATTCTTCAATCAATTATGAATTCAGACAATACATGTTTTATGCAGTCATAACTGGCAGACAATTTATGTGTAACAACGTATAATATGTAAATCGAGTGAATCATCGAATCTGCGTAATTCTATGAATCAGAAAAGCAATAAGACGGAATTAATCTGGAGATGCAAATGTATTCAAATTAAAATCTATCCTCGATTCAATTTTATATAAAAAAAATATCCTAAAAAATGGTTAAAGTTTATTGCTGGGATCACAGCGGTGCAGTAGTTCAATTTTAGATTAAAAATGAGATTTTTTACAAAAAAAGGGATTTCATTTATTAATTAAAACTTTTTATATAATTTGAGTATCTCCTGAATATTATAAGAAAGTCCCCTCTAATAGTAGCGACTAATAGTAGCAAGTTTTCTAGTCATTTTCGTTTTGAAAAATTTTTAGTTTTTAACAAAATCCATTAAAAACTTCAGCACTTTCTACTGAAAAAAATACATAAGAAAAAATTCAAGAATATCAATGATTGAAAAATATTTAAACAGCTTGAAAGAAATGATCTGAAAAATAGAAAAATGGCTATTTGAAAAACATACTCAAAAAAGAACAGTTTGAATAATTGTTATTCACAATTTTGTTTCTACAACCATAACCAACATACTTTTCTTTCATACGCTGTTTTGTGTATTTCATTACAAATTACAAAAGTATTAAAAATAAATCCAAATTCCTATTTATTTATGGCAGACTTATTGCAGAGTCTTTCTTCTATTCCCCTATTTACACCTTTTTCTCGTTTTCCACTAAAATTCGAACTGAGTTAATAAAATCCAATAAGAAAACCCAATCATTTTTGGTTGAAAGTTAATTCTTTGTTTAGATAATCCACTAATATATTTTTTGCTGGGAATTCACCTTTTATTTGTTACAAATTTCATTTTTTGGTTGAGAATGTAATTATTTTGTTAAAAACTCAATAATTGCATGAAAATTTCATCCTCTCTGTTTGAAAATTCAACTTTCTTCTTGAAAATTGATTTTCTTGTTGAAGATTCATAATTTCGGGTTGAAAATTACATTGTTTTCTAGAAACTTCATCTTTCTGGCTTGAAAATTCAACAATTTGGTTAAAATTTATTTTCTTTCTTGACTTGAAACTCATCCTTTTAGATAAAAATTGATCCCTTAGTTGGGAATATACCTATTTTGTAGAGGATTCGTCGTTTTGAGTTTAAAATATCAACTATTTTCGAAGAAAATTCAACTATTTGGTTCAAAATGAAATTTCTTGTTGAAAATTCATATTTTCAAATTGAAAGTTCAACTGTTTCAAAGAAAATTTGTGTTTTTGACTTGAACATTCAAGAATATGGTTAAACTTTGTTCATTTCTCGTCTGAAAAATATTTTTTTGTTGAAAAACCAACTATTTCGTTAATAATTCGTCTGTTATGGATACATACACTTTGTTGAAAACTATTTTTTTAAGGTCCGTCATTTTAGTTGTAAGTTCATCTCTGTGGTTGAAAATGTACCTATTTTGTAGAAAAAACTTCTTATTCAGTTGAAAATTTTATTATTTTTTTGGTAGAAACTACAACTATTTTTTTAAACATGGCTGAAAGCTATGATACTTTGTTAAAAACTATTTTTTTAAATAAAGTTTCGAAATTTTAGTTATAAATTCATCTCTCTGGTGGAAAATTCTTCTTTTTTGGTTAAACATTAATTATCTTCTAGATTGAAAATTCACCATTTTGCTTGAAAACTCAACTATTCGGTTAAATTCATATATTTTGTTAAAAATGCAATACTATTACTTGGAATTTTAGGAATATGAAGCGTTTTAATTTAAATTTATCATTAGTTCCAGCATTAATTTTATTTAAAAGAATTTATTCCCCTATTTCCGTGAAAAATATTTGAATTGCACATGATCAATAAGAATCTCTTTTGAAGCTTCTTGTTCTCTAATGATTGTACATTCTGTTTATAATTTTTCAAATGAATCAAAACCTTGCAAGAAAGGTGGTAAATGGGACAAATATGCCAAAACTGTCGAGTTTAGGTGTTTCAGAGGATTTTTTAAATTCAAGCGAAAAAATGAGAAAAGGAGGAAAACACTTTCTGTTAAACATGCAATATTCAGATAGGCAAGTTCCTAAGTGATGATGGAAAAATTGCATGCTAATCTAATCATTCTGAAAAGTCATGCAAGTGAAACTGTCAAAAAAAGTAAACTGGAATAATTACAATAGATGAATCATCACGCTCTGTATGTTAAGCGTGACGATAGCATGATCATCTCTTATAAAATTGAGTCAAGTTTATCAACTAGTCGAACATAAATTAATTAGTCAACACGAAGCATGAATTATTCCTCAAACACGAATTTGAAAATAAGACATTAAAACGAGGTCAAAGATTCTAGGAAAAAAATCAAGTTTTCTCTTCGATGGTATTGAAAATTACATATTTACTAGATATTGTTGACATTGTCCCACTTTAGTGGTATTAAATTTTCGTTATGATAGTAAAAGGATTTATTTCCCGCCCACGAATTATCAATAAAAGTCTATCGATCGTTCTACGACCTACCCACATACCAATATTGTCTTATAATGTTCTCAATAGACCATCACTTGAGTAGTAAAGGTCAACAATCCGCAAGAGGAAAATAAGAGGATTCACGTTTTCTTCGCAAGACTACGAATCCACAAGCAGCTAATCAAGGCATATAAATTTTTAACATTTGATAACTGCCGCGAGCTGTAAATGTCCCTGAAGCTAAAGATTAAAACTCCACGGAAATACGTCGCATTATTCCAATCTTATCAATAAAAAATTCATGTTTTGACAGGGTGAGAAGATGAATTTTCTACCATAAAAGTTGAATTTTCACAAAAAAATATGATTCTTTAACAAAATAGGTCATTTCTGTATAAAACAGTTGAATTTTTGAGCAAGTGCTCGAAATTTCAAAAGAAAAAAAGTCAAAAACAAAAAAGTTCCATTTAAAACCAAAAAATTAAATTTTTTAGAAGTCAGTTGAATTTCTAACAAAAAGGTGAATCTTCATTCCAAAAGTACAAATTTTCTGTTCAAATAGATGAATATTCAACGAAACAGTTGAATTTTCGACCAAAAAAGATGACTTTTCCAAAAAATGCTTGAATTTATGTTAATCTATTTATATTTACATATATAAAAATAGTACAATTTTTAACCAAACACTTGAATTACCAACCTAAGAAGATATATTTTGAACCAAAGAGCCGAATTTAAAAAAATCGAATTTCAACAAAAAAAAACAGTTGCATTTTCGACTAAATAGTTGAATTTTCAACAACCAGAAAATGAATTTTTCACCTAACAATTGCACTGTCGGAAGTTCAATAATAAATATTACACTTGAAAACAAAAACAGTTGCATTTTCCACCAAACAGTGGCATTTTCTACAAAAAAGAAGATGATTTTTTCGGCAAAAAGGATGAATTTCCAGCACAGTACATGAATTCTGATACAAATAGTTGAATTTTTTAAACAAAAAAATATAAATTTTTAACCAAAGAGATGAATTATCAACTTAAATGATGAATTTTTCAACCAAAATGACGAATTTTCAACACATAATTATTTTTCACTCGAAAAAGAAAAAAGTTTATTCAAATTTTGTGCAAAGAGGAATTTTGTGTAAATTAGTTGAATTATCAACTCAAAAATATTAATTTTCAACCAAAAAGTTCATTTCCAAGCGAAAAGTTCATTTTCAACCAAAAACTTGCATTTTTAGCCAAAAATTTGTACAAAGTATTTAGTTCAAATTTTACCCAAGTATTTGAATTTTCAATTGAAAAATATTAATTTTCAACAAAATAGTCAAGCTTTCAACCAAAAAAACTAAAATTATGATTCTTCAACAGAATTCAATGGCATCCAAAAAATACGATTTTTCAACAAAATTGTGGAATTTTTAACGACAGAAGATTGATTTTCCACCAAACAGTTGTATTTTTAACCAACAAGATTGAATTTCGACTAAAACAGATGAATGTTTAAACCAAAAAGACGAATTAAAAAAAGTGTAATCCTCAACTAAAGAAGATTAATTTTTAACCAGAAAGATACATTTTTATCCATAAAGATTAACTATGAGTTTTTAACCAAAAATTAATTTTCTACCAAAATAGAAGAATTCTGAACACAAAAAAGTCCATTTTATACAAAACAATTGAATTAAAAAATAAATAAAATGACCTTTAAAAAAATGTTTGTATTTTCAACCAAACAATAAAATTTTTATCTAAAAATATAATCTTCCGAGACAAGCAACTGCAACAAAGAAATAGAACTAGAAATACAAGGCAAATAAATTACTAACAAGAATATTAAATCAGAGGACTGCAGAACTTCATGTTTAAAATTCCCTAATTTTTCTCGGACCAATTTTCCATATTTCCTGACCATGAATATTCAGAGACCAGAATCTTAATCAAGCAACATTTGTAACGTGAGAATTTTTCATAAATGGAATAAAATATTTTCAAATTAAATTATAAAAATTTCAACAGCAAAATTTCTAGTCTTAAATAAACCTACAAAATTGCTTCTTACCATTTTTCAATAGCACCCATAGTTTATCGGGAAAATTTGAATTTTTACATTCTCATCATTTTTTGATGGAATGTCCTCGATTCATGTGATTTTGGACCTATTTAATATGGGCTCTTATAGAAATTTTCTAACTTTTGTAAATTCTTTTTGCAATATGCCTGACTTTTCCCTAGTTCCAGGTTTTCCCTAACATACGGTCACCACTGCGTTTTCAAAGTAAAATTATAAATTTCTCTTACTTAGTTTAACGTTTATTCTAATATATTTTTTCTGGTACTTTGCCCTCTCTTTGTCGTAAGTTCATTCACCTATTTTTGTATTCTGAATCCTTTGAACAAGAACAAAAAAAGCGTAGAATACATTTTAGACTGAATACAATTTGTTTAAAGTTTCAAGTGAGACAGTGTTAATGCAACGACTTTCATGAAAATTCATGACGTTCGCAGATTTGCAGTTTGTGACAGGCAAAAGCATCTGAAAGACTCTCGTTTCTGAGAGATAATTTTACTGCATTTCAGGGCCAATGAAGTCGCGAGCGTAAAAGAGCGAAATATATTACCGGTACTAGTGTAAGTTTGTCTGACCTAAAGTTGCTCGCGATTACTGAAATCGGTTCTGAGAAACAACGCAATTAGCAACATGCAACAAAAAATGCATCGTTACTTCAAACGATGCAAAATTTGCTTCCTGATGCAAATTTTTAGAGCAATGGAATCAGAATCAACTTATTATAATAAATATATGTTTAAAAACAGTAAGAAAAGAAACTTTCAAGAAATATAGTTGCAACGTTATAAGCCTCAAGGTTATAGATTTAAATTCCTGAAACATATTTCTTGCCATTATTAAATGTAGTAAAAATACTTTTCCTTTTATTAAAAAAGGTTGCTATATAGTTCTTTGTGAAATTTCAAGTTTGGAATTTAAATAAATAAATTGTTAAATTTGAGGGCATATTTAAATTCTTACATTAAATTCCCACCTTTAATTCAAATCTGTTCAAGTAAATATTGCATATTTAAATTCTCAATTATTCAATCTCGAGTGTTCATATTTCATATTACCTATTTAATTTTTTAACCGCTGAAATTTTTAATTCACAAAACTTTTTTTCATTTCCAACGCTTAAGGTAGTTGTGCAAAAAAAGTCTATATGAATAAAAGTTTTTCTATAATTTTGAGAATCAAAATAATATTACTGATATGATCCCATTTCGATTAAAAAACTTAGGGTTTAATGAAGACATTTTAAAACTGATAAAAAACATACATTTTAACCGTGCTGATTCCATTGAATTTGTCGTTGCTGTTTCTTTTTACCAATTGTTTGCAAAATGGTTAAATTTAAAAAAAATGATGGCATATTTTCTCAAAAAAATTATTCTACATAACTTAGCTTTTTTCAATTTTAGAAGTAAATTTTTCTATGGCTGAAATCGTTAATACATTTTTTCATTGAAACCTTTTTTAAACAAATAACTATATTTAAAGATTATCTATTTTTTATATTGGAGTCAGTAAAGTTGTAGGGAATGTTTTGCCCGAAAAAAGTAATAATTTAATAAAATTAAAACATTTTTTGAAAATTGGTAAGAAGCGACAGTAAGGAAAAATTCAATTATAAAAACTGTTGATAAAATAATAATTATTCCTAAGTTTTAACCCTTTTCCATAAAAAATAATGTTTTTTTTCTTTCATGCGATATGACTGATAATATCATTTTAATTCTTAAAATCATAGAAAACTTTTTTCGTCCAGCGACCTGATTTTGGTATAAAGAATCAGATTTCAGTTGTTCTATATTTGTTATCAAAAGTTTATTTTTATCGACATTGACATTTTGACTTTTGCTGATTAAATAAACAAAGCAGGTCGTTATACAGCACGTAATAAAAATTCATGGAATTCTCTGAAATATTTACTATTGTATCGAATTTGTTAATATTGTATTACGTGCTGCAGAACAGTAAGCTTAATTATTTTATTGTAAGAATTCAAGCTGTCAAAAAATATACTTGATTTCATATTGTATGGAGCAATCGATATGTAATATTTTAATTTGAAATTATCTCCATTTTTGGCGAACAATTTAATAGTTTTTCTATTATCAATTATGAATTCGAATTGAAAATGGTGCGACCATTGAAATATTTAATAAAAAATTGCTCAATAATTAAAGGCTCGATATCAAAAAATGTGCAGTTTAAAATTTATTGTTGAAACCTTAAGGTAGTTCTCCTGCCAAAAATCCGATATCTGAAGAAAAATAGTTTTTCTATGATTTTAAGAATCAAAATAATTTTACAGATGATGTCATTTTAAATAAAAATATTACAGCACAGAAAAAACGGAAGTGAATATTCGTTCCGGGTAATTTTCAATTAGATAAAGTTTAATTTTTTCGTATCGAAACAAAACAAGATTTAATAGAGTTGACGTGGTAACCATTTCCCATGTGGTGGATAACCTTTACCCCGTGAAGTTAATTTTTGTTACAGGTAAAGATTACTCTGAAATCGATGTAAAGATTACATTATGTTTTTTCTGCGAGGGATCACAGCCAAAACGGAGGTCAAAAAAGGGGAAATAGGGTGATTTTCTGACGAAAAAGGGGTAAATAGGGGAAAGATTGAACGTTTATTTTTATAGATCGAAAAGCACAAACAATCTTTTTATGAGAAATGATATATTTTAAAATAATTTTCAATGATTTTTCAATGATTCCAAAAGAATTTAAAATTTAAGAATTAAAAAATTTAAACTGAAGAATTTGTTTTTGAAAATTGGATATCTTATGTCGCTGGAAATCCATTCACAGTGATATAAAAAAGTGCGACGAAAAAATTATATTAATTGAATACATAATTTTGATATGTTTAACATAATTCTCATAAATGTTTCATTCCAAGATTTGTCATTTCTTCCTTACTATGATTAATACTTTCAATCTGAATTTAAAAATACACTCTTCAGTAAAGCGAAGTAAAAATGATAAAATTAATCGAATCGTTTGAGCTGAGGGATAAAAATTTGTGTTCCGACATCCAAAACAAGCAAAGAAAAAATGTTGAAATCGGTTAATATCTTCTGTTCTCTTTTTCAGATTTGCAATTTAAAAAAAATGTTTATTTAATTTTGTTTGGAAATGTGCAAAAACATGTTTTTTGGATGGATTCGAACCTGGAATTTCTTCACCTTAAATCAAAGGGACATGTTATTATTTTTATTCATGGGGAACATTTTTTTTCTTGGTGTATATAACTTTCCAAAATAACAGAAAATATGAAATTTCAAAATTCCTAAATCACGACAAAAGTTTTTTTTTCCGAAAAAGCAAAATAATAAAATGTTTGATAGAATCTGAATAAATTTCAGGTTCGACATATTCACCTTTTTTTTTTAAATGTGTGCCTATGTCTCAATAAAAAAAAACATGTTTTTGCACATTTTCAAAAAAATTGTTATTGCGCAATAAATTTATTTTTAAATTTCGTAATTTTGTATTATTGTTCACTAGTAAAAGCTGTCAATATAACAAATTCGTCACAATTGTTGAACCAACAGGAACTATTTTGAATTTAAAATAGTTAAATTTTACTGATTAAAATTGTTTTCACTTTTGTCGAATGTCAACCCACAAGTTCTTTTCCCCTCAGCTCAAACGATTTAATTTGATTTAGCATTTTTACACCGCCCTACTCGTCATTGCTCTTAAACTCAAATTAAAAATTGCCCAAG
Organism: Andricus quercusramuli; assembly: GCA_932178445.1. Lineage (NCBI taxonomy): Eukaryota > Metazoa > Arthropoda > Insecta > Hymenoptera > Cynipidae > Andricus > Andricus quercusramuli. Next base: position 45,716 of record CAKNXH010060825.1, on the reverse strand, counting down.
TAATACTTATATAATACTTTATTTATTTACTTGTTTCCAAAATTCGAAAGAGTAGAGTTGTAGGAAATGTTTTCCCCAAAAAAGTCATAATCTACTACATAACTTACTCAAATTCGACAATTTAAAAAATATTGGTGAGAAATGACAGTAAAAAAATTCAATTACAAAACATACTGTTAAAATAATTAATGTTCGTAAGTCTTAAACTTTTCTCAAACAAAATAATGTTTTTTCTTTCATAGAACATCACTAATATTATAATTTTAACACATAAAATCATGAATAACTTTTTCATCGTGCCTCTATTAATTGAAACACGAATTTTCAATAGATTTGCTATGAAAAATCATATGCATTACTCGGAATATAACACAACAATCGTAACTCGTGTGAATGTAGCCCTCGCTTCGCTCGGGCAACAAACTCCACACTCGTTGCAATCGCTGTATTGCAACCCTTGCAATGCAACATACTATTGTTTTCCAGACGTTTTTTCCGTCCAACTAACGTTTAGTCGAAATGAGATATTGAGCTGAACATTTGGAAACCTAAAGAAAAAGCACTATGAAACGTTTATCTGGTCCTATGTTTTTACAATTAAAAAAATGGATAGAAAACAATTTATAAAATTATAAAAATTTAGGAGCAGATAAACATTCCTTAGCGCTTTTCATTTAGTTTCGCAAATTTTCAACTCAATTTTTTATAATTACAAAAAAAATTGATGAAAAAATTTGTTTTTTCATTATAAAAATTGAGGACCAGATGAACATTCCTTAGCGTTTTTATTTAGTTTCCCGAATTTTCAAATCAATATCTCATTTCAGGTGAACGTAAGTTGCGCGAAAAATAATGTGAAAAAAATTGAGATCTCCTTTACATAGCCTTAATCAATTTCAAATTTTTTGACATTTATCCAGTGAAAATAAATGATATGATTTAATTATTTACAAAGATGAAGTTACTTGGGAAAAAAATTCAACTGAAGAATTTTGAAGGTTAACGAGTTAAAATTGCTAAACGGAATACCCATTACGATAGTCGTCAATTTGGTTATCGCTCAGACTCTCGAACAAGAATTGTCGTCAATTACCTTTATTATTTGGAAGATGAAAATAACAACAAGCATACGCTTCGAACCTAACTTAAAACGGTTGACTTGTCATGTTCTAAATAGTGTTGTAATTCTAAGTTTTTCTCTTATGAATGGGAAACCTAAAAAAACGGAATAATTTAAAACTAAAATACTAACTTCTACTCTAAGAAAGCTGGTCAATATTGCGATGGAAAGTAAAATTATAAAACATTGCATTCATCTATCTTATACTCTCATCACCTGAATTACACAAATGATATTAAAAGAGAGATAACAATCTAGAAAAAGAGTAAAATCAATTAGTGCTCACCGTCTCGCTCATGATCTCTAGGAAGATGAGGTTGTAATTGATGAAGATGAGCATGATAGTGATGATGGTGCAAAATGCACTCGAGGTCGGTGCAGTTTAGCATTGTACCAAACAGTGTCGTCGCGGCTTCTTCTTTCGATACCCTTGGGTACCGATAACTGGTCACGATAAAAAATTCAGGAAAAAATTCACGGTCTTCCTTTCACGATATCCAAATCCAGAATGGTAGCTCTAACTTTCCAATCCTTAAAAATTTGTACTTGTACTTTGTATCAGTAACTTCCTTTCTTTCTCTAAGGTCCACCAACTTCAACTCCAAGCGGCATATTTCCTTGATTTCTTCATCAACTTCTGACTCTTCGTCTCATCTTAAGTGTTTGTCGCTTCTCAAGTTTTTGATCAGCGCCAAAAACTTAGAAAGGAGTTCACTCCTTGGTAATTGATTTCTTCTTTGAAATATAAGTTACACTTTGGAACATCAATTGCTTTTTGGAAAATAATTCGCCACTTGGAGAAACAATTTAAATCCTCCTGACAACGAACGTCAACATAAGAGACTCGAGAATGCTTTTTAATCAGCTCTTAAAGCTCCAGTCCTATTAAGCTCTTTTTATCCGGAGGTGTTGTAACAAGTCTCACATCCATACACCTATTAAAGTACAAGTGTTCACTAATCAACCCATCTTTTGTTCGTTCATCAACAACCAGTTCAATATGATGAGACGATCCCTCAATACTCAACACTTAATACTCAATAGTCAATACTGATATCGGTTCGGAGAAAGTCTAGCTATGCACATGCACTGGAATTCACGCACGGACATTCGATCACGGTCAAGTACGAATTCTAAGCACCAATTTCCGTCTTCCGGATGGCATATCAACCAATATCCTGAAACCCCTTTTCACTTAATAGCGAAATTGCAAGATCTTGGGAACAGAAATTTCGCGATAAAGTGATGGTAGCAAAAGAGAGACGTGATGTTTTATTATCAGGTAGCTGTCACTTGAGGATTCTAATCAATTAATATATCACATGTATGCAATTGTACAAACACGTGGCGTAAGAACGTCAGAGACTCACTTTCTAAATGGTCCACAAAGTATCTGTGAAAAGGTAGACTAATAACTGCGTATATCCAGGCTTTTAGCGCCTTGCATACTTTCTTGAGCGTTAGGTAAATTGGAGACCTTTCGCGACTCTCGAACCAGTAAAAATTAAAATAAAATTGAAGGGCAGGACCGATAGCTGAAAAGAGAAGGTAACAAGTAAACAGACACAGGTCGACACTATAAAAACTCATAGGATAGTCTTCACCGAGGCTTGAGTTTCTTTCCCTTGCGAGTGTAGCACCTGATGTTTGTTTATTTTGGTACCTCACTGGAAAACACTAAAAGAGGATGTCACGTTGTCAGCACGTTTGGCACTTGATTTCACTACGGAAGACACGAAGTTTAAAAGAAACTGAAGGGTTGGATTGAGGTTTGTAGAATATCGAAGGGGAGGTTTCACGTTTGTGGTGGAAATCCGCAGTTTAAAGAGCGCGCTTCACACTTATCGGTCGTTCTGTACTAAGCGATAGTTGAGAACGGTATGTGACTGCGAGACCGTGTGTATGGGTCACTCAGTCACCGGCAGGCACTTACTTTCCAGTCGCCATGTTAACACCGCTCTCGTCGCCCCTCACGTTTCCCTCCATTTCACGAGTCGACTACAGGGGGGCCTGGACTCATTGAATGTATATTGTATATTCTATAAGTATGCGTGCGTACTCGCGGTTACTGTATGACTGATATCAAAGTCGTTGCAAAGCAGCTGCTTTCTGGTGTCGCTCTGAGCCAGCAGGAGCTGCAAGTGTGGTCCAGGTACCATAATGAACAAGTACAAACCTCTGTGGGCTCCAAGGCTGACACTCTCTTCCGACTGATCGACATTGACCTTCGTATTCCGAAACGTTTGCGGAAGGCGTGCGGTCAAGTGTAGTACTTCGAAGGCCGTGTGTTGTATTGCGAACAGTGCGAAGTTCCTAGGATTGGTACCAGTAACCAGGAGAAACGGATGAGCTTGGTCAGACCTGGACTACCGGTGAAGGAATTTTCCCCTTGGCGCGATTCGAGATGGCCCAGGAAAAACATAACAAGAGAAGATGAAGGGTACTTCATCTTGGGGAACTGAAGGAGGGTACATAATTTCGATTGTATGATTACAAAGGATTAGAAGTGAATCTGGTGAGACCTAGACTACCGGTCAAGCAATTTACTCCCTGGAGAGATTCGAGATGGTCCGAGAAAAACATAACAAGAAGATGAAGGGTACTTGATTTTGAGAAACTGAAGGGGGGTACATAATTTTGATTGCACGATTACAAATTAATAGAAGTAAATGCAATGGAATGGTTTCTAGTCTTCCAGAATGAACCATTTTAATTTGAAGGAAAATTTTCCTTACCTGCAGGGCTGCCACAGACTAATTTACTTGCAAAAAGTGAATTGAGGTGATTGTCTTGCCAAAAATCACATCTCTGAAAGAAATAGTTTGTTAACGTTATTGAGGATCAAAAAAAATATAACTGATGATTTGCATTTCAAATAAATGACACTTTGAATGAAAAAAATTTCAAACTTCCAGAAAACTTTTATTTTAACAATGTTTTTTGCAAAGCAGTGTTTTCTTACTGTCGCTTCTTCTAGTTTTTAAAAAATGGTTGCATTTTTTTAAATGGTGCTTCATTTTCTCAGAGAAAACATTCTCTACAACTCTACTGTTTCCAATTTTGAAAGTAATTTTTTCTGTCGCTGGAACTGTTGAAACAATTTTTTATAATGAAAATCATTTTTTAAACAAATAACTATATTTAAACATTCTTTACTTATTTTAAAAACGGGACACAGTAGAATTGTAGTGAATGTTTTTCCTAAAAAAACAAGCCACGATTTATTAAAATTCAACCATTTATAAAAAATTGATAAGAAGCGACAGTAAGAAAAATTCAGTTATAAAAAACACTATTGAAATTCTCACTTTTCATAAGTTTTAAACTTTCTGCATAAATAATAACGTTTTTCCTTTCATGAAACATGACTGATATATCATTTGATTTCTTAAAGTCATAGACAATTTTTTTCAGAGACCAGATTTTTGGCACGACATCTACTTTAACTAAAATCGAGCGAATTTATATGAATATAAGGAAACTGCGAAGAATTCGATGATATTAATTGAAATTGAATGTGAAAATAAAAAGTAAAAATATATATTACACTGGTTTTAAGAATTCAAGGTGATTTTAAAAGACTTCCGAGTGAAAAAAGTTTGTCTAAATCCGTTTAATTGAGTAAAATTGACTGAATTAGAAGAATTTAGGTGAACTCAAAAGATTTTAGCGGGAGTTAAGAAAATCAAGAGAATTACAAAAAATGCAAGAAAATGCATACGAAATTAATAAGAATTACAAAGAATATAATTTTAAAAAACCAAAAATTTAATCAATAAATTTCCATCGAATTGATTAAAAGGGAAGTGAACAGAATTCAGGACCAATTGAACAGAATTTAAGTGAATTGAAAAGAAAACAACGAATTATATCAAATTAAGAGGAATTAAAAAAATGAGGGCAATGACAAGAACTTGATGGAATTCATAAAAATGGAAGGTGAATTAAACAAATTAATGTGAATTGATTACAATTCAAATGTTTTTTAGAATTCATGGAATTCATTAAATTTGGAATGGATTGCAAGAAATTTAAAGGAATTCAAAAGAATTTGATGACATGCCGAAGAATTCAGAGTGAGTTCAGAAGATTTCACAGTAAATTAAAAAAAATTACAAAAATGAAAATTAATTGATTGAGTAAATTTCAGCAAATGTAAGAGAATTCAAGTGAATTAAAAAATTTCGAGGTAAATTTAAAAAATCAAGAACATTTCAAATAACTCAAAAGAATTAAAAAATTCAGGCTACATCAATAAGAACTCACAGTGAATTCCAAGTGAATTTAAATGAGTTAAAAATAAATAAAAATGTTCGAATTGAATAAAATTCAAGTGAATTTAAAGAAATATAAGGGAAACGAAAAAAATTCGATGGAATTTATAAAAAGTCAAGGTGAGTTAAAATTGAATCGAAAAAATCGAAAAATTTGAGTGAATTGAAAACAGACAAACAATATTTTATTAATTCATCTAATGTGTAATGAATTCAGAAAAATTCTAAAGAATTTCATGAAATGCCGAAGAATTCACAGTGAATTCTGAACACTTCAGAGTGAATTTAAAAAACTACAAGGAAGAAAATCAATTGATTGAATACATTTGAGTAGACTTGAGAGAGTTCAGAAAAATTCTAAAGCATTTAATGAAATGCCCGAAGAATTCAAAGTGAATTTTTAAGACTTCGGAGTGAATTTAAAAAACTACAAAGAAGAAAATCAATGAGTTGAGTAGAAGAATTCAGGGTGAATTACAAATTAATTCAAATTAATTTCAAACAATGTTTTAAATTCAAAATAGTCCACTGCTTTCAGTAAAGTTGGAGTGAATTCTAAAGAACTCGATGAAATCTTTGTGAAATTAAGATAAATTAAAAATAATTCAAATTAATGGAACCAAATTTTTAAATTCCAAAAAATTACATTGAGTTCTAATAAATGAGAATTCAAGGTGAATTTGAAAGTCTTCAGCACGAATAAAAAAAATGCAGGGTTAATTCAAAAGAATTCAAAGGAAATAAGAAAAATCAATGAAATTGAGATATCCTTAGGTTCTCTGTTATAAATTACTGAAAGAAATGACTGGAGTGATATATTTATTTTGAAAAGTGACTAGAGTGACTTTATCTTAAAAAAGTAACTAAAAAGTGATTTGCGAAAAGAGTTAGTAAACGTGACTTTAGTGACTTTGAGCAGTTTTTGTTCGTTTTACAAAAATTTGGTTATTATTACTGAAAACATGGTTGCTATAACAAAACAATTTCTTTGGATCGATACAAATTTTTTGTAGGACCGTTTGTTACTTTTACAAAAGAATTTGGTTGATCGTACCAAAAAAGCATATGATTATGTCTATAAAATATATTTGTTCAATCAACAAAATGTTTTGTTTTGTCCACAAAAAAATATTGTTGAGCGCAGCAAACTTTTTCGTTGGATCAAGCGAGCGGTCTAACCAAAATAATTTGATTGGCTCAACGCACACGGGTTTGTTGCTTCTATAGCAACCAAAAAAGTTGGATGGTTCAACCAAATTTTTATTCGACCAACCAAACATTTTTCTCAAATAAGGATGTTAAATTTGAAGACTAAAAGTCAGAGTTTTGCAGTAATATGAGTGAAGCACCTATCAAATTATCATAGTGACTGAATATAAGAAGAACGTCAAAGATAACGTGCGTGTAGAAAATTTGATAATACGTTGGTGGATGATACTTCACTTTTTCGCATCTCTAATTAAATGTAATTCATATGACTCGTTTAAGAAAAGAATACATTAAATCTCAGATTCTGTTACCACGAATCATTATCAGTTTCAGGGGAATACATTGTTTATAAAATTACTTGGTATTTAAATTACATTAATTATGAATTACTTTTCAGTTTGAAATATATATCTGAGTTCTTCCACGTTAAATATTTACAATTTGGTCACGTTGATTTGCTCAAGGCTTTTCGATCGATCACTAAATTTGAGCAGCGCTTAGCTCGTTTATAATCGGATGGGGGCCGTCTTAATATACTGAACTTGAACCAAAAAAAAAAAATCTCTAAAATGTGATTTTTTTTAAATCTCCAGTTTATATTTGAAGAAAAGTTTTAATCTTTAGCACGATGTCTTGAGCTTAAGTTTCAATATACACACTTGTCAAAATTATGGGAGTGAAACACCAGATACCAACATAGATTTTTTCAATTTGTAATTGTTCACATTTTTACGTTTAAATGTTTAAAGTAATCTTAGATTTTGAACTTTTACAATTTTAGATTCAATTTTTGTCTGTTTGTAACTTTTTTATCAAGTTTGAAACTTTTTACTCTCAAAATTTTTACAGGATTTACAAAAACTATTCAAAAGGAAGTTTAGTTCCGAATCGCGCGAGATTTATATTGCTTAATTTTGAAGCAATTTCGGTTCGTAAAAAAATGATTACAAAATAAATCTCTAACCTCCACTAATTTTTTTTTAATTTTTCTAACACTATATGGATTCCCAAAATTCACAGTTAAGATTTCAAAAGTTTGTAGAAAAGCATTAGTATAATTAAGTAGAAAAACAAATTAATAATATCCAATGCTTCAGAATTGATTTCCATTCATTGACCTGGATTTACTTCATTAACCTCAATTCATTAAATTTTACATAATTTCATCTAAACATGACTTTCCGTTTTAAAATAAATTTCTCCGACATACTTATTACAAACTAAGTTGAAATTGATTGTCTAAAATTATAACCTCGGCAATACAAATGTATAGACTGATTAATAACTTATCTAACCATGAAAAAAGAGTTTCTTGAACGTTCTAACCTGTATCATTCATTTAAAAAATTAATTAAGTAATTAGTATTTTTAGCTCCGTCTCCTGACTTCCTCAACAATAATGAAGTGAAGTCAACTCGCAGTGATAAGAAAATAAGATACATGCTTACTTCAGAAACCACTTAATTGAAAAGCATCACTATAACTAAACGAATGGAAAAACCCAGACAGAATACTAGTCTTTCAGGGGCATGTAGACACTGAAAATAACATGGTACAAGTGGGATTTCTCGTAAGTATATACCCAGAGAAATATTAAATAAAAATTCTCTCCTACAAGTAAAACATAAAAGATGCCTTTGAGTATATTTTCAATAACAATATCCAGTCAATGAATATTCCGAAAAGATTTTCCAGAGTTGCTACAAAATCCCAATTTCGAAATCCCTTGACTTTCCCTAACTTGTTCCGGAACAATTTTTCATTTTCCCTGACAGTTCTTAATTTTTCTTTTCTGTATAAAAACAATCTTGTACCTAGAATCTCAATAATGCTAATGCAAAATAAAAGCTTGTTTTAAAATATATTTTAAACACTTCCAGTGACAACAGACATGCAGAATTTCATAAAAGCTCGTCCACAAATTACGCAGGGAAGAAAAAAAAATTTTAACCAAATAGTTCACTTTTCTCATTCAAAAAGATAAATTGGGAACCAAAAATGGAAGAATTAAATTTTCAGTTGAAAAACTTAATTTTCAACAAAAAAAAGAACTTTCGACAAAATAGTTAAACTTTTAACCAAAGTGATGCACCTCAGATAAAAAAATAAATTCTCAATGAAAAGTGTATCAGTTAATATTTCCACCAAAAAATATTGTAATTCTTAATCGAAAACAGTTTAATTAAACAAAAAATACAAATCTTAAAAAAATTAGTTCAATTCTCAAACAAAACTTACTAATTTTCTAACCAAAAAGAGGAATCATCTACGAAAGAATTGTATTTGAAACCAAGAAAGATTTTTACTGAATAATGAAAAGAAATCTCATCCAAAATGAAATGTTCAATTTGCAAGTCAAAACAATAAATTTGCTGCGAAACAGTTGAGTTTTCAGCCCAAAATATTATTTTTTAACAAAAAAGTTGAATTTCCAATCAAAAAATTTTAATTTTCTACCAAAATAATTTAATTTTCAAGCAAAAATAGAATTGTTAAATTTTAAGCGAAAAAATTAATTTTTAAACAAACGAAATTATTATACAACAAAACTAGCTGTGAATTCGATCTCGAGTGTTTCCACTTTGTTTGTATTTATAATTATATGGTGCTCATTTCACGAGCACTTTGCTTCCCGTTAGCAAATGTGTTTGCTTCCTCATAGAGGAAGCATTAGTTATTTTTTTCAATAATAGACAAACCAAAGTCTTCATTTTGCACAATTTAAAAATAGAAATTTACCAAAAATGAAAAATTACAAAATAATACAAAAAATGTTTTAAATACAAAGACAAATCAGACAAATTAAATCTTGCGTTCGAAATAATAATTTTTTTGAGCTGGAAAAGGGAAAGGAAAAGTTCTGACAGCACCCTATCCCTTTCCCAGCTTTATGATTTCTTCACAAAAATTGTCATAATATTACTCTATTTGAAAAGTTATGATCAAAAAGTCTTTTCTATTCATGCATCAACTTTGAATTATGTCGATGAAAAAAGTTTTTCTGTTTGAAACTGATGATTCAGATATTATAAATGAGCAGAACTTCCCTAATCTTCAATATAGTGTATTATTATTATTATAGATCAATCGATTTGCCTCGAATCAAGAGATTTTTTCCGTTCTTGCATCAATTTTGAATTAATGTAATGAAAAAAGTTTTACTATAAAAAAACGATTTCCAAAATATATAAATAACCATAACTTCCCTACTTTTGGATAAAATGCGTTATATTTATAGGTCAATCGATTCGTTTTGAACCAAGGAATCTTTTATATTGTTGCATCAACTCTGAATTATGCTAATGAAAAAAGTTTTACTATAAAAAACCGATTTTCAAAATATATAAATTACCATAACTTCCCTACAATTTGATAAAATGCATTGATATTATTGGTCAATCGATTCGTTTCGAACCAAGGAATCTTTTATATTCTTGCATCAACTCTGAATTGTGCTAGTGAAAAAAGTTTTACTATAAAAAACCGATTTTTAAAATATATAAATTACCATAACTTTCCTACTCTTCAATAAACTGTATTGATGTTATAGGTCAATCGATTCGTCCCAAACCAAGGAATCTTTTACATTCTTGCATCAACTTTGAATTATGCTAATGAAAAAAGTTTTACTATAAAAAACCGTATTTTAAAATATTATGCATTACCATAGCATCCTTACTCTTCAATAACATTTATTAATATTATAGGTCAATCGATTCGTCCCAAACCAAGGAATCTTTTACATTCTTGCATCAACTTTGAATTATGCTAATGAAAAAAGTTTTACTATAAAAAACCGTATTTTAAAATATTATGCATTACCATAGCATCCTTACTCTTCAATAACATTTATTAATATTATAGGTCAATCGATTCGTCCCAAACCAAGGAATCTTTTACATTCTTGCATCAACTTTGAATTATGCTAATGAAAAAAGTTTTACTATAAAAAACCGATTTTCAAAATATATAAATTACCAGAACTTCCCTAATCTTTGATAAAATGCATTATTATTATAGGTCAATCGATTCGTTTCGAACCAAGGAATCTTTTATATTCTTGCATCAACTCTGAATTATGCTAGTGAAAAAAAGTTTTACTATAAAAAACCGATTTTCAAAATATATAAATTACCATAACTTCCCTACTCTTCAATAAAATGTATTAATATTATAGGTCAATCGATTCGTCCCAAACCAAGGAATCTTTTATATTCTTGCATCAACTTTGAGTTATGCGAATGAAAAAAGTTTTACTATAAAAAACCGATTTTTAAAATATTATTGAGTGCTAGAAAAAAATGCAATAAATATTTTCAGAAATTCTTCGGTCAGTTTTAAGATATTAGTGAGGAAAATAAGCTCTCCAAATTTCATCAATTTATCTGCAACCGCTTTCTAGTTATCGTGTTCACAAAAAAGCGTGACATCCACACATCCACACATCCACACACACACACACATCCGGACAATTGCTTAGAACATTGTATTAGACATTTTTAAATTAGGGAGGGTTTAAGGGCATGTGACACAGCGAAATACCTACATTACCGACCTCACTTTTTCAATTTTCCAAATTTTTTGTTGAATCTAAGAACTTTTTTTGTAAATAAAATTTCGGGCTGAAACTTTGGAAAATGTATGAGAAGACAATAAACTACGTTTACGTACTTTATTCGATGAGGAATTTCGCAAAAAATTATTCTCGAAAAAATTAAAACTGGGTGCATTTTTTGAACCTAAGAACTTTTTTTATAAGTGAAATATCGGCTTCAAACTTTGAGAAATGCAAGAGCCGACAGTGAAGTACGTTTATGTACATCGTTTGAGTATAAAAGATGCAAAAAGAAAAATTCCAACTAAATGTCAACAACGCTTGCCAGTTCGGTCGGTATTCGCGATGAGCACGAAAATGCAAAGTCTGGCGGCCACTGAACGAGGCCAATAGCGATTTCAATACTTACATAATTCAACATTGAAACAACATATTTCACTCAACTTTTATGCTGGACACAACTTTCAAAAAATATTATTGTAAGAACACCGAATCATCAATCTTTGACAGCGTGGACCCCATATTTCAGATGTAGACGAGTCAGCTGATAGAGCCTCGATTAGTGGCCGCCAGACTTCGCATTGTCGTGCCCATCGCAAAAATACCGACCGAACTGGCAAGCGGAACCGGAGTTGACACTTAGTTGGAATTTTTCTTTTTGCATCTTTTATACTCAAATAATGTACATAAACGTACTTTACTGTCAGCTCTTGCATTTCTCAAAGTTTGAAGCCGATATTTTACTTATAAAAAAAGTTCTTAGGTTCAAAAAATGCACCCAGTTTTAATTTCTTCGAAAATAATTTTTTGCGAAGTTCTTCCTCGAATAAGGTACATAAACGTAGTTTATTGTCTTCTCATACATTTTCCAAAGTTTCAGCCCGAAATTTTATTTGGAAAAAAAGTTCTTAGATTCAAAAAAAAATTCGGAAAATTGAAAAAGTGAGGTCGGCAATGTAGGTATTTGGCTGTGTCACATACCCTTAATTAAATGAATTTAAAAATTTTGAAAAATGTCACCATTACAAAGCTTCCTCTATGAGGAAGCAATAGTTAATTTTTAACCAAACAGATGAATTTTTGACCAAGATGATTAATTTTCTATCACAAAAGACAGATTGGCCACAAAAAATGGAATAGTTAAATTCTTAGTCAAAGAACTGAATATTATAACTAAATTATTGAATAGTCATTATAAAAATAAAATTTTAAACTAATATTTGAATTTTCAACTCAAAGGATGAATTTTCTACCAAGAAAGATACATTTTTAACTGAAGAGGATAATTTTTCCACCAAAAATAGAATAGTTGAATTTTCAGTAAGAAAAGTGAATTTTCATAAAAAAAAAAAAAAATTTCAAAAAATTAGTTCGATTACTTTTCAATCAAAAAATACGAATTTTCAACAAAATAGTTGAATTTTTACCTGAAATAGATACATTTTTAACTTAAAATAAGATAGTTGAATTTTTTGTAGATTAATTTTCAACCATATGAAACAAATTTTCTAACCAAATAGTTCAATTTTCAACCGAGCAGATGATTTTTTACCCTCGAGGATCAAATTTCTATTTAAAAAAATATAAATTTTTGACAAAAAATGGAATAGTTAAATTTTCAGTTCAAAAAAAATTAATTTTCAATACAAAAATTTGCCCGTCGCGCTGGCACAATCTCGTCGCGCGCGACTCGCAAGAATGGGCGCGCCTAGGGCGTGCGCAAATTGGATCTCGCGCTTCGCGCTCAATAATGTATTTGCCTCTTGCTACGCGCTTTTTTTTCTTGATTAGAACGAAAAATATGTGACTTATCAAAAATTGGTCTTCACAAACTTTGATCATCTTTTTGATATAAACAATTTTGTTTCTCAACATTTTTTTTCATATCTCGTATAGTTTTGATGGGAAATGGAATTTTTGCTTTTTTAGAAAACATTTTTCATTGATAATACCAGAACCAGTGGTAATAAATGGCTCGCTAACGAACTTGTTTTTATTTTTATACCTTTGATGAAAACCGACTTAGTCAAATTTTACATAAAACTAATACCTTCTCATTAGGATGACAATATAAAAACTTATTTCCGACCAAAATTAGGATGAGAATGTAAAAATTAATTTTCAACCAAAAAGATCAATTTTCAATACCAGAAAGATTATCTTTTTATCAAAAAAATTAATTTTCAACCAAACATTTGAAATTTTGAAGGATTTTTCAACCTTATAGTTCAGTTTTGAACCAGAAAGATGAATTAGACACCAAAAAAATTAATATTCTACAAAGATTCTAAGGAGATCAATCTTCAGCTAAACATAAGATAGTTGAATTTTGAGTTAAACAATACATTTCAAACGAAGCAGTTAAATTTAGAAAAAAAAGTTTTTCAACTAAAATGATCGATAAATGTTCGATAATTCAGACAATTGTACATTCAGTTTGAAAAAATTTTTTTTTAACTAAAGAGTTAAATTTTTAATCAAATATATGAATTTTTGACTAAAAAAATCAATTTGCAACCAACCCTGAAAAGGTTACATTTTCAGTTTGAAAAATTAATTATAAATGAAATGAAAACAAATTTTGGAACAAAATAGTTAACTTTTCAAACAAAGAGATATATCTGCAACCGAAAATAGTAAACTGTGCTACAAGTGCGGAAAGGAGGCAGTTCCGCACGAGTATGAAATTTGCTGTACGAGCCAGAGGCGACCCGAAGATGAGCCGATGGTAAGTGCTGTAAACTTCACAAGATTTGCAACTGTCTACTTTCAGCACCTTTTGCACACGATATTTTTTGTAACAATTGCAGGAAATTTTCGATTTGAGAAGCATTAAAAACACATTTTTTTTGAACTAATGTTAAAATTACCATAAATTTTCGGTGAATTTGTATATTTCCGAAAATGTCCAGAAATTTAAGATATCCAAAGTTTTTTGAAAAAAATCCGAAAATTTCCGGAAATTTATGGACAATTGCTGAATTTCTGGAAATTTATTGAAAATGGTTAAATTATCGGAAATTCCAGGTATCCAAAAGTTTATAATATTTTAGAAAATTATCGGTAATTTATAGGTAAATTATGGTCATTTATCAGTCATTTATGGTAACTTGCTACTTCGAGTTTGTCTAATCACTGATCACAATCAGTTTCTCAAGCGTCAATGCAATCATGAAGTGAGATTATGATTCCTGCAGTCTTGAAGAGTAATTATGAATCAAAATGTGCAAGCGCAACAGCAAGAAAAAGTAATCTGGCTCGAACTGCGCATAAAAAAAGTAATCTTGCTCAAAGAGCGCAGCGCAGCAGCTAGAAACAGTCTTTTTATAACTGCTTTTTACCACGGTTTTGGAATTGGTCACTTCCCGCACGCAATACATGCCTCGAAAAGCGAACACTTCGTGCGTGCGTTACAAAATAGTATACTGTGCATCGAGTGGGAAAACTTGGCGATTCTAGACGAGTGTGGAGTTTGCCGCGCGAGCGCAGCGAGCTCGGAAATCACACGTGTTGAATCGCCGCCGCCGTCTCCCAATAGGTCCACATAATAATTTTCCCAACGCCATAGAAAAAATGCGATTTTACCCATTCCTCGATATGTCAAAACTCGCTTTTCTCCACGTTGTTGGAAGAAAATATAGTCCTCAGCAGGTGCAGAAGAGCTTTTTTAACTCATGTGATTGCAAAACTTGAATTCGGTCCGCGTTGCAAACTTCACATTCGTTAAAAAAGCTTCTTCTGCACTCATTGAGAAATATACTATTGTTCAACACTCGCGATGGAAATGCGGTTGAGGAGGTTGTCGAGAGATGTCAAAGTTGTCGATTCCTCAACTAAATAACGTCACAGTGTTCGAAGTGAGTACTTTTCCCACTAGTGGAAAAAGTAAACTCACTTCGACCACGATGACGTCATCTGTTGAGAAATCGAAAACTTCGTCGTCTCGAGACGAGCCATTGAAGTCACATTTCAAACGCGGGTGTTGGACAAAATAAATTTTTACCAAAAAAGTTCAACTTTTACCCAAATAGTTGAATTTTCAATAAAAAAAGATCAATTTTTAACAAAATAGTTCAACTTTCAACCAAAGAGATGAATTTTCAACTACAATGGCGAATCTTCAATTAAAATATTTAAATTTTCAGGTAAAAAAATTAGGTTTCAACTAAAGAGATGAATTTTTCAACTAAAATTATGAATCTTCAACAAAAAAATGATTTTTTAACAAAGTGGTTCAACCTGCAACCAAGTATGTAGTTCTGTTTTCAACCATTCCCTGACTTTGGCCAGTTGTAAATTCACTCGCTCTTTCTGACTTTTTGGAATTCCCTGACATGCAACAACCCTGATTTTCAGTCTATAAATTGAGTTCTCTTTAAACAAAACACGATTTAAATTTTAATTCAACAATAATTTAATCCCCCAAGTGATTTGGACATTCACAGAACTCATTGCATTCTTTTTTAATTTTTTTAAATCTCTTATTCCAAGGTACAACGTCCTTATGAGTCAGTTTGAAATAGATATCACAGCAAAACCCTTCGAGTCGGGCATGGACCCGACTTAAAAACTGGAACATTCTCTCGAGGGTCACCGTTCCCGCCAAAAGGATTTACGAGAGGTACATGGGCGTAACTCCGCAAGCCATCAACCTTGGAAGTCGTGCAACCGTTCGAGCCATGATAAAAAAGAAAAGAATGTCCTCTTACCTTACTGAATTCAGTTAAAAAGTCTACCAGCCGAAGTGAAGCTGAATCCATCGGGTCATATGGTGATGACTCGCAATTCGCATCCCAGTCGAAGAGCAGAGGTTACCGCTCTCGCTTCAGAGAAACTAGTCGTCCTCCAAGTCCGGTTGCTAGACTGGCATACACCTGTCTATTAATGCCAATCGATCAGCATTTTAGTTTTTTTCTCTCTCTTCGATAGTCTGGAAATTATCCAATTATAAATGTAGGATCAATCTGTTATATCAACTACATTTTGCAATTGACCGAATTCATTGCAAATCGGGCAGCTGCCCTTCTAGAAATAATCAATTGGACACGATTCATAACGATTAAGTGTGATCAAACGTTGAATCGTTTTAAATTGTTGCTAATTGTGTCAATTGTTCCCAATCAGGTTGAATTGTGTGAATGCACTTGCCTGCAGTGCGCCCTCTGCAGTTTTTGTTTGTAACATGCATGACGCGCACGTGTTTATAGGTTGGAAATTGAATTTTTAATAATTCAACAAAAATTTCGAGTATAAAAAATTGAATGTTTGTTCAGGCGGTATACCGAATCAGGAGTCGAAAGGCCGTATGTAAAAATCATGCCACTTAACGATGTGACAGTGATATAGTGTCTTTATCAAGTTAGGCAGTAGTAGTTTGATTTAGCGGGTATATTATTGTAAAACTTTTATTAATTTATTTTTAAATTCATATTGTTCACATTTTTTGGTTTGAAAGCTTGAAAAACCGCTTGTAAATAATTATTTCAATATCAAAATGCTTAAGTGATAACTTAACCTTTAATTCAGAATAATGGATACCCAATTGAAAACGATTAGAATCATTAGAACGTAGGATGGCATCAATATTTTAAAACTCAGACTAAATAAATTGTAGGGAACTCATTAAATTCTTTTAATTTTCAGTAGAAAAACTTATCCAATCTTTTTAAATGTCTTCCAGTATAAAAATTTTGAATCTATAAATAAGTTTGATTTGAAATTCTCAGAAATTTCTAGTTTTGAATATTTCAAATAATTTGGTTTGCAATGTCTAATCTTAAAATCTTTGAATTTTAAAGGTTTCAAATTTTTTATTGTATAATATTAGATTGTTCAGAAGGCTTTATGTAATTGAAAAATTAAATAAATTAACAATAATTGACAGAAATGGACTTGGAGATTTAACTATTCAAAAACTGTTACCGATTAAACTATTTTAAAATTAAAACATTAAAAATGGTGGTATTTACAGGTGAAAAAGTTCAAAATTGTATGAAATACATGCAGGAATCATCGCAACAACTGGTTTTCCTTCCCCAGGCACAGAAATTTTCAGGGTGGCGATTCGGCGGACGATTTCAAATTCCCGGGTTTTCCCTGTCAAGTTTTTCAATTTTCCCGGCCAACTAAAAGTAACAAATTCGTATTTGCCGCAAAACGCAAACATTTATTTTAATTCATCACGTTCATTCTGAACATCCTTCAACGCAAAAGTGCAAAAGATTACAAAATAAATCAATTTTTAAAAAATACTTAAATTTTCCACTAAAAAAAATCAATTTTTCACAACAAAATGAAATAGTTAAACTTTCAATTGAAAACAATAATTTTCAATTAAAGAAAAACGGATTTTCAACAAAAAAGTTGAATTTTCAGCAAAAGTGATGAATTTTTAAATAAAATTGTGAATCTTCAACTGAATAGTTAAATTTAAAAAAAAATGAATTTTCACCTAAAATTAGGAATATTTAACTGGAACACTTGAATTTTTAAGCAAAAAGATGAATTTTGAAACCAGAAGATTAATTTTCAAATAAAAAGAAATATTTTGTACAAAAAAATACATTTTTTCAATAAAATACATGAATTTTGGAAAAAATAGTTGCATTTCTGATTAAAGAAGACAAATTTTGAACCAAGTGTGGAATTTCTGAATTTTGAAAAAATGGTCTGAAAATTTTTGAAAATTTTCTAACTTTTTGAATTTTCGTCGAAAATGGCTGGTTAACGAACTCGATCTTTCTTTTTGATCTCTGAAACTATGTGCGAAAGCACAATCCAATCCGATCAGTCTTTCAAAAGTTATCCGGTATACAGACGACGACGACAGACAGACACCGACGTAAAAACTATTTTTTCGGACTCAGGGGGCCTCAAAACGTAGACATTTAATGGAATCCACGGAAGTCATTTTTTACATAAAATCAATACCTTCTCATTATGATGAGAATGTAGTAATTCATTATTTTTTGTGCGATCAAAATTTGAATTTTCGATTTTTTCAAGGAAATTCAAAAAGTTGACATGACATTCTTGTAGGGCTTTCGAAAAGTTACGTTTTTCGTCTCTTGACTTTTTTCCATATTGTGCTTTGTTTCGCTCAAAATGTAAATTTTCTTTGTTTTGGGGGGATTTTGAAAATGCTATAACTCTGACAATTTTCTTTTCATCGAAAAAAGTCGGAGGGGTAAATTGTTTGAATTTCTGAGTATTATGGATAGCCGTCCGTGGAATTTCTGAATTTTGAAAAAAAATGGTCTAAACATTTTTGAAAATTTTCCAACTTTTTGTATTTTCGTCGAAAATAGCTGGTTAACGAACTCTATTTTTCTTTTTGGTCTCTAAAACTGTCTGTGAAAGCACAACCCAATCCAATCAGTCTTTCAAAAGTTATCCGTTATACAGACGACGACGACAACGACGACAACGACGACAACGACAGACAGACAGACACCGATGTAAAAACTATTTTTTCTGACTCAGGGGGCCTCAAAACGTAGACATTTAATGGAATCCACAAAAGTCATTTTTCACATAAAATCAGTACCTTCTCATTATGATGAGAATGTAAAAATAGTTATTTGTGATACAAGTGCGTAAAATAGGTGATTGTGTGCGAGTGTGAATTTTGCAGCATAAGCCGGAGGCTCGAAGCATGAGTCGATGGTTAGCGCACGAGCGAAGCGAGTGCGAAGCGAGTGCGAAGCGAGTGCGAAGCGAGTGCGAAGCGAGTGCGAAAACGTAGATGCATAGAGTAGAGTAAAGAAATTACAAAAAAAAATGTTTTTCAAGGTTTGAAAAAAATTTTAAAAAAATTTTTGAAAAAAAATATTCTGAAAAAAAAATTTGTGCTAAAAAATTTTTGAAAAAAAATTTTGTGAAAAAAAATGTTTGAAAACAAAAAAATTCTGAAAAAAAAATTATGTGAAAAAAAATTT